>ML660765.1:18145690-18287602 GCA_007570785.1 Antilocapra americana | reverse complement strand
ATATCATAACATTGTACGGCAAAAATGGCAAAAACAATTAAAAAAAAATTAAAAAAAAAAGATTTATTCACTAAAAAAAAAAAAGCATACTGGAGTGTGTTGCTATTTCCTTCTCCAGGAGATCTTCCAGACCCAGGTATCGAACCCAGGTCTCCTGCACTGGAGACAGATTCTTTACCAACTGAGCTACAAGGGAAGCCCTTGAAAAAATGACCATGCAAAGGCCTTGAAATCAGACTAGTATAGCTCAGTTTGAAGAGTGCGAGCTGACTGGTGACAAGTGAGCTTGGAAAAGTGGATAGTCCACGTCATACTTAAAAAACATGGCAGGACTGGGGCCTTTGTCTTAAAAACAGTGGTAAGCCTTAAAGGGTTGTAAGAAGTGAAGTGACACTTCGTATTATGGAGAATTAACCATTGTAGGACAGGAGGGGAAGAGAGTAGGGCAGGTTGATATGGAGTTTCTTGCCATGACAAAGGTATGAACTTGTGGTGACTTTGGCTAGCATATGAGCAATAGATTTGGAAAGAAGTCCAAGGTTCAAGAAATATTTTGGAGGTAAAATTGACTGAATTTGGTAATGGATTGGATTGGGGCTGGGGAGGAGGAGAGAGAAGGGTCATCCAAGGTGGTCCCCCTCCTGGGGACCTCAGTGTGCGTAGATGATCCACCCTAGGCAGCTCGTGGTGCTCTCCAGCCCACCGGGGGCCACCTGGACTTTACCGTCACCTACAATTATTCCACTGCTCCAAGGGAAGCACAAACTGTTCTGCTTCCAGCCACTTCACACTGAGTTTTCTGAGCCTGCTAAGGAAAACTGTGTACTTGAAGAGATTCCTGAATCTCTCTGTAGGAAGGCTTCATAGAGTTGTTCAAAGATGTTATTGACAGTGTTTGCAAAGCTCCTAATACTGTCCGTGGCACATACAGAAATGCAGTGAGGTAGAAATGGCCTTTCTTCTTTTGTGTGCTGATTCTTGTATTTACACTTCAGGGAATCCCACTAACCTTGTCTGATTTGCTGCTATAGTAAATAAGGACGTTTTCAATCCAGCACTTACTTTGTCGGGTTCTTGTGCAGAGGTCAGCTCCACCATACAGCTTATTAAAGACACATACTTGATGTGAGTTAGGCAGTAACGAGTCTTCTGAGGCCAGATTCCAATGTGTGTGGGGAGGGGGAGGGGAGTGTTTTTCACTTACCACCAACTAGCAATTCTCAGGACACCCGCTGGATATCTCACCGTTTATTGCCATTCTGACACTATCTATCTGGAGATTACATAAGATTCCTCAGGTTAAATGTTCAACCTTACAAGACTGCCCCTCTCAGCACCTGCCTCCAACTTCAGATGTCAGTTGCAAGCCCGTGTTGTTACCTGCGCTTCTAACTGACTACAAATCCGGGATTCCCAAGACCCCCTCCTGAGTTCAGTGTATTGACTACAGCAAAACTCAAAGATGCATTTACTTACAAGATTATTGGTTTATTATAAGAGGATATCAGGGGTAACCAGATGGAAGAGATGCAAGAGCAAGGTATGGGAAGGGGGAGAATGTTCACCCCTTCTCCAGGTCCATCACTCTCCTTGAATCTCAGTGTGTTCGCCAATGTAGAGAGTCTCCCAACCAGGTCCTTTTGGGTTTTTATGGAAACTTCACTACACAGGCATGGTTGTTGAAATCACTGATCATCAGCAATTGATTCAACCACCAGCTCCTCTCCCCTCCCCGGAAGTCAGGAAGGGGAACCAAAAGTAGTACCACTGTTATCTCACCCCCATCCTGGTGCTTTCCAAATCTCACCTATTTACCTAACCACAAATACCTTTACTTTTATTCCTTTCTTCACCAAGCAAATTTCCAAGAGTTTTAAGAACTCTATGCCAGAATGGGAGTGAAGACCGAATATATATTTCTTAATGTAAATCACAGTGTCATAGGCAGTAACTCTGCTTTCAGCACCAAGAAGGTCCTTGCTCCTTTCCTTAAAATGTAGCTACCACTTTTTTAAGAACAAAAGGTAAGTGCTCAGGATGCCACTACTTCAGCTTTCTCTGTTGAAGGTTTAATAAAGTAGAAAAGACCACCGATAACTCTTCCCTTCCTGTGAATTCTATCATCACTTGTTATGATTGGATTCACTAGTATTTCACATCTGTGCAAAAACTGTGTAGGAACGAGGAAGTAATAGGTACCCTACAGAGATGTGTGTCCAAAATTCCTGAGAGGGAAAAAAATAGGCAAGCATAAAGCAATCTGTTTTACCCCATGTAACGTGCAGTGAATGGTCTGATGTTTATTGGGGTCCGGATTTTGTTATTATTGACAAATGAAACAAAAGATCTCAGTCATCCATTTGCCAGATGACAGAATACATAAATTCACTATTTTTCACCAGTAACATGTAAATAAATATTTCTAGATTGTTTTTATTAACTCTGCAAACATTTCCTTATACAAACTGAGAGTGTTCTCTAATATTTTTTAGATTATTTTTTTCAGAGAATATGAGATTTCATCTCTTTGTCTTATAAATCACACATTTTCATCTGTTTATAAGATTTTTTTTTTTTTAGCCATGCCACATGGCTTATGAGATTTTAGTTCTCCAACCAGGGATTGAACCTGGGCCCACTGCAGTGAAATCTCTTGAGTCCTAACCACTGGACCACCAGGAAATTCCCCACACATTCATCTCTTCTGAAGATTACAGGCTAGGTTAGAATAATGTTGTAAAATACGCCTTCTCTTATAAGGGTGGTAAAATTTAAAGTCAGGGTGCAGACTGGCAGAATAGAAGGACATGCACTCATCTCCTTTGGTGAGAACACCAAAACTTCAAGTAGTTGTTGAACAGCCACCAACAGGAGGATGCTGGAACCCACCAAAGAAAGATACCCCACATCCAAAGACAAAGGAGACAGAAGGAGGGACACGATCATGATAAAATCAAATCCCATAGCTGCAGGATAGGCATCCCACAAACTGTGAAACAATAATACCAAAGAAGTTCTCCCACTGTTGTGAAGGTTCTGAGTCCCATGTCAGGCTTCCCAGCCTGGGAATCCAGCAAAAGGACTAGGAATCCCCAGGGAATCTGACTTTGAAGACCAGCACGATTTGATTACAGGACTTTCACAGGACTGGGAGGAACAGAGACTTGGAAGGCACAAACAAAATCTTGCATGCACCAGGACCCAGGGGAAAGGAGCAGTGACCCCACAGGAGACTGAACAAGACCTACTTGCTGTTTCGGGAGGGTCTCCTGTGGAAGCCTAGATCGGCAGTGGCTCGCTGTAGAGATGGGGACACTGGCAGCAGAAGTCCTGGGAGGTGCCCCCCTTGGTGTGCGCCCTCTTGGAGGTCACCATGAGCCCTACCATAGAGCCTATAGACTCCAGGGCTGGGTTGCCTCAGGCCAAACAATGAACAGGGAAGGAGCACCGCCTCACCCATCAGCCAACACTTGAGTTCAAGTTTTACAGAGCCTGGCCCTGCCCACGAGAGCAAGACCCAGTTTCCCCCCCCCCCCCACCCCCCCCCCCCCATCAGCAAGCTTACACCAGCCTCTTAGCCTCATCCACCAGAGGGCAGACAGAAGAAGCAAGAACTAAAATCCTGCAGGCCGAATGAAAACCGCATCACAGAAAGTTAAATCGAGATGAAAAGGCAGAGGGTTATGTCCCAGATGAAGGGACAAGATAAAACCTCAGAAAAACAACTAAATGAAGTGGAGGTAGGCAACCTTCCAGGAAAAAAAAATTCAAAATAATGATAGTGAAAATGACCCAGAATCTCAGAAAAAGAATGGAGAAGAGGCAAGAAATGTTTACCAAAGACCTAGAAGAACTAAAGAACAAAAAAACAGATGAACAGTACAGTAGAAGGAATGAAGAGCAGAATAACTGAGGCAGAAGAACAGATAAGTGACCTGGAAGACAGAATGGTGGAACTCACTGCTGCAAAACAGAATATAGAAAAAAGATGGGGGAAAAAAAAATGAAGGCAGCCTAAGAGACCTCTGGGGCAACATTAAACACACCAACGTTCACATTGTAGGGGTCCCAGAAGGAGAAGAGAGAGAGAAAGGAACCAAGAAAATATTTGAAGAAATAATAGCTAGAAACTTCCCTTACATGGGAAAGGAAATAGTCAACCAAATGCAGTACGTGCATTGTCCCAGGCAAGATAAACCTAAGGCAGAACACACCAAGACACACAGTAATCAAACTGACAAAAATTAATGATAAAGACAAAACACTGAAAGCAACAAGGGAAAAATGACAAATAGCATACAAGGGACCTCTCATCGGGCTATCAGCTGATTTTTCAACAGAAACTCTGCAAGCCAGAAGGGAATGGCATGATATATTTAAAGTGATGAAAGGGAAGAATCTACAACCAAAAATACTCTACCCAGAAAGACTCTCATTCTGATTTGATGGAGAAATAAAAGTCAAAGTACAAACTACTTTCTGCATTGAAAGATTTGCAAACGTATAAAATTTTGTGTTTGGAGTTCATTCCTTAATTTTAGCAAATTTTCTTTTTAGACATGGCTATTGCTTCATATACTTAAATTAAAATGTTTTAAACCAATAGAATAGTAAAAATGTATCATGCTTTCACATATACACCCAAGGGCTTTAAACATGCACACAAAGGGTTCAGTTTTTATTGCCTTTCCCATAACAAGCCTTTCATCCCCTCCCACTATAGGTGGTTTTTGTTGCAACTTAATAACCTATAAAAAGTTGTGATTGCATTCCCTCCTACCCTTACTTACTTGGGATCTGAGTCACAGGAGCAGCTGCCAAAGGGATCACCCCAATTTGTCTTCTAGAATTTCTGATAAGGTGTAAAAAATGGCACAGATGGTACAGCTATACCCATTTCTTAGTTAAGAGTAAGCTCTTAAGACATCAGTGCTGTTCATAGCGGGATCCTGATTCTTCGAGGGCCGAGGTGATACAGATTTGGGGAAGCTTTATATATTCCTTCATCCACTCAACAAATACCTATGAAGAACTTGGTCCTAAGGGCGTTGTGCTAGGCTTATGGCAGTGAAGAAGTCCAGTTGTCTTGATTTTGAGAAGTTGACCCTCTGCAGTGTGATGTAGGACACCAACTAGAAAACCGGCCGTGAGCATAAAGCATAATAAATACTGTAAAAGAGGGGAGTCTAGGGCACAGGGACAGGGTGTTGGGTTACCTAACCCAGGATGAAGTGGAAGGGTAGCTGCAGAAACATCTCAGTGCCCTGGAGGAAGGTTATACTTAAAGAGAAGGACCAGCCAGCCTAGGGGAGGAGGAACAGCAAGTCCACAGGGAAAACCTGAGAAAAAGCACAGCTCATTTGGAGGAGCTCAAAGTGCCTGGTGGTTCATTTTGCCTGGAGAGTGGAGTCTTAGGCAGGGAGTGGTGACAGACAGGACCAAACCACGGAAGGCTTCATAAGCCAGGTTACAAGTTGTGTTCCCTCTTCTGAAGGTACTGGGAACCACTGAAGCAGTGACACCTCCCTTTTGTGAAATGACTCAATACGAAATAAACCATATCAGTTAAACAAAAAACAAACAACTGATGCCCAGGCCTTAAGACAAATGGTTAAGGCTTGTGTTTGTAATCACACTACGGCAGAACAGCGCCTTGGTTTGTGTTCTTTACCAGTTCTGGGAAAGAAGTGGTTCTTAGCCATGGTAAATATTCAACCACCAAGATCCTGCTTGGCTTCACAGTGTTACATTATTTCTCGGAACATGACTTTGTGGGAGGCTACCTCAACTGGTAGGAATGTGCTGTGCAAAGAAAGAAGCCAACCAGGTTAAGGATGAGACTAGATTTCTGCAAACCCTTTTAGCATAAAAATAATATCTCCTTATATTTATGAAGCACATTTACAGTTTGCAAAAGCACATTGCATTTGTTTTATCAGAGCCTTGTAGTAATCCATTGAGGTGACAGGTATTAGTTCCCATGTTATAGATGAAACAACTGAGGTGAATATAAATATAGCTCAATATAACAGTATTTAGCAAGTAGCAAAGCACTTTATCATACTAATTAGTATATACTTATTATACTAATACTACCAGTTACATATTCAGTTCCAAGATATATGACTGTAAATCCCATTCTCTACAAGAGAATGGTTATAGCCAGTCAAGAAAATTAAGTTTAGGGATAGAATGAAATCTTTCTTTAGATTTTTTTGTTAAATTATCAATCTTAAGAGTTGAGCAGTTCCTAAAAGAACAGAAGATAATAGTGTTCTTCAACTTAAGTCACTCAGTCGTTTCCAACTCTGTGACCCCATGGACTGCAGCACACCCGGCTTCCCTGTCTGTCAATAACTCCCAGAGTTCACTCAAATTCATGTCCATCGAGTCAGTGATGCCATCCAACCATCACATCCTCTGTCATCCCCTTCTCCTCCTGCCTTCAGTCTTTCCCAGCATCAGGGTCTTTTCTGTTTCTAAGTATCAGGTGGCCGAAGTATTGGAGTTTCAGCTTCAGCATCAGTCCTTTCAATAAATATTCAGGGCTAATTTCCTTTAGGATGGACTGATTGGATCTCCTTGCAGTCCAAGGGACTCTCAAGAGTCTTCTCCAACACCACAGTTCAAAAGCATCAATTCTTCAGGACCTAGCTTTCTTTATGGCCCAACTCTCACATCTATACATGACTACTGGAAAAACCATAGCCTTGACTAGACGGGCCTTTGTCAACAAAGTAATATCTCTGCTTTTTAAGTGTTCTTAGGCTCCAAATATAAAACAATATAATACCTATTTTGCAGATTTTTATATTTGTTTTGTTCTAAGGAAAAAAAATGCTCTATTTAAAGTGTTCTTTAAAAAAAAAAGAAAATAATTAATTGACTTGATGATATGGTTATTCAAAGAGGCACCAACTAGAAAATTTATGTTACTACCAGTATAATATATATATATATATATATATAATTGTGTTCTGAAGTTTTGACTATGAATTAACACATGAAATTAAATCTTTTTCTTTTCTTTGACTTTCATCACAAGAGATAATATATGCCCATATGCGAAACTTACCAACTATTGCAGAGTTGAAAATTTCTGTTGTGAAAGATTTTGGGCGTGTGGACCTGCATCTTAGGAAGTGCTTTAAGCCACAAGACTGTATTTTATTTAGGTGCCTCATATTTTTCACTCTAGGGTAATATCTTTGAAACAGATACCCCGTCTTTTATGTTATTTTATGACTCACAGAATTTTCCATGTACTAGACACTCAAAAACTTTTCAAAGAATAGTATACAACCTTATTTTGCTGAAGAAAGGCAAAAATATTTGAAAGAATATCCCAATTTAGGTAAAGCCAATCACTGGACTCGTTTTTCACTTCACTTGTTTCCCCTTCAGGCAACGTTCTGAGATTTAGGAAGCAGAGGAACTCCTGGTGGAGCTCCAAGCATTGAACCACAAGACTGAGCATGAAATGCTGGAGAAAGCACTCAAGCCTGTCTGTCCACTACCTGCATGGAACTTAAGTGAACTTCCTGGTGGGCATTCAGCTATTACATATGAACTTAATGAATGAATCAGAGGTGGTTAGGAGAGAATTTACATTGCAGACCATCCTGACATAAGGAGGGCTGGTTAGAATCTGGATTTTTATTAAGGTTTAAGATAAGCTCAGTAGCTCTGCTGATCCAAACAGGATTTATTCCTCAGTGCTGGATCCTTCTTGTGAGCGTTAGTCACTCAGTTGTGTCCGACTCTTTGTCACCCCATGGACTGTAGCCCACCAGATTCCTCTGTCCATGGAATTCTCCAAGCAAGCATACTGGAGTGAGTTGCCATTCCCTTCTCCAGGGGATCTTCCTGACCCAGGGATCAAACTGGGATCTCTCACATTGGAGGCCGATTCTTTGTCACCGAGCTACCAGGGAAGCCCGGATCCTTTTGAGCCCTAACGAAAGGGGGATGATGTTGATAAAAATGCTGAGACAACAGGCAAAACCAGGAATTTCTGACAAACCAGGACTGTCCCAGGCAAACCAACATCTAAGGTTTCTTCAGCTATTGCCCAACTGTAAATCCAACCTTCAGCTCTTTTTCCCAACAAAATGCTTACATATGGAAACATGTCCTTACATAATTAATGGGTTAGGGAAAATAAACCCTCTCTAGAAATTGTAGTTTTAAGAAAGTTTATATCCAAGATAGAGTGGTGATTTCTGAATGTTAAGATTTGGGGATGAGGCGTGGCTTCTCTGTATTTTATTTCCTTTTCCCCCTTCTGCAATAAATATTAACAATGAATGGGCTGCTTTAAATTATTGCTCTTTAAAGTTAAAATATCCATACACTTGAGAGGTTTGTTAGTAAATTAGCTTTTCTATAGAGCATTACTGGAGATATCTGAGTATCCTCGTTTCTAGAAAATTGCAACAAAAAGGTACAAAATGATTTCTCCCTACTGAGTAGCTCAGTAATCATCAGAAGAGAGTATTTGAAAATAGTAACCATATTTTGATAATATGTAAATTGGGCTTCCCTGGTGGCTCAGTGGTAGAGAATCCGTCTGCCAGTGCAGAGGACTTGACTTCAATCCCAGGTCCAGGAAGATCCCCTGGAGAAGGAAACGGCAACCCACTCCAGCATTCTTGCCTAGAAAATCCCATGGACAGAGGAGCCAGGCGGGCTACAGTCCATGCAGTCACAAAGAGTCAGACACAACTGAGCAACTGAATAGCAACAACAATATCTGAGATGGTTCTTAATGTCTGGAATTATTGATTTCTGTTTACATGCTGTATTATCTCAAATCTGCAAATGTAAAGATTCCCAGAAGTGTAGTCACTCGGAGTTTTTATCTGCTGGTGAGATATTTCAAAATGCCAGTCTTGCCAATTGTGATAAATCTCTATCTCCTCAATGGAAAATTATACCTCTTTCAGTACAGTGGATCATAAGATGTTGAGTTCCACATTTCTATAAACGTCTACATGGACTGTGTCCTCATTTTGGAATTGACTCATGCAAAAATATTTCTAAAGCAAGGCTGTTTAGATCATCTTTGATACTTGACTGTGTTATAAAGAAATGCACAATTTCTTCAAAGCTTACTAGATTTTTTTTTTTCCTTTCAAAAGCAGCATAAAAGATGTAGAAGCCCAGTAGTTATGAGTCATTGGCTGGCTGGCTGCCTTCATCAACCTGTGGGACAAGAATAAGTCAAAAGTACAAAAATTGGGCCTCTCCCAAAGGGACCTTGGTATCAGAGGTGACCTAAAATTGGCAGGAAGGAACACCCATTGTAGCAAATGTGAAATTGTCAACATTCATTCAGTATCTTCAGATGGAACACCTGAAGTTTATAGTTTAAATATATTAAACTCTGTGCTCTGCAGTCTTTTGCTCCGAATGAGAATAATAATGAATGACCTGGATGAAGTGGAAGGAAGAAAACTCCCAACCAGTGTCAGCATGTAGTTATCAAACTGGCTGATCTCATGTCATGAGTCAGATCATTCCCTAACCTCAGGGTACCCTTTTTTTTGACAACTCTCTATATTAGGCATTTCAGTCTCTTCTCACTGCTCTCTGGATGGGATGACAATAGACTGAAATATATACTATATAGTGCTGTCAAGGGACAAGTCCTCTTAGGGTAGGAAATGATCTGCTTGTGTTTTCCCAAATCATGGTTGCATCTGCAGTGAATAAATGGCTCTCTTCGCATCTTCTTAACATCTGTTTATAGTGATGTGGACCCCCTCACTCTCCTGGAGCTGAGTCTTATCTTGGGGTCCCCAGACTAGTCAGTTATGGCTGCCCTCTCATCTGACCTGCATGACGAGTCGGTAGTTCCTTGTTTACTTAAGTGGTTCTTCCTGTTCACGTCCTGCAACTGTGCTGAGTCCTGAGCACTCAGCATATTCCGCTACGTTCAGTGTCTTCCTTAAAAAAAATCATACACCCATAATGGCTTCAGCCTTTACCCCTGCACAGCTATTTCTGCACTTAAGTCTCTAACTTTGTCTTCTTTCCACAGCAGAATGATCCCTTCTCTTTCTTCTCTTACTTTTATGGGCTCTAAGTCAATTTTCCCTTTTCGTCATCATCAGCCCTGTTCTTTGGTCACCTATCACTGTGCAAACAATTAAAATGAATCCACAGAGTTGTTAACAAATACCTGAATGCTAAATTTTGGAGGACTGTTGAGAAGACAATTTAAGGATTCTGACAAAAACTGTGTTGAAAAATTCTTACCATGTTTTTTGTTTGTTTTTAATTTTTGGCTGCGCTAGGTGTCCTTTGCTGCGGGGGCTTTCTCTCAGTTCTGTTCAGTCGCTCAGTCATGTCCGACTCTTTTCATCCCATGGACTGCAGCACGCCAGGCCTCCCTGTCCATCACCAACTCCCAGAGTCTACCCAAACTCATGTCCATTGAGTCAGTGATCCCACCCAACCATCATCCTCTGTCGTCCCCTTCTCCTCCCACCTTCAATCTTTCCCAGCTTCAGGATCTTTTCAAATGAGTCAGTTCTTCGCAGCAAGTGGCCAAAGTATTGGAGTTTCAGCTTCAGCGTCAGTCCTTCCAATGAATATTCAGGACTGATTTCCTTTAGGATGGACTGGTTGGATCTCCTTGCAGTCCAACGGACTCTCGAGAGTCTTCTCCAACACCACAGTTCAAAAGCATCAGTTCTTCGGCACTCAGCTTTCTTCATACTCCAACTCTCGCATCCATGCATGACCACTGGAAAAGCCCAAGCCTTGATTAGACGGACCTTTGTTGGCAAAGTAATGTCTCTGCTCTTTAATATCCTCCCTGGGTTGGTCATAACTGTGGCAAATAGGAATTACTCTTCATTGCAGTGCCCGGGCTTCTCGTGGCAGTGGCTCCTCTTGTTGCAGAGCACAGGCTCTAGAACATTCAGGCTTCAGTAGTTCAGCTTCCGGCTCCAGAGCTGGCTCAGTAGTTGTGGTGCACAGGCTTAGCTGCTCCGTGGCATGTGGAATTCCCCAGATCAGGGATTGAATTTGTATCCCCTGCACTGGCAGGCAAATTCTTGTCCACTGTGCCGCCAGGGAAGTCCTGTTATAGTGTTAAGGATGGCTTTTTCATTTAGAGATGTTAGGAAAAATAGAAAAGAGAGTAATGTTTTATGACATGGGAAAATTCTATGAGACCAATTTCAGTGTCATTTCGACAGAGACCACATGCCCTCCTAAGTCTAAAATATTTACTATGTGACTGCCTTCAGGAAAAGTTTGCTGACCCTTTGGTTTAAAACATTAGTGTTCACTTTATTAAAACAACAAATTCAGAACCCTGTTTTGTTCTTCAGCCTTTAAAAAACCAGGTGGCTACACACTCGTGAAACCACAGTCAAGACAGAGAATGTTTCCACCTCCCTGCAAAGATTCCCTAGGCCGCTCTGCAGACCATCCTTCTCTTTGCTCCCATAGCCAGGGAGCCACTGATCTGCTTTCTGTCACTGTATAGTAATTTGTGGTTTCTAGAATTTTGTATAAATAGAATCCTACAGCGGGCACTTCTTTATGACTGCCTTTTTTACCCAGCATGCTGATTTTGAGATTCATTCATGTTGTTATGTGTATCAGTGATTTGTCCTGTTCGTTATTATAGGCTTTTTTCAGCTTTGTTTAGGCATAATTGACAAATAAAATTGTAAGATGTTTAAAGTGTTCATCTTGGTGATTTGCCATGTGTGTAATTTGCTGTAAGTGTACAAATGGACTGATTTTGCTGGACACGCTGCAGACTTTACTGCTAGACAAAACTATTAATAATAGAACACTTTTGCATAATCTGTTCTGCATAGAAAAGCCACCCCAGAGGCAAGGAGACAACTCACTTTAACTATTTTATTATTGTCATTGTTATTATTATTAATGATAATAGTATTTTAGTCTACAGATGCTGAGTATTTCCAGTTCCTATGGCAGAGATTTCTCAAAGTAAACCAAAAAACAATTTCAAGCTATGTTTTAAAGTTCTTATAAATATAACAATGTTCAAATAGTCATGGTACAGTTTGGCAATTTTTATAATTTCAGTTAAAACTATTTTTCATGTTCAATGCTTAATCCAACTCGAATCTCTTGTCTGCTTTCTATTAAAACCTTTAAAAATTACCCTCAGCTTCCAAACCTCTCCTCCGCTTTTTACTTCCATCTCAGGACTCTTACAAACTCAGCCTTGTCTGCTCTCAGTCCTACCACCCGGCTCAGTATGTACTTCTGAACATGTTCTTATCTGGGGTCAGGGGTTTGTGTTGTTGTAACTTTACAGAAAAAAACAACTTTAATTTTCAGTTCCTTCTATCTTGTCAGAAATAGTCTGGCTCCTGATAAGTAGTATCACAACTGATTAGCATGCCATGCTTTGAAACTTAACAGAAGCATAAAGAACATTGAGAGTCTCTGCGGTAAAGTCCTGTAGGACAAGGTTCAAGAGAAAAACCTGAAGCAATGGGGACCATGCCATCTGGAGATGAAATTGCTGAGGCATAACCAAATAATTGTCTTCTGATTCATGATTATCCATCTCAAAAGAGACTGACCAAATGTTTCTCCTGCCCATAAGTGGCACACAGAGAAAAAGGTTCTTAAATTGCAGATAGAAACTTTAGTTATATAAAACAAAAGGTATCTTATCTATAATCTGGATATTTCTGGTTAAAAAAAAAAAAGAATTATTGCTCCTAGGATTTACAAAATTTAGAATAGACATCAGTCTAAGCCTCAGCCCTGAAAATGAAGCCATGCTCCTCAGATATTTTAGTTACAGACATCTCTGAAGCCAGCAGACTAAGCTAACTGAACTTCCATTGACTCTCTTTGTTCTAAATAGTGGCCCTTAAATTAGTAAGGAATTTTAGAAGAACTTGACATAACCCATGGTGAACACTAGGTAATTACTGATCCCATCCAAATATTTTTAGGAGCCTTTGGGTGATAATTGTTCCCAAAGTGTTCTAAATGTTTCAATTGCACTGAGAGCTGGTGGCCATCAAGATGACTCACTTATTCCCTTTTCTCTGTGTATTTAATGCACATGTTAGATTGAAGAATCTTATTGTAAATCAGAACATTCAAGTTAAATTGCAAAAAAGAGCTGTTGAAAAAAATGTGAATCAATGAAAGATGAAATTCCTAGTTTTCTCACACCTGAAGAAAATGTGCAGATGCATAAATACACTTCTGGTCTTTTCAATTCTGTCATTGGTACAAAATCCATTGTCTCTGCTGCTAAGTCACTTGGTGATACAAAACAGCAGTAAGTCAGCAGCTCCGTGTGACGCCAGAAGCAAGAAATCACAGAGACTTCACAGGGGTGTCTGCCAAGGGGAGAGCAAAAGCAGAAGCTGTGAAGCCCTTTAAGGAGAAGTAGTCACAAGAAAAGGCAGCAGCAGCATGCAAACTCAGGCCCAGCAGAGAAGCCAGACACAGTCAGGAAGTCACCTGAGGTTCAGTGCCAAGCAAGCCCACACCAGAGGGGCACAGACCCAGAAGAGCAGAGACCAGCCATGAGTGGGTGTTCGTTCTCCCATTAGAGAGTCTTGACACATGTGATGTGAGAAACACAAAGACTGAGCCAAAGCAAATTTTTATTGAGCAGCTACCAAATTATCTAACTATAGTGAGAAAATTGGAGGAATAGAATCAACACCTGCCCATCTCCACCCCATCCTACTCTCTGCCACTAATGAAAATTAAAAGCCGGAATCTCTTATTTAACAAATATTTCTTAAGCTCCTTCTTGGTGCCAAGGACCTTACTATAAACTAAAAATTACTACAGTGAACTAACTGGACATAATGTCTTGCTTTCTAGGTTACCATTGAATCAAAGATACTCATTTTTGTAATCCCAAATATGTAATTTTTGAGTTGAAAAAATATAGCCTACTTTTAGTGAAGATTTCATTCTTCTAAGTTCTTTATCCTGCATTGTTCTGTGCTCTTTCTTAGACTATCCAAAAGATAGGTGGTTTTGATTAGGCCTCTTGTAGGACTGCACTGACTATTTCTTAACTATTTTTCATAACATAATTAACACATACCTGGAGATTTTGAAATTGAACATTTTCCTTAGGTCTCCAAAACCATTATTCTGAACTGAATTATGATGTCCAGGAATTTTCCAAGTTCATTAGCACAAGCCACTGATCCAAATTGCTTAGAGAATCCCAAGCAAAGAAAAGTATGCCTAGGCATATCATAGTCAAACTCTTGAGAATCTGAATAGCAGATTGTGAGGGCAACTTGGGTAAGTGAAGGGAACATTGTATTCAAGAAAATCATCGTAGAAGTTAATACTATTCTCAACAGAAGCTGCAAACCAGAAGACAGTGGAATGACCCCTTTAAAGTCCTGTAACAAACAAAAAACCAAAACCTGTTAATCTACAGATCTATATCCAGTGACAATATCCCTCTAATAGGAAGGTACAATAAAAACACTTTTGGGCAAAAGCTGAAATAATTTATTTCCAAAAAATCTGAGTGTCATGAAATGCAGTTCAGTTCAGTTCAATCACTCAGTCGTGTCCAATGCTTTGTGACCCCATGAATTGCAGCATGCCAGGCCTCCCTGTCCATCACCAACTCCCGGAGTCTACCCAAACCCATGTCCATAGAGTCGGTGATGCTATGCAGCCACCTCATCCTCTGTCGTCCCCTTCTTTTCCTGCCCCCAATCCTTCCCAGCATTAAGGTCTTTTCCATTGAGTCAGCTCTTCGCATCAGGTGGCCAAAGTACTGGAGCTTCAGCTTCAACATCAGTCCTTCCAACGAGCACCCAGGACTGATCTCCTTTAGGATGGACTGGTTGGATCTCCTTGCAGTCTGAGGGACTCTCAAGAGTCTTCTCCAACACCACAGTTCAAAAGCATCAATTCTTTGGCACTCAGCTTTCTTCACCGTCCAACTCTTACAACCTACATGACCACTGGGAAAACCATAGCCTTGACTAGATGGACCTTTGTTGGTAAAGTAATGTCTCTGCTTTTAAATATGGTATCTAGGTTGGTCATAACTTTCCTTCCAAGGAGTAAGCATCTTTTAATTTCATGCCTGCAGTCACCATCTGCAGTGATTTTGGAGCCCAGAAAAATAAATTCTGACACTGTTTCCACTGTTTCCCCATCTATTTCCCATGAAGTGATGGGACCGGATGCCATGATCTTAGTTTTCTGAATGTTGAGCTTTAAGCCAACTTTTTCACTCTCCTCTTGCACTCTCATCAAGAGGCTTTTTAGTTCCTCTTCATTTTCTGCCATAAGGGTGGTGTCACCTGCATATCTGAGATTATTGATATGAAATGCAAAAAAGAAGTTATACAGACTGAAGGGAAAAGGAAATGATAAGAGAGAAATCTAATTCTATGAAAATTAATGGAGAACACTGGAAAGAGCAAGTACGTCATTATATATAAAGGTTTATTTAACAAATCATTCCTACTTTATATTAATCTATATGTGTGTGTGTCATTTTGTCACAAAGACTGTTGACTATTTTAAAGTAAAAATCACTTTATAATAAGAAAATGATGTTCATATCTGAACATCATTTCAGATATCTTTCTAGACATACTAAATATGATTGGATGCCTACTTATAAATGTTTTAAATATGTGACCATATTATAATTTCTATAATATACAAAATTTAATTTCAATGTATTTAAATTTGTCTTGGAAAAAAGCTAAAATGGAAGAGAAATAATTGTTAAATATCAAAAAATGCTTCTATACCACAAAATATATTCTAATCATCACAAGAAAGATTAAAGGTCTCTCAAGTCAAGAAATGATAAATACAGTAAAGGATTGGAATCACTTTTTTATAACCTAGGTATTTCAGTTTTATAGTATCAACTGACTACATACTGTAAAAGATGATAAAATCATCAATACTCAGGTCTCCTCCCATTTTACTCTTCCCAACATTAGGTGTTGGGAAGACATATGTATAGGGGTATACGTGTATATATATATGGGGGTTAATATTATATGTTTTACATTGTCTAGGCTTAACGTTTACATATGAATCTATAAATATAATTCTCATAATTTTAAGATTACTCCAGTATCTAAATGCATAGATTATGGTATCTTTTACATGGTCCTTTTGCCATCATCATTACTGAATTCTGTTTTTTCATTGGTATGGACAGTACCTCTCTTTATTAGTTATATTTTATTATCATGCAGTTTGGTTTTTAAGTTTTTTACCCAAGAAAATTTATGAATGCTGCATTCTCAGCACTGTCTTTATGTTTGATAATTTCAAATGCTATATTGACTGAATATAATCTTCTTGAATATTATATTCTGAATATAATCTTTCTCCCACAAAACTAAATAAGCATTGCTCCATTATCTTTTAACACTAAAAGTTGATGTAAAGAAGTCTGAAGGCAGCCTAAAATTTACCATTTATTAACAGACTGGCTTGTTTTCTGGTGAAATCTAGCTTAACATCTAGTAAGGCTATGATGTGGTATCAAAATTTCCCTGGTACATGGTAGTATAGTTAATACTTTCAATCTGTGGATTAAGTTTTTGGTTTTTTTCCAGGAACCTTTTCTTGTGTTAACATTATATATTTTCATTCATCTTCAGTTACTTTCATTGAATTCCCTGTTTCACGGATAGTAATTACCAATTCCTGAGTGTTTTCTTACCGATTAGCTTCTTTTATTCCTTTAATCAGTCTTTTTTTCATCTTAATCCACTGGAATTTTATATTAGCCAAACCTCTTCCTGTATTTTCAAATTCTCATGATATGCCTCATCCATAATCAGTTCCAGCTACTGATAGCTCAGTTGTTCATCAACTCTCATGGCATCCATGAGATCTGTGGTGTCTGTAAAATCAATCTTTCATTGCTTATAAGTGTCTAGATTTCTATTCCTCAAATATTTAAGTGCTGTATATAAAATTTATATTTTATAAAAAATATATTTAAATTTATATTTTAATGTAAAACATGTATTTTATAAAATTTACATTTTAATATAAATCTGTATTTTATATTATAAAATTAATATAAATAATAATTTAATATTGCAGGAAGAGTCTTTGCCATCTGAGCCACCAGAAAAGCCCTATTTTTTTTAATATGTAGACTGATTCAGTTCTCTGTGTTTTAATGGCTTACTAGGTACTGTCACTGGTATATTTTTATCATATTTTATCTGGCTTTTTGCCAGAAACTAAAATAAATATTAGAAATCGAGGCCACATGGAATTAGTATGTCAAGATGCAGAACACATTTAGCTCAGGATTGCTGAGAGCTCTTGCTGTGTGGGTGTGTGTCCATGCTTACAGGTAGAGGATGTGGCATGGGGTTCATCACACTCGCTCCAACTGGTTGAGCGTGCAGGCCAGCATTCAGAACGCAGACAAAATAATGAACTTATGTGTCACCTTATTTAGAGACAAATAAAATTAAACGTATGAGCTTGGGCAGCTATTAAGTGGGTTGGTTCATTTAATGTATTTGATTTTCTTTTCGTTTTTTTTATTGGGATAGAATTGCTTTACAATGTTGTGTTAGTTTCTGCTGTATCCCATCGTGAATCAGACATGTATATACATATATCCCCTCCCTTTGGATCCTCCCTCCTACCCTCCTATTCCACTCCTCTAGGTCATCACAGAGAACAGAGCTGAGCTCCCTGTGCTATACACAGCAGCTTCCCGCTAACTATCCATTAATATTTTATTCATTGCAGTGTGTATATGTCAAAGCTGCTCTCTCGATTCATCCTACCCTCTCCTTCCCCAACACGCTATGTCCGAAAGTCTGTTCTCTGTGTCTGCACCTCTATCCCTGCCCTGAAAATAAGCTCATCAGTACCATTTTTCTAGATTCCATACATATTTATGAGTGTACAACATTTGTTTTTCTCTTTCTTACGTACTTCACTCTGTATGACAGGCTCTAGTTTCATCCACATCACTTCAACTGACTCAATTTCGTTCCTTTTTATGGCTGAGTAATATTCCATTGTATATAGGTACCACATCTTCTTTACCGTTCATCTGTCAACGGACATCTGGCTGCTTTCACGTCCTGGCTATGGTAAACAGTGCTGCAGTGAAGACTGGGATACATGTGTCTGTTTTGACTTAAGGCGTTCTCAGGGTACACGCCCAGTAGTGGATTGCTGAGCCAAATGGCAGTTCTATGTTTAGCTTTTCAAGCAACCTCCATACTGGTCTCCACAATTTACTTTCTCACCAACAGTGTAAGAGGGTTCCCTTTTCTCACACCCTGGCCAGCATTTACTGTTTGTAGATTTTTTGATGATGCCATTCTGGCCAGTGTTAGGTGGTACCTCATTGTAGGTTTGACTTGCATTTCTCCAATAATGAACAGTGTTGAACATCTTTTCACATTCTTCTTGGCCATCTAACCACTTTTTCTGTAACCTGCAGAAATTATGGGATGAGAAAGTCAGAGACAGAAAGGACCGCCGACTAAGACAGCGAGCCTTTAGTGATGGCTTGGTAACCTGGTGTCACCCCCCTGAGATCTTTGTTTTCCCCCATTTGTTTGTTTGTTTGGGCCTTTATTGCTGTGCGGGCTTTTCTCTGGTTGTGGTACACGGGCTTCCCATTGCGGTGGCTTCTCTTCCTGTGGAGCACAGGCTCTAGTGCTTCAGTAGCTGCATCTCCTGGGCTCTGGGGTGCAGTCTCAGGAGTGTGGCACACAGACCTAGGGGCTCTGCACATGGGGGAGCACCAAGTGGCATCTTCTGGATGAGGGAGCAAATCCGTGTCCCCCGCCTTTTCTTTACCACTGAGCCACCAGGGAAGCCCTCCTCTGAGATCTTTTTACAAGCCTTAAAAAGCTTAACTGTTCTTAGCTGAGGGGACACTTAGATGAGGTCTCCGGATCAGTATGAAACCTTGAGACTTCACTTCCTTCAGAGACAAGCAGCTTAGTCAACTTCCTGTTTCCCCACTTCTCCTCTGCCACTGCTTCTTGGGTGAATTTGTTAAATGGCAATGTTGATTCTTTCCCATCTCTTGTGAAACCGACATAAATTACTGATATAAGCAGCCAAAATCTCCTGTACTTATTTGCTCCCTGATGATGTCAAGAGTATTTGTTAACTCCTTTACAGCAGGGGTCCCTAACCTTCAGGATCTAATGCCTAATGATTCGAAGGTGGAGCTGATGTAATAATAATAGGAATGAATGCACAATAAATGTAATTCACTTGACTCGTCCCCAAACCATCCCCCTGGCCCCAATCTGTGGAAAAATTGTCTTGCACAAAACTGGTCCCTGGTGCCAGAAAGATTGGGGACTGCTGCTTCAGAGTCTCATTGAGCACTTGCTAATAAGTTTAAATTCATGTATCAAAAGAAATTCAGAGCTGACCAATCCAGATGTAATCCAACTAAAGATTTTTGAAAACATTTTTTCATCATTGTAGTAGGAAATCCAGTAAAATAATCAAAATAGCAAGACACAGAAAGAATCTCCTTCTTTGTAGAAAGAAAGAAAGTGAAGTCACTCAGTCGTGTCCGACTCTTTGCGATCCCTTGGACTGTAGCCTACAAGGCTCCTCCATCCATGGGATTTTCCAGGCAAGAATACTGGCGTGGGTTGCCATAGGAAAGACAGATGAATTATAGATATCCTGCTTCAGAAACAGTTAACCTATTATTTGGTAGGATATTGTCTTTGTTAGCAACTTGGAGTAGGAGCCAAATGTTCTATCCTTGCACCTCACTGCCAGCAGTGCACATAGGGGCAGTCAACACATTGGATTGAGTAACTGAGATTCTAGATGCTCTCATAAAATTCTTTTACAAACACCGTACAGCACAGGGGTGAGGAATCTTCCTGGAAATGCAGGAGCCATGGGTTCCACCCCTGGAGTAGGAAATGACAACCCACTCCAGTATTTTTGCCTGGAGTAGTCTATGGACAGAGGAGCCTGGCAGGCTGCAGTCCATGGGGTCACAAAGAATCAGACATGACTGAGCGGCTGAGCGCACACACACACACACACACACACACACACACACATGTGCATGCACACACACACACCGGCATTCAAAGGAGAACCTGAGATTTAACATACAGCCTTGGAAATAGGGACTTGTTTTCACTCTGAGGTCAGAAACCTCAACAGCTGAGTACTTTGGGTAATGAAAGTCCTTTTTCTATATTTGCCCAGCCTGGACTGGACACAGGCAAATGTCATACAATTTGCGTTTAAACATTCTTTTCTTTCCATTTTAACAATGTTTATATTTCCTGATACACATCTAAAAGGTTCAGAGTATTTACTGTATATGTAAATATGCTTTTAAGAAAAAAAAACAAACACAGCATATGCAGTTTTCACATGCAAGTTATTTTCAGCAGATAGTTCCTCCTCTGAAGCACAAAAGGCTTGATATAAAAACAAACAAGAGAGAATGTGCTGTTTTAACAAATGGGTCCTTGGAGATGAATTTTTAGGACATTTTTTTTCCAATCTAGCTTTTACCCCATCACTTAGTCACACTTAGAGAAATCCTGAAATAAATCAGTGACATTCTCACAATTTTCAAGGCTGACAGTTTAATTTTTTTTCCTGTTTTGTCTATTGCTGTGGCCAATATAGTTAAGTCATACCCATGTGAAAAATTACTTGTACAAGAAAAATGTTGGACGTGTGTGTTTTCAGGAAGATTTGTTTCTGCTAATGTGCATGACATCATTTGCACGTGAAACTAATTCGCTTACCCTACATAATTTAGAATATTAATGTTGTTTCCAAAAAACCAAAACAAGACCAATTCAAAAGGAAATTAATGTTTCTGTTACTAATTTTGTATCATGGTTAGAGTAATTGCATTTTAAAATATTTTAGCAGATAAACCACTGATTTCAACACAGAGTTTGTTAATTATATAGACTGGATGCCAACTCAGGATGGGGTTATTCCAGTAGAAAGAGGAGAAAATCCTAATTTATAGTAATATTCCAGAAATGGCAACAGAGATCAAAGGCTAGTATTCCTACCTTTCAGACTGTCCTCTAATTTCATTTTCCGTTGAGTTAGTTGTAATTCTTGTGCCTTGAGGATTTTCTAATAGACTTTTTACTATTTATTCCAGCAGGTACAAGTCTTCAGTTCACAATACTGTTTGCTTTACTGCTTCTACACTGCCAGAAATATTAGGGGCCATGGGAGAATGCAGACCTCAAAACTGACCATGCTTAACTTGTGTTTTATGAAGTTTTGACATTAACTCCTTATTTTTCCTTAACAGGCTGAGTGTCTTACTGTCATTTTTGTGGATTAATATAAGAATTTTAGTAACTAAGGAGATTCTTATTTGCTTCTAAAACTTAAACATCCGTATTAATAGACACAAAAGGCACAATTTAACATATTTTATTGGCTGAGTGTAAAGGTCAAAATTACCAAGCTTAATAGAAGCACAATTAGAAGTATACAGTAGACCCCTTGTAGAGATCATGAAGGAAAGCCAGTGTAGGCAATGTCTGGAACACAACTGCAAAATGTGAGTTGCTCTCTATGACGGAAGCAGAGCAATTGTCGAATTTGACTAGATTGCAAAAGAATTTAAAGGGCCAGCAGATGTTTAAGAAGGCAGGAGATAGCTTTGCCATCCTCCTGTAATGTTTGCTGAGAAGCATGCTAAGTATTAAGTAACCCATACTGAATTCCTACAGTGATTTTATTTCCAACTGAGATAAGTAGGTGCGATAGATAAACAAAAGCAGAAGGCTTAATTAGCCCTGCCCTTCCCTCAGTCTCTAAAGTGGCTGGAGCATTCCTCACCATTTTGCTGAGAAAAAAATTTAAAAAGAGAGTGCAATAGGTGTGGGGGGAAAAAAAGAAACAGTGATTTTTTCAAAGGCAAGAGATTGCCCTGTAAAACGAAATGTGCACAGTGAATCAGGCAGACACATTTCTCTGTAGGTCTGTATTCATGTATTGGTAGAGCTAGATTTCTGAGTTCTCATGTTTTAACTAAGAAAAAAATGACTTGTTAGC
Organism: Antilocapra americana; assembly: GCA_007570785.1. Classification (NCBI taxonomy): domain Eukaryota; kingdom Metazoa; phylum Chordata; class Mammalia; order Artiodactyla; family Antilocapridae; genus Antilocapra; species Antilocapra americana. The sequence continues at coordinate 18,265,543 of ML660765.1, read as the reverse complement.
AAGCGGGCAGTTTTCTCAAATGACATCGAAGAACCTTTGCGCCAATCAGAAATTCGCAGTGGCCTCCTGCTTCAAACACGTTCTGTCGTCCCCGGCTTTGGGGAAGGTTTGGAGAGCACTTGTGGAAAAGCAGCCCTGCTTGCAATCATGTTTATTCTTTAGCCTCGGTAGCAGGCTTCCCTTTAACACGCTAGTACTCTTCTTTTGCAGGGACTTTACGTTTTTGTGGTTTATTTCATCCTACACAACCAGACGTGCTGCCCAATGAAAGCCAGCTACACAGTGGAAATGAATGGGCACCCAGGACCGAGCACCGCCTTCTTCACCCCCGGGAGTGGAATGCCTGCCGCTGGGGGCGAGATCAGCAAGTCCACCCAGAATCTTATCAGTGCTATGGAGGAGGTGCCTCCCCTTGCCCTTTATCCTTCTCCTCTGTCTGTCCGTCTCTCTGATACACAACCTTTCCATTTTATAGAGTACAAGTTAAACTTGCCACGTCATTCTCAGCTTCTTTTCCTACTGACATTCTCTGATCTCTGATATTTGCTGTGCTTACCTCTGTATCATGTCTGTTATCTAATGCTTTTTCCTCTGTGCTCTGTGAGCTCTACTCACCAGTGGTTTGTACTGGGAAGTCAGCACATCATTTGTCATTTCTTTCTTCAAAAGCTCCCTAATTTGACCTTTGTGCGTAGTTGCTCAGTTGTGGCCGACTCTGCAAGCCCACCGGGCTCCTCTGTCCTTGCAGTGACTAAATCTGCTTCAGAAATGGTGTTTTAAGTACTGTCCCTTCCTGAAAGTATTTTCACAGCTCTCTTCCCTTGCCCTTCCCAATTCACTATTCAATCCCAGCAAACAAACAAACCTCCCACTGTCCTCTGACCACATCGTTTTGGGTTCCTATGTCTAAGTCACATTGCCACCAACCCATCAATAGCATCAGCCAGAGCACTGGCACCACTGCTCGTATTGTAAAACACACCTGAAGTTATTTGTCCAGCAAGACATGGTCAGGAGGGTTGCCTGACAATTTCGGCAGTGCCTAAGATGTGCCTTCTCACCATTCCTTATTAGACCTTTTATCAGTGTGTCTGTATTAAAGAGCCAAGGGAAGCAGTATTTGTGTTTGTCTCCTGAAAAAAAATCAAGAAATCAAAGTGCATATATCTGAAAAGAAAACAGACAATAGATAGGTGGGTAGATAAATAGATAGTCTGCCTGTTCAGTGATATGTTGTGTTGTCTTCCACGTTAAATTTTGAAAGTAATTTTATTCATGTTAGGTGAAAACTAAGGTAAGTGATCACAAATAAAGTATCATATTTAAAGACTGGGATACATGTTTAGTACCCTTAAATGTTTAGCAAGCTAGTACCATTTCTATATCCCAGAAGTTATTAAAACTGAATTATTTTCACATCATAGCTGATAACAATAGAAATAAATATTGTAAGGATCAGCAGTGCAGGAGTAAATCTTTAAAAAAAAATTTTTGCCTCTTTGATTTGTTACCCAGTTTAGATCTGTCTAGATCTAAACTTGGAGAAGGCAATGGCACCCCACTCCAGTACTCTTGCCTGGAAACTCCCATGGACGGAGGAGCCTGGTGGGCTGCCGTCCATGGGGTCGAAAAGAGTCGGACACGACTGAGCGACTTCACTTTCACTTTCACTTTCATACACTGGAGAAGGAAATGGCAACCCACTCCAGTGTTCTTGCCTGGAGAATCCCAGGGACTGGGGAGCCTGGTGGGCTGCCGTCTGTGGGGTTGCACAGAGTCAGACATGACTGAAGCTACTTAGCAGCAGCAGCAGATCTGAGCTATGCAGTATATTAGCTATTAGCCATGTGTGACTGCTTAAATTTAAACTGGCCAAATTTAAGTAACAGTAGAAATTCAGTTCATCCATCACCCTGGCCACGTCCAAGTGCTCAGTAGCCATCGTAGTGGAGAGCAAAGATATAAGCCATTTGTAGCCTCACAGGGCTCCACTGAACTGTGTTGAACCATCCCTGTACTGAAGAAGCTAATCCAGATGTTCTGCTGCTCAGGAAATTTTTTAAGGTTTCCTTTTCTCTCAAATTGACTTATCCCTCCCTCAGATCACTTTGCTTAGTTGTGAGGCATCCTGAAGTCCCTCAGAGAACCTTGTATTGGGAGGCAGCAGCTGTGACGGTTCCGTTCCTGGCCTGGGTTGCTGCTTGAATGTTCATCACAGGCGTAGCACAAAGCCATACCCTGAAGTGCGCCCGGCAGTCCTCCGAAGCCAGGAATTGGCCTTGCTCCAGCTGTCAGCAAGGGACTGGCAGAGACATTCTGAAAAGCCATGCAGAGAAGGGAAAGCATTAGGAAAGGAAGGATTAAGGGATTTTTTTAAAAAAAAATTTAAAGCAGTAGCCAAAAAGGAAGCAAATATATTTACTCGCTTCAAGATAGAACTATCTTTTTCATCATTTTTCATCCTAAAGGAGAACTTTAGGATTCTATCAAGGAGCTTTTCTTTTCAATTCAGTATATCCTCGTAGATAGCTACTATATTTAAAATTCTATGTTTTATCTTAAAGATTAGGAGAGCTCTTTTCCAGTTCTTATACTTTTAACAGCTTTTTTTTTCCGCACATATTCTGTGAAAAATAATTAATGTATTGATTGGGTTAAACAAAATACTTCTCTTTTTCCACACATGACAGTGTAGAAATCTACAAGTAATTCCCATAGAGAAATTAGATTGTCTCATGAAAAGACATACTTTTCTGAGGAACAGAGGTAAAAATTAAAGGTCTTACGTCTAAACAGTTCAACTGCACTTTCATTTGGTCTTTGTAATGAGATATAGAGATAAATAGCTCATATAGATTTCAAAATAAATATATATGTACTCATATTATGGTTTTCTTTTCTTTCAACCCCAAAGGTGCCACCTGACTGGGAGAGAGCATCCTTCCAGCAAGCCAGTCAGGCCAGCCCTGACTTAAAGCCCAGCCCACAAAATGGCGCCACGTTCCCTTCCTCTGGAGGATATGGCCAGGGGTCACTAATAGCCGATGAGGAGTCCCAGGAGTTTGATGACTTGATATTTGCATTAAAAACTGGTATGTGAACCCACAAACCCCCTTAGAAGGAAGCACTCTTGCTATGCTATGATTTATATCTTCTTCCCATGAAGTTTCAGAAGTACAATGTCACCCTTAGTGCATTCCGATTCCCATGACCCATTCCTAATCCCAGCCGAATTCTAGGATATTTTGTTCTTGGCCCCAAATATGAGACAACCTAAAAATAATTGACAATTTGCTTCTAAGAAAAAGGCATATTTTAACTCGATGTAAATATCTGTGCACTGGAATCTTGCTAGATAGAACACTAATTAAGATAGATTCAGTGCTATAAGAATCTGGTAGCAACCTCCCTGAGAGAGTTTTGCCTCTGACCTGCCAAAGAGAATTTCTTATGGAGTAGCTTTGAGGCAGAAACTTTCAAAGGCAACATAATGTGTCTCTCGTACAGTTCTACAGTTTTTAAAGTGCCATCACATGTAGTATTTCATTGGATCTTCCTTCAGCTTCACCGGTCTGTGACTCCCCCATGGAGAGTTGTTTTCCAATCAAATATGCAACTTCTTTCTTTTCTTTTCTTTTTTCTCAGAAAAATGTTGATCTGTCACTGTTACCGAAAGTTTAGTGACTTTTACATTTCCAGATGTACAAACACGCAAGAAGATATGTCTGTGCTCAGATGAATTTATTGAAATAGTTATTCAAAAATATATTCTATTATATATATTCCTGTGTTCAGATCAGTACTTGGCAGTTGGTAAACCTTTTGCAGATATTGTTGAGAATGAATGAATGAGAGAGCAAAAAAGAAAGAGGAGGGAGGAAGGAAGAAATGAAAGAAAGGTGAAATTTAAGAGTTTGCTTGGCAGAATAGACATTCACACAAACATGACATTAAGAAAAGTAAGATAAGTAGTGGAAAGAGTTATTATTAATTATTGAGGATTCAAGGAAAATTTTTTAAAAATCTGATCCATTGCATCTTGAAGAATGCATAGGGTAAAGCATAGAGAAAAGGCATTACAGTCTGAGGGAACAGAATTAGCCAAAGCCCAGGGCTGTAGGGGATGGGGAGTGGGGTGAGTGAAGTCAGACAGCCAGAGAAAAGCCTGGAAAGTAGTTTACCTGCTTTGTTGATAAATCACTGTAGTTCCTCCCCTGGGTTTCAGCTGGCACCCTGTTTGGGATATTCATAGACATGCTCAGCGAAAAGGTCCCCCTGACCAGGTATAGTTGGGAAACTGCAGAGATGCAGTATTCAGTTGAGCATTTTAGCAGATCTAAAAAGTCCTAAAGAAACCCACTTCATTCACCTGTGGCTTCCAGAACACGTTTAGTGACAGATTCATTTGGGGAAGCAGAACACTTACTGACACTCTTCAAGATGGAAAATGCTCTTCAGATGCTATGCTAGGGGTTGGGGTTTTTATAGAACTCAGTAAGCCATGGAGGTTTTTGAGGAGAACAACATGTTCCCACTGGTTTTGAGGCTAAATAACTCTTAGGGAAGTCTGAAGAATAAATTTAGAAGCAAAATCAGAAGAGCTGAGGTAATTCCCATAGCCCCAAGAAACATGGTTTAAACCTCAAATCTGGGAAGCGGCAAGAAAAAGGACAAGAGGAATACTGAAGAAGCACTGAGAAGGCAGTCAGCAAAGACTCATGCTTCTCACTCAGGTGACTGGGGAATCATGCATAGAGCGTTCGCTTGTTTATTTGCTCTCACTGAGACACTGGGGAGTTCAGACTTGGGTCATTTGATCATTCAGCCCGGTGGCTCTTAAATATTCAAGTTGGGATCTTTGGTGAGAGATCAAGGTTGGAGGTAATGATCTTGAATGGCATCGTGCAGAGTTATGTGTGAAACCACGGGGAGAAATGAGTTTACTCTGGAAGAGTGGAAGCTAAGAGATGAGATGGAAAGAGGTGAGGAAAGGAAGGGAGAGGAAAGAAGGGAAGACATGATAAAAGAAAGGAAACAAGAACATCTAAGATAACACTTATGTTTAAGAGTGAATAGAAGAGGATCCTACAAAGGACACTGTAGTAAGGTCGCACGAGAACTAGAGAGAAGAGAGTTCCATGAAGGAGGAAGGGGCAACTGTGTAAAATGCGCATCCGAGTCAGGACTGAAAGGGGGCTTTCAGGGTTCAAATAATTCTCAGGGTGGATTATGTCCCCGGCATTGCAATGCAGACAGTTGCTGTTATGACATTGGAAGCATAAAATGAATTCCTACAATGTAATTAAATTAGATCCAGGTCCTATATATATAACAAGTATTAAATGCATTCCGTTGAGGAATGCATGGAATAACTTGCTTACTTATAGACTGAGCTTAGCATTCCTTAGAGTTCACTAAACTCTTTTAGGAAGTAAATGCTTAAAAAGACCAAAATAGCTGTCTCTCACACTGGCTCCCTCTGTTTTTAGAAAAGGTACTAGAATAATCAAGCACCACCCCGTAGATGCTTTCCATTGTAGAATATGGCCAAATCACAGGAGCAGTCCACCTGCCACTCTGTCCACAGTGGGATTCACAGTTGACACATAGGCCAGATTTGGGTTAACCAGGAGTTTCATTTGAACCTCATTGCACTATAACATTTTTTTTTTTTGAGCCAGAATTTTAAAATGTGGAGATATCCCCTAAAATTCCGGAATTTCTTCATTAAAAAAAAAAATTACCAATAGAGAGCTTCCAATCTAACACAGCCTTGCTTGATTAGAGCTGAGTAACGGCTGCCCCTCCAGTAGAACGTGAGCTTTTCACTGTGTCTAGTGCCCACCAGCCCTGTGTCACTGATTCATGCGCCTCCCTTGCAACTGTGATGTCTGAGTTTGTAAACCTTGATCTACCTCAGATCTGCCTTAACTGTGGGCCACTCAAAGTCAAGTACTGGGAACAATGGATCTTCCAAGTCTTTCTCTTTGGAACCGCTAAACAACTTTGAAAAACTATGTTACTGTTTGCATATATCCAAATAAGCATCTAAAGCTTGTCTTCATGAGTTTAAATAGTATCAAACAATGTCATTTCTATTGTATTATAATTTTTAGGATTTAAGGGTCTAAGTACCAGAGCAATTTGATGCCCACTGGTATTCATTTTATTTTAAATATATACAAGCAAGCTTTTCTTTTACAATTGGAGATTTTACACCATTCTCTTTTCTCTTTTAACTTGTATTGCCATTCTACTCACAACACAGAATTTTATCCTAATTTAATGTATTTTATGTTTGAAATTCATTTGGGGACAAGCCCTTGCCCCAAACCAGTCATGGATTTGTTTTTCCATTCAAATTTTAAACATATTGAATTTCTTTTAAATAAAGAAACACAAAGGAAAAAAAACACAATTGACCATTTTCTTTTTTAAAAAGAAATCTTTATCCCTATATAAGAAATTCACATTTCACTCTAAAAAGAGGACATGATATCTTTCAATTAGTTGTTCTTAAAATACATAAGCCTCAGGATTTTCCTGGCAGACTAGTGGATAAGACTCCAAGTTTCCACTGTAGTGGATACGGGTTTGATCCCTGCTTGGGGAACTAAGATTCCCAGCATGCCACACTGTACAACCAAAATAAAGAAGGAGAAAAAAGAAATCCATCAGGCTCTTCACAGGCAAATGAGACACTCAGTTCTCAACTAGGGGTGTCTTGTTATTATTAATAGAACTTTCCAATGTATCCTCATTGTCTCAGCCAGGACTTTGGGAGAAAGAGAACAATCACCCTGGAGCAGCCTCCATTTTAGGGAAGAGGAGAAGGTACTGAGCTAACTAGAACAAGACTCCGCCTACACAGAGCACCAGTCCAGAATGGAGGGGCATGTACTCTGTTTATATCCCTAATGAGAAGTGTTTTGATTACTCTCATCTTTATGTCAGCCAAAGCTGGCAAGATTCTAGAAAATGTCAAGCTGGGTGCGTATTGGGCTTTGAAACAGGATGTTTCTTCACTGGGGTTTCTCCAAGAGGGACTAATCTGATTCCCCATCTTCCTTAGTCCGTTAACTTTCTTCTTTTACCTCAGACCAATGACACTAATGTCATGATAGACATTTCCTTACTGGAAACCTGTAAATGATTTCTTTTTTAGTCAGAAGAAAATAAATACCAAGTCCTTGAACACAAATGAAAACATTCAGAATCAAGGTCCAAATTCATGAACTCCTCAAAGAACCCATTAATAAATTTCTCTTTCAGAGGCATCACGTTAAACTACAATGACTTATTTAACTCCAAGAACTTAGGCACTCCAGTGTACTAAACAAAGTTAGATGGAGATCAAAGTGGGAAAATAGAATTTGAAAAGATTTTGATTTCTTTGCCTCAGAAGCAGACTGAAGGAGTATGACCTTTGTATCATTGCCACATTTCAAAAGGCCATAGAAAATAAGAATGGGCTTTGAGTTCAGAGACGTTTGTGTTGCAGTCTAGCTCTTCAGCCTTCTGTCTGTCTGTATGACTTTCAGTAAGGAGCTCAACCTTTGGGTTTCCTCATTTATCACAAGGATTCTCCTTGTTAGTTTTCATGAAGTTTAGAGATTGTCTATGTGAAAAATCTACTGTATTGTCTGGCAGAATTTAAGTTCAGTATGTGGTATAAATTATTTGTTGTTATGCTTAAAAACAGTTTTAAATGTTTATAATGCGTTCTGTAACACCTGAGTGTTCACTGCACCATAACTCTTGAAAATAGTGAAGTAGGTTGGTGCCTGAATATCTGCCAAGTAGTTTGAAATGTATTCTATAAACAGATGTGTGAACACTTGAAACCTGGGGGACAAAGAAGTCACACATTTAGAGCTGTCCCCGTAAGAGACCATTAGTTCAGTTCAGTGGCTCAGTCATGTCTGACTCTTGTCGACCCCATGAACCGCAGCACACCAGGCCTCCCTGTCCATCACCAACTCCCAGAGCCCACCCAAACCCATGTCCATTGAGTCAGTGATGCCATCCAACCATCTCATCCTCTGTCGTCCCCTTCTCCTCAGGCCCCCAATCTTTCCCAGCATCAGGGTCTTTTCAAAAGAGTCAGCTCTTCGTATCAATTGGCCAAAGTATTGGAGTTTTGGCTTCAACATCAGTCCTTCCAATGAACACCCAGGACTGATCTCCTTTAGGATGGACTGGTTGGATCTCCTTGTAGTCCAAGGGACTCTCAAGAGTCTTCTCCAACACCACAGTTCAAAAGCATCAGTTCTTCAGTGCTCAGCTTTCTTCATACTCCAACTCTCATATCCACACATGGCTACTGGAAAAACCATAGCCTTCACTAGACGGACCTTTGTTGGCAAAGTAACATCTCTGGTTTTTAATATAAGAGACCATAGGAAGTACTAAAAGACAACACCCCACATTTGGTGTCAGAAGTCCAGTTGGAGGGACTTTCCTTCTGGTCCAGTGATTAAGACTCCATACTTCTAATGCAGGCAGGGAGCCCACGTTTAATCCCTGGTCAGGGGACTAGATCCCGCATACCGCAGTGAAGGCTGAAAATCTCACGTGACACAACTTAGATGCAGCATAGCCAAATAAATAAATAAGTAAATATATTTTTTTTAATTGGGAATTCCCTGGCAGTCTGGTGATCAGGGGCTTTCACTGCCCTGGACCTGGATTCAGTCCCTGGTCAGAGAACTAAGATCCCACAAGCAGCATGGCATGGCCAAAAACAAAGTAAAATTTAAAAAAGAAGTCCAGTTGTATGTCTTCATTCTGTAATTTCACTGCTATGTGGCGTGGGCCACTCAGTGAGCACCTCTGATCCCCACTCAGTCTCTGTGTCTATAAAACAGGACTACTTGTCATGCTTTCTAACTACAGTATGTTGAAATGTCGAGGAGAGACTGCAGATCAACATGAATTGTTACTTGTAGTTCCTTTGACATTGCCTGTTCAGTCTACCAAGAGGGAGAGTTACTATCGTCACACTGGATTTTTCATAAATTTTTAGCTTAAAATTTACGCACGAAAATTCTTTTCAGAATATCAGGATGCCTATTGCCAAATACCTTCCCAGACCACTGAATGAATTACAAAGAGACAAGAAACCTGGGCTGTGTTCCCAGTTCTGCCGTGTTACACTTGTGTGGAGAATGTGTTCTGTCTTGAGTCTCGGCGAGGGATTAGGATTTCGGGTGTTGTGCATTTATGTCACCTGGGAGGAAATTGGAAAGGAGGACGAGGTGGATCACACAGATGTGGTGACTCAGGGGCGGCTGTACGGAGAACTTGCGGACATCATCCAGGGCTCCGCGCTACTGGACAATCCGGCGACACCCAGTCACTTGTACAGCTGCACCCTTGTGCCCCGGCCCTCACAGTCTGCTCAACAGGCTCTCGGCTCAGGAACTTCTTTCTAGCAAGCTTTGTCGCCATGCAGGGCAGATGCTTATACGTTCCTAGTATCATGTAGAGGGGCTTCCCAGGTGACTTGGTGGTAAAGAATCCACCTGCAATGGGGAGACACGGGTTCGATCCCTGGGTCGGGAAGATCCCCTGGGGGAGAAAATGGCAACCCACTCCAGTGTTCTTGCTGGAAAAATCCAAGAGACAGAGGAGCCTGGTGAACTACAGCCCATGGGGTCTCACAAAGCTGGATGCGAGCCTGGTGAACTGCAGTCCACGGGATTACAAAGAGCTGGATGCAACCGAGAACATACAATGGCATTTAGAGCAGGCCACCTTTGAAATCAGAGGGAGTTGGTGCTCAGTTGTTAAAATTAAACCCCACTTTCCCCTGGTACTAATGCTGAGGTCCTCTTTGTTTCTCTGGAGTTGATCCCATATTGGGCAACTGAACCCTTGAGTTACTCAGATCAAGCTGCTACAGGCCTCAAGGCCTCAGTCACCACTTTCTAAAATGCCAGTTTGTCACTGATCCACTGAGAGGTTCTTCTGTTATAAGTTAGGCAGTTCCTCTGCTTCCCTGGCAGAGAAACATGGGCCCTTTGTCCTTCAAAGACAGTCTGGCAAACTCAAATATTACTTAAAACTTAGGGCCAAACACCATAAGGGATTCAGCAAGACAGATAACAACAGCAGCAAACCAAAAGGCACTGCTTGCCTCAAGTATTTATTATTGTTGTTGTTGTTTTATGCAATCCAGAAATACAGGCCCAGTGTTGCCTTGTCTTCTGGTTTTTAAAGAGAAATCCCATATCTGATTGTTTTTTGATAACCATATTCATTTTTCAATTATGGCAACTGACTAAATTTTTAAAAATACATTGTCATTGGTAATACTCTAGTTCTTAATTTGAGGAAAGGCTTCATGGGTGTTTGTCACATGTTTTGCGTCATGACTTCCATGTACATTATACTGGATTGGCCAAAAAGTTCATTCTGGCTTACCCATAACATCTTTTGGGAAAACCCAAACAAACTTTTTGCCCAACCCAATATAGAGCAGTCCCAAACAATTTGTCATCTACATCAGGGCAATTTGAGATGGTAAATGGAATGTGATTAATAATTTTTTTCAGGTATAAACTAGGGCTTTTCTAATATTGCATCTTTAAGCTTCCTGCTTGAAGGAATAGTGAAAGAAGTATTTCACTGTTGAAAGGATGAAATGGGCCTTGAAAGGATGTGGAAATGGGCCTTTAAGGATGGGTAGGAAGACACTTAGGCTGAAATTAACATGGCACATGCAGGGACCAGTCTCGAGAGCTGATCACACTGAGAAAACTTTTCCAATGGGAAAAGACTGGAATATATCTATTTGGTAAAGTCTATCCGGGTTAGTATCTTGAAAGACAGTGCAGAGAGTTCCAGGCTTGATGCAGTTTACAATAGGAGCTAATGTTTGTTCTTGAGAAGGCAGTGGAATGCAGAATAAATCAGAGGGACATTCTGATGAACTGGTGATAAAAATTAAAGAGGCATTTTCAAGAACTAAGATGCAGAGCATAATTTATTACTATACTCAACAAATATTTACTGAATACACTCAGTGGCTGGGCACTGCCATATGACCCGGGGGACATAATCCAATGGAAGAACCAGAAATTTTTAAAGAGAATCATCATGTTTCCGTGGGTAGCACAGGAGATGCTACCTGAGTTGATATTTATAGGAAGAGTGAAAGCAACCAAGCAGAAGGGTTAAGGGGCAGGGAAAGAGCCTTCTAGGCAGAAGTGCTGATTAATGACGGTGGGGAGAAGGGAATGACCAGTGGCTCTAGTGAGATATTTAGGCTAGAGAGCAGGCCAGAGTCAGATGGATCAGCCCCGAAGCCCTCCCGAGGTCAGACAGCAGGAGGAGACGCAAAAGAAAGCAGAAGAGCTTTGAAAAGAGTTCACAAGATAAGATGGGCCAGTGCAGTGTGACAGAAGCAAAACCAGGCAGTGGGGTTTCAACAGCAGCCTTCAAAAGAGAGAGGGTGGGGAGGACGGAGACCCAAAAGTGGGAGGGTTTGGCTAGGAGATCCTTAGCAGGCTCCTGCTTCTGTCTCCAAATAGGTTGAGAAGAAGCTAATCCACTGTCTTCCCACAGCAGCTACCAGCTCTGCAAAACTGCCTTTCCTACACCTCAGATAGAAAGGGAAGTATGAGCTGCCCAGGCAACTGATTTTTCACTTTCCTTCTTGTTTGCAGTCTTGTGCCCAGCAGAGGGGGTGGGGCTGGGAGCTGTAATCTCTGGTGATTCAGCCAACAGCACACCCTGTGACCACATCCCTATTCTGTATGTGTGTGTGTGTGTGTGTGTGTGTGTGAGAGAGAGAGAGAGAGAGAGAGAGCGTTTGTGTGTTTACACATTACAAAAGAAAACAGCAAGGTGTTAGTCTCATCTTGTGTCAGATTTTCTGAATTATTCCGAGTTGTGAAAAAAGTGGTAAATAGTGGCACTTCCTCAATACAGAGATTCTGGGCACTGTCTGCAATCAACAGGTAGCTTTTGGGATTCCTATGCAGATCTGTTTTTGGCACTGTGTTACATAATTATTTTTATCTTGGGATCAGATCTGAGTCATTCAGAGTCAGTGTCTTCTGGGTGCTGATACGATATCCATGTGTTGTCAACACACGGTTTTCTCAGGTCCGTGCCCACACCGAGTGTCGGCTGAGGGACCTACTAGGTCCAGTAGATGTAGTGTTGGAAGATATATGTTTTCTAACAGCAGATCCTACCCCCCCACCCCCGCTGAAAAATTCTAATTACCTTGCCTGATTTCTTTTGTACTTTAATAAGCCCCCAATTAAGAAATGGTGTTCTTCGGAGTAAGTTATGCCTGTCAACCATGTAGAAACAGGAAAAAAAGATTGACAACACAAATCTGTGTCTTTAGAAATTAATCTGAGCTTACGGAAACCACCGAAAGGAATTTGAAATACAGTTTAATAGCTGTTAGGTGTCAATAACATGTATTCTAAGTGTATAGCTCACTTTTTACTAAGAGTAGAAGCAGACGTGTGTTGACTTGGTGGAACTTGACGGTTAATTTGCTGGACTAATCGCTGGGAGTTTTGTGTTTATTCTTTTTCTGTTGCAGGCGCTGGTCTCAGTGTCAGTGATAATGAATCTGGTCAAGGCAGCCAGGAGGGAGGCACCTTGACTGACTCCCAGATCGTGGAACTCAGAAGGATCCCCATCGCCGACACCCACCTCTAGCACCTCAGTAATCATTAGAATGAGGGTCTTTTCCTATTTGTATTGGCTCTGTGCTAAAACATTCTATAATAGGATTCTGTGAATTGTACTGGATGATGGACCCAGAAGTGATTGTTGTGTTCGGAATATAAATTACTTACCTTTGTGCAACCTGAAACTTAACTGCTTACAATGAAAGCCTGGGTCGATTTCTATCAGTTAATAGGATTGATCTATAGCAGTTAATAGAATGTACATATTCCAAGAGTATTCGTTGTTTTCTAATAATGCTAACATTGTTTAATAAAAGTAATAACAATCAATAAAAACCATAGAATCTGTTTGACATCACCCACGCTCATTATTTATGAGAAAATATTGTGCCCAAGCAAAGAAGCAAACTGTCTAGACAGTGTCCATCGCCCTGTCTCTTCCCACATTGATGCAGGTGATCCAGATTGAAGGCTTCGCCTTCATTCCTAAAAGCCATAAAATGTATTGTCTGCTGATTTCGCACCCGAGTATTGACGGAGTACTGTAGTTTACATAGTCTTTCATCAAAAGTATTTATTTCTGCTCATTATAAAATTAGGGAACTGAACATCTTCCAAAATGAATGTTCTGTTCCCAGTTAAAAATAACTTCACCAAGCATTTTAACACAGCTAAGAAGAGGATCATCCAAACAGTACAGAGTTTGTTTGGGAGAAATTATTTCTTGGTTTGGATTTTTCAGTCTTTGTCTTGGAATGAGAAATCAGAAAGTCTGTCCTAGAACAAACACTATTGTGTTCAAGATGATTTCATTGACTATAGTTCCAGAAGAATCCTTTAAGGACAGAACAAGTTTGTTCTAAGAAAGACTTTTTGGCCTTTTATTTTTGAATTCTCAAGCATTTGGGGAAAATCAGTAGTCATTTTAAGAAAAAATTAAAATTGAAAAAAAAAACCCACTTAAGGGAAGTTTTGTTGTTAATAATTTCCCCTAAAACCATAATTAAAACACTCAAGTGTTCTATCATTACTGTGAAAAATGGCTTTATTTTTAATAAAGCCTGAGGTGGTGATATTGATCTTGATGAATTATAAAATGACTCCTTTCTTCTTCCTATTGGTACTCTCCTACTTTCATCTCATATTATATTGAGTTTTGATCATTCTATTGTCTTTTTAGCTGCACAAGAAAGAAAAGCTGCGCAACAAAATCAAACAGCATAAAAAACAAAAACATCATTGGCAGAGCTACAGCCCTTTTTAGGAAGTTTAGAAATGGTGGTAATACAATTGAAATATACATTAAATGACAAATAAATGTGTTTTCTCTCTCAATCTACAGCATTGCACTGTAGTGTCTTTCAAAATAGGGTAGAAGCAATTGATGAAATTGATTATAAAATAAAAATTTAGCCTGAAAATTTTGAAATGGGTAATAATCATTTTTAAAATGTTAATAGGCTTTAATGAATTTGAGGCTTAGATGATGTTGGAGAAATGTGAGATTTCATGGTGTGGAATCCATGAGTCATAATTACTGTAACATTTTTTGGCAGATAATTCGATTCTTGTCACTTAAGGTGAAGTTAGCTTATTGTCAGCATTTTTGAAGTTCCTAAAAGGATTATAACTCCACTATGATAAATAACAAAGGCAAGTGTCAATATCTATTTTCATTTCTATTTGTTGTCAGAATTTGGAAAAATCTGGCCAAAAACACAATCTATCAGGGACAGCTTTCTTACTTCAGCTGAGTTTCTATTGTTATCCAAAATGCCATCTCGCTAAAGAATCAGAAGAACCTCCTGCCACTAAATCAGCATGATTCTTTAAATATTAAAAGAAAAGGCAAGATTTTGAGAAGCTGCAGTGCTAAAACAAATAAGCTTCATATTCCAACAGCGGCAATGTTTTGCCATCCAGTTTCCTCTCAATGTAGAATAAAATGGGACATCAGCCAGGGAAGGACATAGGAGGAAGCAAGTCAAATCATAGTCTTGAAAATGCAAAGACTAGAAGTGTGTCGCTTTGTGATCTTTCTTTTCCAGGTCTGATACTCCTCTATGACATTTTAAAAATGGAATTATTAAGACAGATTATTATAATTATTAAGATATTCACATTCAATACAGCTTACCCATTTAAAATGTGCAATTCAGTAGTATTTGACTATATGACATTGTTGGGGTTTTTCATTTTTGTTGGGTATAGTTGCTTTACCAGGTTAATTTCTGCTGTACAACAGAGAGAATCAGTTATACGTATGCATATATTCCCCCTTCTTTAGATTTCTTTCCCATTTAGGTCATGACAGAGCATTGCGTAGAGTTCCCTGTGTTACACAGTTCTCATACATTTTTTTTTTAATTATTGTAAAATATGTGTAACACCAAAATTTGCCATTTAGCCATTTTTAAATGTGGTTTTTAAATTCAGTGATATTAATTACACTCACAGTGTTGAACATTCATTACCTTTACTTGCAAAACATTTTTCTCACCCTCAGAAACTCTGTACTCACCCCATTGGCTTGGTATTTCTTCCCTCTGCAGGACACATCTAATATTTCTTTGGGAAATGTCTCTGCCTCTGCATTTTTGTGATTATTCAAAATTTGTGTTTCTTGTTGCTTTAGTTCTTTCTCAACTTTTTTTAGAATGTTTAAAAAAAAAAAAACAAAGATTATTTTCCTAATTTGGATGCAAGTGCAAACAGGTGTGGGGCTTCCCAGGGGACTTAGTGGGTAAGGAATCCACCTGCCAAGCAGAAGACACAGGTTCAGTCCCTGGGTCGGGAAGATCCCCTGGAGAAGGAAATGACAACCCACTCCAGTATTCTTGCCTGGGAAATCCCATGGATGGAGGAGCCTGGCAGGCCACAGTCCATGGGGTTACACAGAGTTGGACACGACGTAAGGACTAAACAGCAGCTTCAGCAGCCAACAGGTATGCACTTGAGATACGGAGTAGCAATCGAGCCAGGAGAATTCAACTAAGGGGAGAGCAGGCAAATGAAAATCTTCGTAAGCAAAACACAGAAAGAATTTCACCCTGGAACTGGGTCTTTGAGTTGGTTTTCGATCTGTTGAGGTGTTTTAGGGTTTAATTAGTACTTTCCATGGTTCCTAAATCTGACCAGAGAAGTTTAAACATGTAATGGGGCTGTGACTGGAAAAAGAAAACGCCGTTCAGGAACCTAGCTGCCAAACAACTTGGTCTTGTGTTTACCAGCACTTAAGATCCACTTTGAATTTAGCCTTAAGTGCCCTGGGTAGATCTGTTTGAGGGTGGATCTCAATCAGAGAAGAGAATGTTGAATTTTCAAAGCAGCTGGGTGGCAGAGTGGATCTCCTCTAGGCAGCCTGACCTTAATAGGGACAGAGAAAGCAACGAAGGGAAGGAATCCTGTGTCTCACGTGGTTTTTGTTAAGGGCTTGACCCAGCTCCCCAGGACTGCTCTAAGAGGAGATAAGTCAGAGGACCACATTGCCTGTAACATTTAAAGAATGGACCAAGCGACAGAGGCTTGGAACTCTTCCATTATCTTGAATCTCTTCTAGTTTCATTGACCAACTAGTGAAATAAAGGTGAGTGATTTTCATAAGACTTAGTTGGTACTTTAATATTATTATTCAATACATCTCACCTACCCGAACTTTTCTCTTATTAAAATAATTTCAAACTCACCTTTGCAAAAATTTAGAAAACCCCAGATGCTTGATTAAACTATAATCCATACTAGCTAGCTGATATGATGAATACATGTGAGGTATTTTTAAGAAATAATAATCCTGGGGGGTGGGGGGGCGACATTATTTCTATTGTGGTCTGTACTCACATCAAACTGACAAGTTTGGCAACCGCCTGAATTAAAACCTTTTACTTAAGTAACTTACATGGTTTCAGGAAAAGAAGCAAATGGAGATTAACCGTGTTTCCCGTCATCTGTAACAGTGGGATGCAGTTATCAAACACTGTTGTCATGGTCCTTGGGAGTGTCAGCTACAAATTGGCACTTTCCATGGGCACTTGCCATCTACCTCTACAAGGATTAAATCATATGCTGCTGTAGCTGCTGATTTTCACAGCCCTTGAAAGGAGTTCAGGGTGGAGAGCAAAAATGAGGCACTCTGGGCTCCAGGAAAAACTGGCAAAGCAGGTCCTCAGATAAGATGTTTTCAGGAGCTGATTTTATGAGCCCAATTCTTGTATCTCCTCATATCTAAGAAAGTACTAAAATCCTTCCTGGTGACAGCTGTTCCATGTGACTAGCAGAAACTCCCTGCAAAAAAACCATGTGCTTGATTGCATGTATTTTCCCTTCACCAAAATAACGTTATGTTTACCTTCCTCCCTGCATCTTTGGAGCAGTTTCTCAGAGATCTGAAATACTGTCTCCTGGGCTACAGTCCTCCCTTTGCCCCAGGTAAGATACTCAGAAGGCTCAGGTTGTGCCTTTTTTGTTTTTTTAAAAAAATCAGCAGGAGTACTATGGGATGCTTCATTTCAGTTCCAGCCTCCCCCTCCAGAGACTCAACATTGAGACCCAACAATTAAGGCTGTGCTATGAGCCTCAAGGTTAGAGCTGAACCCCTAGGAGAGACTCAGCTCAAGGAAATTGCTAGCAGTTTCAGGGCATGAAATGGTAAGTCCTGTAAGAATGGTAAGCACTCATTGTTTTCTAACAGATACAGCGATTCCAACAGGGCGAATGAAATGAAAGTTGCTCAGTTGCGTCCGACTCTTTGAGACCCAATGGACTATACAGTCCGTGAATTCTCTAGGCCAGAATGCTGGAGTGGGTAGCCTTTCCCTTCTCCAGGGAATCTTCCCAACCGAGGGACCCAACAAAGTAAACTATCCTTTTTTACTGTGATTAGCCTTTAGGGGTCTTATGAGCAAAATCACAAGTCTGATATGTTTTTTTTTTTTTAACTTAGGAATGTTTTATAACAAGAATGAAGGGAAAGACAATGCAAATATTTTCAACATTACCTTATTTGATTATATTTATTTCAAAGGTAAGTCTTCCCTGGTGACTCAGTGATAAAGAATCTGCCGCTAATGCAGGAGGCTCAGTTTTGATCCCTGGGTCAGGAAGATCCCCTGAAGAAGGGAATGGCAACCCACTCCAGTATTCTTGCCTGGGAAATCCCATGGATGGAGGAGCCTGGTGGGCTACAGTCCATGAGTCACAAAAGAGACACGACTTAGTGACAAAAGCAACAGTTTCAAAGGTAAGGGTGTATATATACTCACAAGAAAGAAAAACAGAGAGAGAAAAGAAGGAAGGGAAAGAGAGATTGAGAAAACAATAAAAGAATTCTGAGAAGTCAAAGCTTATGAGCACCAAAGAATTGATGCTTTTGAACTGGAGTGTTGGAGAAGACTCTTGACAGTCTCTGCAGGGAGATCCAACCAGTCCATCCTAAAGGAAATCAGTCCTGAATATTCATTAGAAGGACTAATGCTGAAGCTGAAACTCCAATACTTTGGCCACCTAATTTGAAGAACTGACTCATTGGAAAAGACCCTGATGCTGGGAAAGATTGAAGGCGGGAAGAGAAGGGGCAGCAGAGGATGAGATGGTTGAATGGCATCACCAACTCGATGGATATGAGTTTGGGTGGACTCCAGGAGTTGGTGATGGACAGGGAAGCCTGGTGTGCTGCAGTCTGTGGGGTCACAAAGAGTCGAACACAACTGAGCGACTGAACTGAACTGAACTGAGAAGTCAAAGCAAGGAAAATCTTGATAATAACAGTTTCCATTACACTTTACAATACATGATAAAGAGTTATTTTAAAAAGCTAATTCATGAACCATGTGACAGTGTTGATCATCCTGCCCCAGAGTATATACCCTTAGTCTGTTCATTCATCAAAGTCATTTTGAAAACTTTTGTTTTTAATAAAAAACATGCAAGAGGTTAGAACACTAAAACAAATTAGAAAGGTACTCGAGAACCACCAGGGGCATTGCATTTCCTCAATGTTCTATCCTATCTAATAGCACATTGGTATTATGTAGTAGATGAGTGGTTTCTTCTTTTCAATCATCATCTTTATCCTAAGGGTTCTTCCATGTGGTCATGTATTGCAGAATTTCCTTCTTTTAAGGCTGAATGGTATTTCATTGTTTGTGTATACATATTCTTTGTCGGTTCATCTCTTGATGGACATTTGGGTTGTTTCCTTGTCTTGGCTATTATGGATAATGCTACAATGAACATGAGACGGCGGTATCTTCAAGACACTGATTTCAGTCCTTTTTGATAAATACCCAGCAGTGAGATTGCTGGATCATTTCTAAGTTTTTTGAGAACCCTCCATACTTTTTTCCATAGTAGTTGTGCTATTCTGCATTCCCACTGACAGTCACCAGCATTGTTGTTTTTTGTTTTTTTTTTTATATTAGCCATCCTTACAAGTAATATTTCATTGTGGTCTTGATTTGCATTTTCCTGATGACTAGTGACAATGAGCATTTTGCATATACCTGTTGGCCATTTGTATGTCTTCTTTGGAGAATCATATTTTTAAGTCCTTAGCCCGTTTTTAAATTAGGTAATTAGTTATTTTGCTGCTGAGTTATAGAAGTTTCGTATATTTTAAAGATTAATTTCTTACCAGATAGGTGGTTTATAAATATTTTCTCCCATTCCACTGGTTGCCTTTTCACTTTCTTGATAGGTGAAAATAAAACCGTGACAGAAAAACAAATTATGCATGATTCCACTTATAAGGGATCTAAAATAGTCAAATTCATAGAATCAAACTGTGGAATGGTGGTTGTCTGGGGCTGAAGGCAGGGAGAAATGGGGAGTTACTAGTCCGTGGACATAAAGCTTCAGTTAACAAGATAAGTAAGCTCTAGAGATCTGCTCTTCAGTATTGTACTTACAGACAACAACACTGTTATATAAAATTAAAATTTTGTCAGAAGAGTAGAACACATGTTCAGTGTCCTTACCCCAATAAAATAAAACAATATTTAAAATTGTTAACAAGATTGTTTCATCACTGTTCTCCACTGCAAATGTTGGCATGGCATGGAGAAGAAAGTTCAATTTTTTAAATGTTTTCCAGTCTCTTCTAGAACTCCTAGGTCACCTCTCACAGAGCCCCTAATGACATCTGCAGAACCCCCAAAAAGAAACCCACATGAGACCGTAAGCTCCTGAAGAGTAAGAAATATGTTCTATTTGTTTTGATTTCCTGAGCACCTAGCACGATGTCCGGAACAAAATTGATGACCAAAAAGTATTTGTCCAACCAAAAAAGAAAGATGATCTCTATCCTACTAGGATAGCTAAGTAGAGCATAATCTTTCTTGATCTTTTATAGTTTTAGTTACAGATATTTTGCCTTTAGGAATCCAAATGAATGGCAATTATTGCACAAACCAGATGCCATATCATCTCCACGTTACCAGTAGCTTTCATTTCCAAAGCTATAATTCGTTGAGTTATATATATGTAATTCATTCTGCTTCCTAGTAACCCATGGAGTCTTGAAAACCACCAGACCTATGAAAAACTCATTATTTTCATTTTGGCAGTAGTCTGTATAAGTTTCAAGCTCAGATAGTTGTTTTTTTTTAAGGATTACTGGGCAAGAAGGAGGCCAAACCAAAAGTAAATAGACAACAAGAGGTGATATTTACTCCTCACATCTCATTATTATTCCATGACCTGCTCGTCATAAGGGCTTTGTGTGGGAAATTACAGATGCATGAATATTTTGGAACCAAAGGGTTATAATCTGCAGTCTTTCTCATACTTATCTGGTTCCACAGCAGGAAGTCAAAGAAGTACGTATGTATCATTTCATGGTTGATTCATTATGCCTGTACTAAATATATTTGAAATAACAGTCTGCATTGTAACACTCAAACCTAGATAACGTATAATTTCTAATCTTAGTGAGACAAGGGAATAAGACTAATTGTACTCTGAAGCTAAGAAGTCACTGTCTGTTAGATTAATTGTTAGTGTCGAAGCTCAGAACACACTATCATCTTCATAACTGAGTGATGTCTCTACTCCATGCTGTTAGGAACTAATTACAGATAAGAATCAAGGCCTCCCATATTCAACCAGTTTGTGAATTCTCAAGACAAGCCAAAAGATGGTGGATCAAAAGTCATTGTTTCCTGTGTCTCCAAGATAAAGACTGAACTGTGGAAAAGAGACTTTCTTCCTGGCAAAGGACCAAAAATATGTTTGAAAAAGCAACAAATTTTTTAAGTAAACATTTTAGAGTCAGTCAAGAATAATTGATAAATTGCTCAAAAAGCACAGTTTGCCTGTGTAGATGCTATACAATATACAGCAGAATTGCCAGATTGGAAGGAAGAACAGAAAGAGGAACAGATTTTCTTTGGATATACCTTCAGTCCAAGTATTTTAAAACTCTATAAAGTAGAACAGTATAAAACTATTTTTTAAATTAATTTATTTTTGATTGAAGGATAATTACTTTACAGAATTTTGCTGTTTTCTGTCAAACCTCAACATGAATCAGCCATAGGTATGCATATATCCTCTCCCTTTTGAAACTCCCTTTCTGTCTTACCAGGTAAGACTGCTCACATAGCAGGGAAGGTTTTGGATCTTTACCCTTTGTCTTCCTGTTGACCATTTCCCCTTTTCCTCATACAGTTCAATTCAGTTCAGTCCCGTCGCTCAGTTGTGTCTGACTCTTTGCGACCCCATGAATTGCAGCACGCCAGGCCTCCCTGCCCATGTCCATGAACCCAAACCCATGTCCATCGAGTCGGTGATGCCATTCAGCCACCTCATCCTCCTCCTGCCCCCAATCCTTCCCAGCATTAGGGCCTTTTCCAATGAGTCAACTCTTCACATCCGGTGGCCAAAGTACTGGACTTTCAGCTTCAGCATCAGTCCTTCCAATGAACACCCAGGACTGATCTCTTTAGGATGAACTGGTTGGATCTCCTTGAAGTCCAAGGGACTCTCAAGAGTCTTCTCCAACACCACACTTCAAAAGCATCAATTCTTTGGTGCTCAGCTTTCTTTATAGTCCAACTCTCACATCCATACATGACCACTGGAAAAACTGTAGCCTTGACTAGACGGACCTTTGTTGGTAAAGTAACGTCTAGGTTTTTAAATATGCTCTCTAGGTTGGTCATAACTTTCCTCCCAAGGAGTAAGCATCTTTTAATTTCATTGCTGCAATCACCATCTGCAGTGATTTTGGAGCCCCAAAAAACTGTTTCCACTGTTTTTCCATCTATTTCCCATGAAGTGATGGGACCAGATGCCATGATCTTAGTTTTCTGAACAGTGAGCTTTAAGCCAACTTTTTCACTCTGCTCTTTTCACTTTCATCAAGAGGCTTTTTAGTTCCTCTTCACTTTCTGCCATAAGGGTGGGGTCATCTGCATATCTGAGGTTATTGATATTTCTCCCCACAATCTTGATTCCAGCTTGTGCTTCTTCCAGCCCAGCGTTTCTCACGATGTACTCCTTTACCTACCTGGAACCAGTCTGTTGTTCCATGTCCAGTTCTAACTGTTGCTTCCTGACTGGCATACAGGCATGCTTAGTTTATATGAGAAAGAACCTCTGAAATTTTATATTAAAAAAGTACTTAAAGTATATCACATTTTTCACACCATGTGAGAAAGTTTGATTATAAATAAGGATTCTGAAGGATAAACAACAAAGTCCCAATGTACAGCACAGGAAACTATATTCAGTGGAAAACAATATAAAAAAGAAAGTGTAAATGTGCGTAACTGAGTCACTTTGGTGTGCAGCAGAGATTGGCACAACATGTAAATCAACTATACTTCAATTTTAAAAAAGCAAAATAAAAATAAGGATTCTAAGTTTCGCTTATATTAAGATGAAGCACATCTGCCTGCTCACAAGAGAAACAGGCAAAAAGTGGAGATGTGTGGTGTTCAGTCAGTTCTCCTCAGTGCCTCAGCCGCCAGATGGTAATGATTCAGCTGCTCGAGATGGTCTAAAGGCTCGGGTGCCAAGGCATGGATTAGAGACTAGACCGAGCCAGACAGGGAGGACGGAGCAGTGAACAGTAGGTTTCTCTTGGTGCTTTTATCTTATCATCAGGCTTTGTTTAAGGCTGATAGCAGCTCTAAACTGTTGCAGTTGCTCCTTGACACAGAGATGTTGGCCCTAAGATTGGAATGGCCGCTGGATTAGAAGCCCTGTTAGAATAGTCAGTGGTCGCGACCTTCCAGGCAAGTCCTCTGTCCACAGAGAACAGGGTGAGGTTGGATACCATAGCCCAGAGGGAGAATCCCTCGCCTCCCCAGCTCCACCGCCCCCAGGCCAGAGCCGGCATTTTGAGGCAGAAAGGTCCATTTCTGAGTGCCGATCCAGACCAGAACAAGTAACGGACCAACATGGTCAGCGTATTCTTCTCGCCTCACGTCACTTCCGCTTTGTAGCTGGAAATACCAGGTAATTTTTTTTCCTCACACAATTCCCACCTATCTCCTCCCCTACTGAGTGTGGAAATACAGGTTACATAATCAACACTGGATTTTCAGAAACCCCTATTTAACAAATACCTGCTCTGTTACTGCCTTCAGGGAAATGGGGAGCAGTTGGTATTTTCTACCTCTGGTATTGTCACCAACAAAGTAAACCTGTTTTCAGTGTAGTTAAGATAGAAAGACACTCAACTGTAAGTGTTCTCCATGCAATTTGGTTTTGGCAAAGACAGGAAAGTGTTTTTTGCTTTTGTTTTTCCTGTATGTGGGTGGATTATTTTGGTATGAGATGTAGACAGGGGCTTCCCTGGTGGCTCAGTGGTAAAGAATCTGCTTGTAATGTAGGACATGCAGAAATGTGGGCTCGATCCCTGAGTTGAAAGATGCCCTGGAGAAGGAGATGGCTACCCACCCCTGTACCCTTGCCCGGAAAATGCCATGGAGAGAGGAGCTTGGTGGGCTGTAGTCCATGGGATCACAAGAGCCAGACAAAACTGAACAACTAAACAATAACAACAAAGATAAGAGGGGAGAAGGGATGAACCTCTTTGCTTATTGCCCTCCCCTCCCTTTCTCCTCCTTTTCCTCTTCTTCATCTTTGTCTTCTCCTTTCTCTCTCTGACACACACGAATATACAAAACCTAAAAACCTTAGATAGTAAGATGTAGTTGTTAAGGGTTAAGTGAAGTGAAGTCACTCAGTCGTGTCCGACTCTTTGCGACTCCATGGACTGTAGCCCACAAGGCTCCTCTCTCCATAGGATTTTCCAAGCAAGAGTACCGGAGTGGGTTGCCATTTCCTTCTCCAGGGGATCTTCCAGACCCAGGGATCGAACCCCAGTCTTCCGCATTATAGGCAGACACTGTACCATCTGCTCCACCAGGGAAGTCCTTATGTTAAGGATTAAGTTACCAAATATAAACAACTGTTCATGGTAAGTTTAAGAATACTTTATTTACACAGTGATCAGTTCCCTTATGACATTCACACTAGAAGAGTCTCTGCTTGCCAAGGGCTAGGAAATCCTATAAGGAAATTACTTTCTTGGGTATTAAAGGAACTTATACAAATAAATACATCCAATTCTATACAAGTAAAGAAAAATGTATATAACAATATACTGGATTTTCATAATGAAGCAAATCATAAAAGGAATGGATGAAAGCTTGAAGACCAAACAACAAAAGGAATGAATCTCAGTCAGATGGAGAACTGTGTTTTTTCATGTGTCACAAGTGGATGCAGTTATTAGAAATAAATCAGAAATTGAGCATGCTTTAAAGGTGAGATAGATTTTATTTCTTTTGCACTAAGTCAAGCTGGAACACAAAAGATTTACTAAGAAGTTGGAAAATGGTACAACTCTAAACCTATGTCTGCCTATTTTACTTAAAGGTGGTCTTACAAAGCAAAAACAACAATACAGTATATTAACACATATATATGGAATTTAGAAAGACAGTAATGAGAACCCAACATGGGAGACAACAAAAGGAACACAGATGTATAGAATAGATTTGTGGACTTTGTGGATGAGGGTAAGGGTGGGATGAGATGGGAGAAGGGCATTGAAGCATGTTAATTGTCATATGTCTAATCAATCGCCAGCCCAGGATTGATGTTCGGGACTGGTGCAGCGAGATTTCCCGGGGGGGGAGGGAGGAGGGAGGGGGGACCCGGAGGGGAAACATATGTAAACGCATGGTGATATCATGACAATGTATGGCAAAAACAATAATAAAAAAAAAAAAAAGGTGGTCTTACTAAGAAACAAAATTATTCACTAAATGATTATTCTGAAAAGCCTCCTTTGCAAACACCCAACCTTTTCTGAAACTCTATTGGATTTAGCATGCCATGATCCATGTAGTAAACTCAGATGCTGCTTCATTTTGACAAAGACTAGTTTATATTTTCTATTAAAACACATACAACTGCATACGTTTCTTGGTTTCATGGTACCATACTTGAGATTATATACTCCTATCTCATCCAACCAATAGAGGTTTACAGGCAAAGTTCAGAGGATTTTGTATTTTGCTCAAATACTATAAAATACAAGGTTGTCCATTTGGAATGAAAAGATTTCTTCACTTTTAGGCATCTAAACTATTTGATTTTTGCTCTCCTTGGAGGACAACCAGTCTTTGCAGGATTTAGATCACAATAAATAACTGAGACCACAAACTAGAAACTCTCTAAAGATGACAAGCCTTTTAACTTCAGTGATTTGTTCTGCTCTCTGCCTCCACACCTTCTCTGGAGCAAAGTTTCTGAAGACCAAGACCTTTAGACTAGAAAAATGCCCATCAGCC
The DNA here is from genome assembly GCA_007570785.1 of Antilocapra americana. Lineage (NCBI taxonomy): Eukaryota > Metazoa > Chordata > Mammalia > Artiodactyla > Antilocapridae > Antilocapra > Antilocapra americana. Next base: position 18,240,084 of record ML660765.1, on the reverse strand, counting down.
ATATAATAAATTTCATACATTTCATCAGCTCAACTCCAGTTGTCATGTGGTACAATCTGTAGAAACCAAGGCCCTATATGGCTCTCGGAATCCACAACGGTTGCTTTCTCTTTTAGGACTAAGCTGTCATGTGAAGCATAGTGGGGAATTGCTCACACTCTGCCTGCTTCAAGGCAAAGTAAAAATTAAGCCCAGCGTGTCATCACATACTTACAAGTGACTTATGTGAGCATTCTTTATAAATAGATTTTGACACTGCCAAGGTTTCCAGTGAAATAGGAAACCATTAAAATGGTTTATCCTTTATCACTTTCATTATGAGAAAAACAAAGAGATTCCCCTCAGGCAAGAACTGACCCTTCAAGGTCTATAAAAGAATCATAGATGATGGCACAAACTATTCATTTCCAAATAGGTGGACTTTCAAAAATAAGGCCTCTTCAGTGATCACCGTGGCAGTATGTATGCTCATAGCGTGTGAAGAAGCACACATAAAGATTTTATAGGCTTCCTTTTAATGATGCTGATAACTTACAGTTCATAGTTTTCCCTAATAACTCTAAAACTTCTTTTCAAAGCAGAGCATATCATTTGTTTTAAAGAAAAATGTAACAGTGGTAAGATTAGAAATTTACACATTATACATGCCCATCTATGATACAAATTTTGGGGAGAATAAAATAAGTGTTGGAAGAAAATTCTTGTGAAGTCACTTAATTTTAGTGTCTTAAAAACATGAATGAATAAAGAAGAACACTGTTCTAAAGTTTATAGCTGGCAAAGTTATATATAATAAAATTCCTCAGTAGGAAAATATATAAATATGAAATTATATTTACATGTTATATTTATGTAAATATATAACATATACATTTATATATTACATTTACAATGTAAGTATATTTTTACACACATCTTCACAGACACACAAATGCACACATAATATGTATATAACAAGTGAACAGTATTCAGAGATTTTCTTTGGTTTTTATGTATTTTTCAAGTTTTCTACAAAGAACATCTTTGAAATCAGAAAAAAATATTCAGCTTTTTGGAAATTATTTCAGCCCTGAATTTAGCACAGGTGGTGTTTAAGACACCTCATTTTTTTTTTTTTTGCTCAATTTCTAGTGAAACAATTATAGCTCATGAGATCTTTTTAAAGACAATTTTTAAGAGCAGTTTTAGGTTTACAGTAAATTGAGAGGAAAGAACAGAGATTTCTCATATACCATCTGCCCTGACACTTGCATCGCCTCCACCATCATCGACATTCCCCAAAATGGTACATTCATTAGGACTGATGAACCTGCACTGACACATCATAATCATCCAATATCCAGAATTTACCTTAGTGTTCACTCTTGATGTTGTAATTCCCTGGGTTTGGATAAATATGTAATGATGTAATCCATCACTATTAAATCATACACAGTATTTTCACTGCCCTAAAACTCTTCCGTGCTCTACCTACTTCTCTCTTCCGCCCCCACCGCTACCTCTGGCTGGTGAGATTTTGAGAGTTTTAGGAACCCAAACACCTTGTTCCTTGGGGGATATGACATGCTTTTATAATCTGCCTCATAGATGCTTCCCTCATAGCTCAGTCAGTAAAGAATCTGCCTGCAATGAGAGACCAGAGTTCGATTCCTGGGTCAGGAAGATCCCCTGGAGAAGGAAATGGCATTCCACTCCAGTATTCTTGCCTGGACAATCCCATGGACAGAGGACCCTGGAGGGCTACAGTCCATGGGGTCAAAAAGAGTCAGACATGACTTAGGGACTAAACCACCATAGATGTTATTAGGCGATCACAGTGATTGACTCACAGAGACCACCATGAGCCCCAGACCACTGGAGCCATGGGCACTAGAGCCTTGGGGATCTCTAATCAGAAACTCTTAGACTTCCTAAGTCAGACAGAGAAAGAGAAATATCATATGGCATCCCTTATATGTGAAATCTTGAAATGATACAAATGAACTTACTAACAAAACAGAAAGAGACTCACAGACTTAGAAAATGGATTTATGGTTGCCGACGGAGAGGGGGAAAGGATGGAAGGAAGGGATAGTTAGGGACTTTGGGATGGACATGTACAGACTGCCTTATTTAAAGCAAGTAACCAACAAGGATCCACTGTATGGCACAGGGAATTCTGCTCAACGTTATGTGGCGGCCTGGGTGGGAAGGGGGTTTGGGGGAGAATGAATCTGTGTGTATGGATGGCTGAGGCCCTTCTCTGTTCACCTGAAACTATCATGACATTGTTCATCAGTTGTACTCCGAAACAAAACTAAAAAGTTTTTTAAAAGGACAACAACAGCAAAAAGAAACTCTTAGACTGCCCATTCAGGCTAAGGAAATCTTGAATTCTGGTGTGGAAAAGAAGGGGGAAAAGAAAAGGAAAGTCCCAAGCCGCAGGAAAGGTCTGTGACTGGCAGTTTTTAGACAGAACAAAGGCATGCTTTTAACCCAATCAGTGGGTGCCACAATGTTAGCATACTTTAAAGATAATGACATATATTTGGTGGTTAATCAGGAAGGGTGAACATTTGGGGTATTATTTCAGACGTTTGGATTTTTTCCCTGTTTCAGAAAGAAAAAAAAAAAAACTGCTGTATTTCAAAGGAAATGTTCTAATTTTTTACACTTCAGATGTTTGGAAATTTCAAATAACTGTTCCAAATCTGATCACTAAATATTTCTTTTGTTGCATAGAAACTTTTAAGTCACTGTATTTACTAAAAAGCAAAGGGAAAAACTGATCCTCTCCAGCCCCTTTCTCTGGGCTCCCAGGCTCAGCATGCTTCATATTTAATTGCACACAATCCAGACATTCTCTACATATAGTTCTCATCCTCACAACACCTTCCACTCAGCAAGCTCAGAGCTTCCAGCCTCTCCTATTTTGAAATTCATGTAGCAAACCTCAGCATTTTTGAACATTTTTTATATTTAAAAACTTTATAGCACTTTGATTTTTTTCCTGTCTTGTATTTTTAAACACACTTAATATATTGTGCTTCATTTTCAACTGTATGAAATAGATATTCCTTTAATTATAGTTATTAAAAATATATCAGTCTACTTTGACACAAATTGAGGTCCATTGAGAGGTGTCCTGTTCAGTTCTGAAGTTAGATCAGTACACCCACAGAATGTTTTCCATCTCTAGAGGCCCTCCATGCCCAAATGCCATCTGTCTTCTGCCCTTCATCCCACCCACCCCCTTGAGTTGGGTATTCTCTCAGAGGATTCTCTCTGTACTCTCTGTAGATAATACTCTGAGTCTTTCTCTGAGTAGTATTTTTCCTGCTCTTTATTCCTTCTTTTATTCTCTTATTGTACCGATATCAAAGACAATATCATAACCAAAGAGATACTGTGTTAGTTGGGATGACTGATGCTAGCTGCTGTAAAAAACAAACAGCAACTTTCAGTGGCATACTTTATTTCTTGTTTTGCAAAATCGAATATACCTCCCCTCCAAACAATGACTCAGGGTCCCAGTTCCTTCTCTCCTGTGGTTGCATATTTCAGACCCTTGGAATCCCTTCATTTTTACCAGAGTGGCCTGGGTAAAAGAGAGAGAGTGGAAATCTACTTGAAATATATCATGATCAGCACTACAAGTTCATTGGCCAGAGCTCAGTCACATGACTGATACAAGCGCGGGGGGGGGGGGGGCGCGCAGTTGAATTGGAGCACCGTGAAGGAGCCCATGTAGGTGAGTACCAAGAGCCTGTACCACACAGAGAGCCTCTCCATTTTTTCCATGTACATAACATCTTAGATGACCAACCCTTATTTCAGGCATGTGTTCTGTTTACACCCTCCTCTTACCATCCCAGCCACCGTGGTGCCCTCTCTGTCTTCACTCTCTGGCACTATCATTTTGACTCAGCCAGAGCTTTTCTTTGCACAGTTCTAGTAAGTTACTCCCTGCCAACCCTTCCCACTGTATTTCAAGTTCCAGGAAAGAATAAAACATTTTCAAAGCTGATATCCTTGCCTCAGTTGTGTTGAGCGCTTCAGTGTTGGCAAGCAATGAAAAAATAAGGGAGAAATAAGCCAATAGAATCACTAGCCACTATAGGAAACTATTAATACTAAGAGTAAGAAGCAATAAAAATGGCTATGATGAAAATTCTAGAGAAGAGAGGAGCTGAAATAACAACTTAGAGGTTTTCATAAAAGACGCACACAGTAATGCTTGATACTCTGATACAAGTTTACACTCTTTCAAAATTCCCTGAGATGAAAAGGTAAATCCTTAGTGCCAGAATAGAATGCCTGGGGGTAGAAACTAGAGTTATGAAAGACAAGTGCTCCAAAGAACAAGCTGCAGGAGGAAACATCTTGCAGTTTTCAGACCTGAGGTCAGTGACCCAAAGATGAGTTGAAATATTCTGAAAAACAAACTCTTACAGCAGACGTCACTAAGAAACCAGATATTTTTCTTCACCGGAAACAAAAGAAAAAAAAAAAAACATAATGAAAGACCTCACAGTAATTCTGGAATTCAAAACCATCCAAACACTGCCGGGAAAATGAAGAGAGGACGATACTGTGGGATTTCTTAGCCTTTGCCTGTAGCCATCAAATTAATCACATACAGTAAAATTAAAATGTCCCTATTTGACTTAATTATAATAATGTTACATTTTCTTTCTAGAGTATGTTACATGTAGATTTTTGGATTGCAGCCATTCTGACTGGTGTAAAGTGATACCTCATTGTGGTTTTGATTTGCATTTCTCTGATAATGAGTGATGTTGAGCATCTTTTCATGTGTTTGTCAGCCATTTTTATGTCTTCTTTGGAGAAATGTCTGTTAAGTTCTGTGGCCCACTTTTTGATTGGGTCGTTTATTTTTCTAGAATGGAGCTGCAGGAGTTGCTTGTAAATTTTTGAGATTAATTGTTTGTCCGTTGCTTCATTGGCTATTATTTTCTCCCATTCTGAAGGCTGTCTTTTCACCTTGCTTATAGTTTCCTTTGTTGTGCAGAAGCTTTTAATTTAAATTAGGTCCCATTTGTTTATTCGTGCTTTTATTTCCAATATTCTGGGAGGTGGGTCATGTAGGATCCCGCTTTGGTTTATGTCAGGGAATGTTTTGCCTATGTTATCCTCTAGGAGTTTTATAGTTTCTGGTCTTATGCTTAGATCTTTGATCCATTTTGAGTTTATCTTTGTGTATGGTGTTAGGAAGTGTTCTAGTTTCATTCTTTTACAAATGGCTGTCCAGTTTTCCCAGCACCACTTGTTAAAAAGGTTGTCTTTTCTCCATTGTATATTCTTGCCTCCTTTGTCAAAGATAAGGTGTCCATAGATGTTGTTACAGTTTTTCAAACTTTGTTTAGGTTTATCTTATCCATTTCTTCATCTGTATCTCTTCAATGACTTATGGAAATATAACAATTCTTCTGATTTTAATTGACTTGTTATTGGTGCTGGAGAAGATGCTTGAGAGTCCCTTGAAGAGCAAGGATATCAAACCAGTCAATCCTAAAGGAAATCAACCCAGAATAGTCATTGGAAGGACTGATGCTGAAGCTGAAGCTCCAATACTTTGGCCACCTGATGTGAATAACTGACTCATTGCAAAAGACCCTGATTCTGGGAAAGATTGAAGGCAGGAGCAGAAGAGGGTGGCAGAAGATAAGATGGTTGGATGGCATCCCCTACTCAGTGAACATGAGTTTGAGCAAACTCCAGGAGATAGTGAAGGGCAAGGAAGACTGGTATGCTGCAGTCCCTGGATTCACAGAGATGGACACGATTTAGCAGCTAAACAACAACAACAAATAGTTGCTGTTGAAACTTTTTTTTAAATCTAAATTATTCTAAAGCTTTACACAAAGTCACACTTTTCTTGACTGAATGGGACAATAGTAGGTGTAATTAAAAGTGAGGAAACAACTTAGGTCAAAATAAAAAAATTTCCCTGGCTCTTTTACTTACAGGAAATCATAGATTATTCTTTTCCAAAGGGTAAAAAAATAATCTTGTGTGAGTAATAAGACAAATTTTTATACAAATAACCAATAACATGAGCTAGACAGATGTTGTTTATAAATTCTTTCACTTGTGCCATTTCTCTGGAAAGTTATTCAATTTAGGGAAAAAATCATTTAAAGTGCAAGAGAATAGATGCTTTGCTATTAAAACCTTATCATAATAGCAATAGACACAATATACGGTAATACACAATGGCAAGAACACTGTAAGAATTAAAGCCTGGAAAAGTAAGCTCAAAAGTAAAAGTTGCTCAGCAATGTCTGACTCTTTGCGACCCCATGGACGTTAGCCCACCAGGCTCCTCTGTCCATGGGATTTCCCAGGAAACAACACTGGAGTGGGTTGCCATTTCCTTCTCCAGGGGCTCTTCCCAACCCAGGGATCGAACCCGCATCTCTTGCATTTCAGGCAGATTCAGGCTAAGTTTCCTGAATCTGCATTTCAGACAGATTCAGGCTACATCACCAGGGAAGCCCCTTCAGTTATATTATCGACTGAAGCATGACGAATTACACACACACACACACACACACACACACGAACTTAGCATCTTGAGACAACATATATTTATTATCTCACACAATTTCCGTCAGCAGTCTGGGAACAGCTTAGCTAGGAGCTTCTGGCTCAAGAGATCTCAAGGGGTTGCCGTCAAGCTGTCCGCCAGAGCTGCAACTTCATGAGGAGTCATCTGATGGCCTCACCACAAGTAGAAGCCCCACTTCCAAAATGGCTTCCTCAGAGGACTGCTGGCAGATGCCCCAGGTCATCAAAATGGGGGCTTCGCAGGGCTGCCTGAGTGTCCAGACCCATGTCCGCTGTTCTCCCCAGAGTGAAAGGTGTGCACCCGTGAGAGGGAGGGAGCACCACCAGGCCTTTTGTTGACTTTCGTCTCCAAAGCCACACACCACAACTTCTGCTTTATGCTGTTGGTTAGAAGCAATTTATTAAATCCATCCTCAAGGAGAGGGAAATGAGGCTCCACCTCACAAAGGAAGTGAAACCCTGTAACTCAGTTGGGGCTTTGACCCCGCCACAGCCTGTTAACTGAGATCACACCTGGTCTCAGGACCTAATGAGGTTCAGGTTCGTGATGTCTCATTATAGAAAGACTTCAATGATAAAGTGGTGGGTTAAGAAGTGGATTTATTCAGAGAGAACCACTCTCCACAGGCTGAGTGTGGGCCAGCTCACAAGGAAAGAAGCCCCAGGGTACGGGGTTGTCAGTTTTTATAGGGATTGGTCGTATCATAAGCTAGTGAGTGGGAGTATTCCAGCTATTTGGGGGAAGGGGTAGGGGTTTCCAGGAATTGGGCCACTGGCCCCTTTTTTACCTTTATGTCGGCCGTGGAACTGTCACGGTGCCCGTGGATGTGTCATTTAGCTTACTGATACGTTACAGTGGTGGCCAGGTGGCTCAGAGGGTGAAGAATCTGTCTGCAATGCAGGAGACCGAGGTTTGATACCTGCCAGAATTTCCTGGAGACTGGAACGCTACCCATTCCAGTTTTCTTGCCTGGAGAATTCCATGGCCAGTTACAACTCATGGGGTCACAAAGAGTCAGACACAACTGAGCAATTAACACAGATGTGTTACAATGAGGGTATACTGAGGCTCAGAGTCCGTGGAAGTCAACTCGCCTGCCATCTTGGACCCATTTGGTCCTAATCGGTTTATATTGTGTCCAATCACTGTGTCATTCTTTTAAAAGCAGTGCCCTGTCCCCTTCCCTCCTGTTTCAGAAGGACTATCATAGAGCTTGTGAATGTGTTTTTAAAGCTGCCATTGATTTTTCAATGACATCTTCCGAGTTAACCTTTGAGCCAGTACTCAATTTTTATTTTTTGACTGATTGCATTCTACAATTCACCAAAGTGAGGTGGAGGTAGTATTATACTTTACAATAAGAAATGTGTTTTGGGTCTTCATCCCATTTCTTGCATAGAGTTCCTTTAGTGGTGAGAGTGACAAAGGTGTTTTCTGTTAAGTTAATTGGGTGACGAGCCCCCCCGCCCCCCACCTACGGCTGGGAAGGGAGGGAGCCTACAGGTTGAGTCACTCACTAACAGCCAATGACTTAGTCAATCTTGCCTTGTAATTAAGCCTGCTTAAAAAACCCAAAAGGAGAAGATTCGCAGAGCTCCAGGGTGGTTGAACACAGAGAGAGTCAAGGAGAGAGTATAGAAGCTCTGCTCCCTTTCCCAGGCCTTGCACTGTGAGTCTCTCCATTCGGCTGTTCCTGAGTTATATCCTTGCACAGTAAACCTGTAAGCAGTAAGTAAAATGTTTCTCTGCATTCTGTGAGCCACTCTAGCAAGTGTTTTTTACCCAAGGGAAGAGGGGATCTCTGGAGCCTCCAGTCGGTAGCCACCTGGTCTGAACCATAGGTGATAGCCTGCCTTTGCTATAGTGTCTGCATGGAGCCTAGGGTTGGGTGGGGTGCACCACAGTCTTGTGGGACTGACTGTGTGGAATTTGGTAGTATCTCTGGGTAGATAAAATATCAAAACTGAGTTGATTTGTAGGACACTCTGCTCATATCCCCAGAGAATTTGTGGTGGCAGGGGGCAACCCCCACCCCCGACCATGCCCATTGTAAATTGAGTTCTCAGAACACCAAAAGGAGTAAACCAAGATCACAGCTCAAAATACTTGCTTCCATTTCAACTTTCTAGAAAAGTGTTTAGTTTATATGTATGCTATTTAATCAAATATATTGATTACTTAGGCACTTGGTGATACATTTATCCTTTTCCTTCAAATTCATTATTGAGCTCAGACTCTAACCCAGAACAGTTAAATCAGAGTCTCTTTGACAAGGGCTTGGCATTGGCAGTTTTGCATAATTTCTCCGGTGATTCTAATACACAGGTAGCAACGAGAACCACTCAACCTGATAGTAATTTTGGAAGTCTTTCTCAACACCAATTTTCCGTGATTTATTCCCTTCCACAATGATCTTCTGACTTGATAGCAGGTCCCTCACATAAGACCTATACAAGAGTACGCATGTAGCACCAAAGGAGGTTCAAGAGACAGTACAGGGCAAGATAATAGGTATTTCACCAGTTCCTGGCACGTGGTGTGTCTTTAGCTATTTAGATACATGAAGAACATATTCCCCTTTGGTAACTCTTTCTTGGAGAGGATGCCTGGGATGCCACACGCATCTGCTTCTGTTGCTAGATTGTAACTAAGACTGTAGCTAAATGCACAGAATTTCCCTCCACTGGGGTAGGAACAGGATTCAAGAGACCAGAGAGGACACCCTCAGAGATCCATCCTAACAGAGGACCTGGTATATGCCTAGGATACATTTCTTGGGGTTTGCTGGCTCAACATATAATTAGCTGCTTCATATGAAGACTGGACCTGAGGGTAAAGACAGAGGCATCAGCTTCCTTCTTCCCTGTTACTATATGCAGAGCTCTGACAAAGTCATTTCTCTTTGGCTGGCTATAGACCTCTCTCCTCTGGGTGGAGCTGAGCTCCCTGAAAGCAGGGTTATTTTGAAAACACCACACCTATAATTGAAAAGGATTTGTTAAGGCCTTTTATGATCTATCTTTTTTTTCTGTGGCCTCTTACACCGTCCAAAATCAAACCAGCTGAATCCAGAACCCGGGTGGCAGCTGTTCAAGCTTGGCACCCCAAAGCCCTTGGGACTCAGGGCGTGACTCTTCAGTGAGATCAGACGTAACCCATGAGGCATCTCTGGCTACTTTCTAATTATTTCCATTGCAAAAGGCCCTGAGTTATTCGATGAATCATGTCGTTTTTATTGAAAAGTAAACCAAGGGTGATAGAAGACCTATGGCCACACACACAAGAACCATAGGTTCCTAACTGGGATCCAGAGGAAGAAAATCTGTACATACTTGCTGTATATTTGGGTTCTGGGCAGAGGAATTGTGACCAGAAGTCACATCTTCTCTACCACACATTTCAGCAAGAGTAGGGATAATGGTTTGCCTTTTTTTTTTTTAGGGAGCTATTTTTGGCTAAAGATAGATTAATACATAGGCGATTTTAAAAAATTATTCCTTGTGTTCCAATTCCCTTGTTATAACCATTTAATATAATAATTATTGATTGCTAGGAATGTTCTGGGCCCTACTTATGGTCTTCCTATACTTAATCTTACAGAATCCTCCCAGCTTTTCTAAAAGCTAATTGCTTGATTACTCCTGTGTTACAGAAGAGGAAACTGAAACCCAGAATAATTGAAATCTTTACTCAAGAATGATTTCCACCTCAATCTTCTCTTCTCTAGCCTCTTCCAGCTTTCTTTCTGTTCCACCTTAATTTTTCTGCTTTTTCTTTTCTTTTTTTGAGAGGGTGGAGTGTAGTGGGCATGGGTGGTTTTTTCTTCTTCTTTCTTTTCACTGTCACTTGCTTCTCTGAGCTTCAGGAGCAAGAGTTCAATTTTAGAAGCATAAATGTTGAACTCACATAAGAGAAAACAAGCACAAGCCAAGCTGAGGTGAAACTGCTGTGCAAAGAGGAGAAAAACTCCAGGTCAACAGAGCGAGGATTTACTCCTGTCCACCCCCTGCCCCCGCCCTATTCCCTGTCCTCAGAAGAAGTCTGCTCACTCACCTAACCGCTGTAAACAAGCCTGCTGAGGAGGGCAAAGTGAAGACAAGAGGCTGCAACAATACCTGGCCCACCTCGCACCCACTTACTCAGAGAGCAGGAGGCTAAACATCACCTCTACTGGCATAGCTGCAGTTTACCTCTCAACACTGGGGGCCAAGGTATCTGGAAGACTCAGACACGCGAAATTTGAAGCATAATGTCTTCCACTTGTATAGCCTCTTTACAAGGAATATTCTCTCGCGTCCTCTCACATAAAACACTTATATATTTTATTCACTGAAGTGTATGAAGTTTGAGATTAAAGCAAGGATGCTATTCCCTCAAAATAGCTTGAGACTTTGATTTTTAAACACATCCTGTCTTTACAGTCCACGTTAATAGTTTTCTGATGCAGGTTCATGAAACACAGATAGGACTTGGTGGCACAAACTAGAACTCTCTCTGAAGACATCTGTGTAAAGAGCTATGTGAATATATCCAAGTCAGCAGTATGCCTCTGAAATATTGGACTCCACTGGCTGGCCGTGAGGCCCTGTAGCCTTGCAGAAGTCTCTACTGATTTTCTAGATAGCCCGCGAATGGGAGAGATCCTCAAGTTACAAGGACTTGGAAAGACTTTTTATGGAAAACTGGGAAACTGGATTTAGAGAATCAACCAAGGGTTTAATTAATCTTCACAGTCGGCTTGTGACCTTACGATATATTGATGTCTGAAGGATCTGTGAAGGGCATTGGTATAAGCTTAATACACTCCCCTTAATCCTTACTTCAAGGGGCCTGCTGCTTAGTTTTCTGTCCCCAGAAGCCCTGCGCTTCTGCCAGCAATCCCAGCCCTTCCCAGAGGTCATTTAGAAGTCTTTTATCAGTGAAAGAACAAAACACTAATTCCTACGGGGTCTCTGGAATTTCCAGATCCACACAGAAATATCACCATATAGAAAACAAGGTTGGGAAGCTCCCACAACTCCTAGAAGCAACACCCGTTTTGAAAGGTAAACTGGTTTCTTTCAAGCCCAAGGAGACAGTTCAGTCAGAGCTCTGCTAATCAGGCAAATAAGTAAACATATAAAATATATAACAATATAAGTAATATAAAACATTTACTTTCATAGAGTGAATGTAAAATTTATCATTTAGAGCGAGACACTTAGGGACTTCCCTGGTGGTCCAGTGGCTAAGACTCCATGGTCCCAGTGCAGAGGGCCTGGGTTCGATCCCTGGTCAGAGAACTTAGGGTTCACACGCTACAAGGAAGACCTGGCACAGACAAATAAAATTTAAAAGTAAATAAATAAATATTAAAAATAAAGGACGACACTTAAGATCAAGAGGGACTGCTACTGACAATCACAGCAGGACAACACATATAAACCTGGAATGTCCTGGGCAAAATAGGACATGTGGTCAACCCAACCATCAGTGAATATTTAAAACAGCTTTTCTCTGTTTCTCATAATGTTTTTATTACATTAGAGCATGGCAAAGATCTTCACTTTCTTTTTTATACTGAGAAGTGGATTTGTTCTACTTTCCTGAAAAATAATCTTCTATTCTAAGTCTCAGCTAATCTGTTCTGAACTTCATTGTGTAATCTACTTCTCTGAAACTGAGCTGTAGGTTTCCCACATATCTAAGTGTCTGTGAACCCTTCAGAAGATTATTTTAAAATACCTACAGTCCTTCCCATGATTTCAACATTTCTTGAAAGACTTTTAGTTTTATTTTGAACAAAGTTTATTTTGGAAGTAAAGGGTCGGTTTTTCCCTACAATTCTCCAGGTTTTAGTAGAGCAATGGACTCACCTTTGGGAAGAACTTTGAGTACCTGACTCTATCAGCAATTTACTGGCCAGTATCAAATGATAGAGCCTAACTGTCCATCTCCTACCTCATCAGTCACTTGCCTGCCTAATTTATATGTTGACATAGATGTAGAAATACAGAGACAAAGATGTAGGTTAACTGGTAGAAAGATAGATACATGTATTCTTTTGGGCCTAGATCAGACAAACACACAGGGAATATCAGTTTGAATATTCTAGATTTTAACAGGACTCCTTTGGCTATATTTTCAAATTTTAATTTTATTTAACAGGGTGCTGTATATTTTTTCCCCTGCTGTACACATTTCTGTAAGCTTTCTCAATTCTCTGGAATCAGGAAAAGTACCAAAAAACAATCACAGGGTTGTGCTGAAGGATGTGAAAGCTGGGGGTGGGGTGGGGGTTTAACCAATGGCTAGTTAGGGACAAAAATCATATGGCATCTGCAAGGAATGAAGAGGATTCCTGCGCCTGGATCCTCCAGTCTGGATTATGGGGTTTTTTAATCTATTTATTTAATTTGGCTGCTCCAGATCTTAGTCGCAGCATTGAGAGTCCTTTGTTGTAGCATGTGGGATCTAGTTCTCTGACCAGGGATCAAACTAGGCCCCCTTCATTGGCAGCAGAGAGTCACAGCCACTGGACCACCAGGGAAGTCCCAAGGCATTTTTGATTTACCCATTTCCTCCCCTATATTAGCATCCAAATATTAGTTGCCACTTTTGTAGTAGCTGATAGAGTTGCTCAAGGTAAAAGCAACTATTCTAAGGGATTTCCACAATACCTGTTTTCCAATAAAATGATCAGCTATTTATGAACATTCTAGAATTTAATGTGTTGGCATTGGGAAGCTATTCTGGATTATTTTGAGTGATAAAATAGGCTTTAGAAAGATTGAGCGATGAATAAAATAACATTTACTCAGTGTTTGCTCCAAACTGAGCACCAAGGAGTTCATATTGATTATGTCACTGAATGATCCAAGCAATGTATGTAAAGTAGACACTTGTATAATACCCATTTTCCAGGTGAAAAAACAAGATCTATTTGTATTGAAATAACTTGTGCAAGTTCATCTAACTATAAAAAAGGTGGAGATGAGCCAAATGTCTGCTAGAAGTGTAAAGGTTGTCTGACCATCCACTACACTATAAAGACTAGATTGACTAGAATAATACACTGAAAGCAGCAAAAGGATGTAACTGACTGCTGCAGAAGTCCAGACACGAGAGGATGAAGCCAAGGGAAGGGGCTGGGAGGTCAAGAAGATGTTTGTTACAAAGGGAGAAACAATAGGACTGTGACGCTTTTGTGGGTTTGCCAGGTTGTAAAGAAGGCACTAGAGTAATTCATCAACACTGATAAACTGGTCAACACTGGCAAAAGAATAGAGGTTTTGTTGGGTGAGGGAAGAGCTCCTCTTCGGGCATTTTGAATTAAAGGATATCTAGGATTAACAAATTTGATAAATTGATATAGTTTGCAAAGCAAAACAAAATACTCAAATGAATGTTTGCTGGGCTTCTCTACAGTGTTCCACCTCACTAAGAAAAAAATATTTCAGTAGGACATACAGGATGTCTACCAAGAGTCATATAAGGGAAGCTCAAGAGAGAAGGGATATATATCTAGTTATGACTGATTTGTGGTGTTGTATGATAGAAACCAACAATTATCCTCCAATAAATAAAGGACCATATAAAAGAAGTATTATAATTTTGTTGCAGAAATATCAGGCTCTTAAGAACTTAAATAAGTTATAAAATAACAACCAAACCTTTTGTGTCTCTTTGATGAGCAACAGTAAGTTAGAATACTTACCACCAGAGATGATTTTTCAGTCCCAGGTGAACTCAAAGTGTGAAGAGAGTGTAGAAAGGAATGAACAAATGACAGACTGATGAATGAATGCTTGGCATGTACATTTCGGAAGAAAGTGATGCTCACCACTTGGAATTTACTTTTCCTGCTTTCCCACTAAACCTTGTAGTTTGTTTTCTTTAAAATATCACTTGAAATTTAGCCTTTGTTTCTGAAAGCTTTCTAAATGGGAAATCATTTGCCTCTAATCCCTTTGCTGTTGTTCAGCAAACCTTCATACACCTAAGTGTAATCTCAAGATATTTCTGCTTGGAGCCTATATTGATGTTGGGCTTACTGTCCTTTAGGAGATACTGCTGTCCCAAAGGACTGGGCAGCTACTTTCAGGCTTTACTTTGTTCAGAAGTTCGTGCTGGGCCATATTTTTAGGTTCACTGGGCAAACATAACTTGGGCACTGACGGTATCTCTGCATGTGTTTGCAGGCTCCCGTCTTGCCTTTCTACTTTTCAAGCACTAGTCAGGGGAACAGGTTTCTTTCTGCTAACTGAATCTTGACAGATGAACTCCTCCTTGTTTGGAAGTATTTTAATCCTTTCCAAATTAATTTACCTAGTTGATTGATTGGAGTTAAAATTCAATTGCAAAATGAGAGCAGATTGTTCTCTTCCTTGTGACAGATTCATGTCCATTGGAGTGCATCATCTTCAACAAAAGATGACCAACGCAGGAGGTGACTCTGAGGATTAACAAGGTTTGGCCATGTTTATATAACTTTTTAAGCTCTTATTGGAAAAGTGCTTTGGGGACCATAAAACGTTGATCTTAATCTGTGTATGCTTAGAATCAGAATTGCCTTCCATAAATTCAACTTTTTCTCCAAAGGCAGTGGGGATTAGTAAATCGTGTTTCCAGAAAGTTCAACCTTCATTTGAGACCAGTTTAAATGATAGCTGGTGTGAATTCAGTCGCTCCTTAGAAGAGAGGTCCTCAAACTTTAGGATGCCTCGAATTACCTGGAGGGCTGGCCCAGGGCCCCAGAACTTTGGATGCAGCAGGTCTGGGATGAGGACCAAGACTGGATGTTTCTATCAAGTTCCCAGGCGAAGTGGGTTCTCTTGGCACTTTGAGAACCACTGCCCTGGGAATTGTACACTCTGACCAGTGGGACTGAGAGCGAAAAACATCCAAGGGAAGTTGTGTAAACTTCTCCACAGAGGTTCAGATGCTGTCATTTTAAATTAGATCTGCTTTTTATTTGTTTTCTTATCTTTTGTATATTGTTTTGGAAGGGAGCTATTAAGGGGGAAAAGGTGGCTTCTAATACTCATGTCTAGATCTGGTATTATTTGACTGAATGCCTATCAACGCCTGCCTCTCAATCCAGTAGCTCCCCTCACACCTTCTCCCTCCCCCCAGAACAGAACATAAACAAAGCAAAAATCTAAACTGAATCTTGTCTCTCCCCAGCACTTAGAAAGTTAACAACAGCACCGAACAGAATCGCTCAGGTCAGTGGAGGGTAAAGCCAGCATTTGGAAATGCTGTGAGAACACAAATAGTTTAAACTGTAGAAGAGGCCCGAGGAAATTACAGAGGGAAAACTTTCCGTCCAAGGTTCCAGTTGCCAGGGAGTTTGTGTAGGTTGCTGGAGACCTCACCCCTCCGTGGCTGCTCTGTGACTCACTCTGTCCCTGGGAAGCCTCAGATTCAGCAACCAGAGAAAATTCAAACTCCGCCTTTGATCTCACTGGGATGAAATGCACCAGGGAATCTGGCTTCTAAAACATGGATGTTTCTGATCAAATAGCTGATATTCTGGTTCCTAGAAATCAGTCTGGTTCTGGCCCAGGTGCAGAGGTTGAGATCAGAGAAAGCTGTGTCATGGGACCCCTTGCAGCATCAGGAGAGAGCAGGGCAGGGTTAGAAGACACTCAGACCCAGTTGAGATGTCTGGTAGATTTGGTACATCAAAGTTACTCTTGTTATGTTCTTGGAATCCAGCTCCCAGATTCCCCTGTTTTGAAGTTGGATGGCCACCTGCAGGTAGAAACTCCCAGCCAGGAAACAGCTTTTCTTTCTGGATGCCATCTTACTCTTTGCCATTATACATTTTGGCCTTGCTGGTCCAAATCCGATACTAACCAGAGAGAGATATGTTCATGTTCCTTTCCATAACAATGAGGAGAATGCAACCTAATGCTGCAGCGCTTAATCAAACTTCCCCTGGGTTTGGATCAGTGCCTCTGACACTTGAGTGTGCATGTAAATTATCTGAGCATCTTGTTAAAAAATAGTAGAATCTGATTCAGTAGGTCCGGGTTGGGGCCTGAGCTTCTGCCTTTCTAACAAACTCCCAAGTGCTGTTAGAAGAGCAAACTTGGAGTAGCAAAGGGATTCTTTCTCAACTTGGGCTTCTCAATCCTATCACCCAGAGAAGGCCGGGTGTTTGCTCTTTTTTTTGAGACCAATACCTGGATGCCCAGAAATTTTGATTTGATTGGTCTGGAGGTGGAGGGCAAGTAGTTTTAAAGAACTTCCTAGGTGCTTTACTCTGCAGCCAGGATTACCAAAACAAATTCAAACGACTGTTTCTCGAACTATGGGTTGCAATCCTAAGTAGGTCAGAATCAGAAATAATGTTAGACATACTGTTTTAAGTATAACATGAACTGCTATGTTCTGCTCAGTTCTAAAAATGTATGTTGCAACTATTTAACCTTGCTGTTATAGTGGAAAGACATTGATAACGTGCAAATGAATGGGCATTGTTGTGTGAAATTTGTATTTCATACTAATTTTACATATCACAAATTATTTTCTAGTGTGTTTTTTAATCATTTAAGTATATAAAATCATTATTAGCCCATGATCCTGTGTAGATTGTCTACCCAGATTGAGATATCCTCTTGGTTTTGACTCTCAGTTTGATGCAATTTGTCCTAACCAATTGCCTCAAACTTGGTCCCAGAATATTTCCTATTATGGTTGGCTACTTCATATTGTTTTGATTAAAAACACCTGCATTTAGACATGCGGACTTTTGTGGTTGTAGTAATAATAATAATTGTTGTTGTTAAAACAAAATAGTATTTTGGACATTAAAAATCTATGTCAAAGCCCTGTTACATATGGCAAAAAATCACTGGGTAAAAGACATGTGTGCTCATACTTTATTTAGCATCATTTCACTCTGATAGTGAAATCCCAATGCCTCCCTCAATAAGCTGGCAGTTTATCATCATAAAGAATAGATCTGAAAGATGTGCTTTGCAAATGAACAATTGATGACAAATAATTACTCAATGCAAGTAAGTTCCTTAACAGAAAACATGATTCTTTCACGTTGTTTAAACTTTTGTTCTTGAACAGAAAAGGAAGCAGTTTCAATATAAGTCACGATTGAAACACCCCTCCCTTCTCTGTTACTTGGTATATTGTATATTTTAGTATATTGTAGTAATCTGTTATTGAACTTTATTTTAAGCCATCCAAGAGACCAGAGATAAAAGTCCATTGGGTACTTTGGGGGATGGGAGCGAGTGTTCCACTTATTTCGGCTATAATAATAAATAATGAATGCCCACTGTATACCTGGGACTCAGCTCAACCCTTGAGGATACAGTGGATCTGGTCTGTTATTTCTAGCATGTTTCCATGACTTCTGAATTCATAGGCCTTACCATCTATCACATGGCAGAAGCAGCTCTTGGGCAGCTACAGATTAATCTGTAATTATCAACCATGATAAAGCTAAATGTAAGTGCTGTGAAGTGAGTGCACTAGCGAGAACCAGTTGTGATGAGCTGTTTCATGAGAGGCATCTTTGAAGAGTGACATTAAGTCAAGGCCTAAAAGAAGCAGTGGTTACTTGAAGATGAGAGTGAATTTTTCCTCGGTAGAGAAGATCCTATGTGAAAACTCTGAGGGGAGAGGCAAGTGGCAGCTTCAAAGGGCTGCGAGACTGTGGCAACCAGAACCCAGAGAGGCTGGGGGAGAGCTATACAAGCGGAAACTGTAAAAGTAGCAGAGCCAGACCACAGAGGGCCTGGTGGCCGAGTAAGGACACTGCCCTTTATTCAAAGGGCAAATGGGAACAAATCTTTAAACACTTTTATAAGGTGGTTACATGAACAGATTTTCATTTTTAATCTCCAAGGGAGGCAACACTCATGTTGAGTTTATTCATCTTCAAGGCCAACAGAGTAGCACCTAGTTGAACCAAATGCCCATTCCCTGCTGCTATGAAATACCCAGCATCACTCAGGCTACTGCTTAGAATATAGTTGGGAAGATGTGCCAAGAATGAAAGTGGAAGATCTGTTGTCAGATGCTGTGTTCCAGGCCAGAGACGTTGGCATTTTTGGACACACACAAGGATGTGGGCTGTGCTTGGTCGCTCAGTTGTGTCTGACTCTTTGTGACCCCATGGACGACAGCCTGCCAGGATCCTCTGTCCATGGAATTCTCCAGGGAAGAATACTGGAGTGGGTAGCTGTTCCCTTCTCTGGGGCATCTTCCCAACCCAGGGATCAAACCCAGGTCTCCCGCACTGCAGGTGGATTCGTTACCATCTGAGCCACCGGGGAAGCCCTTGGACAAGAATAGCAGTGGTAGAAACAGAGCAAAAAGGGTACATTCATGATGCGTTTTAGAGATAGAATAGGAAGATTGCTTATTGACAGGATGTAAGGAGTGGAGGGAGGAGAAATGAAAGGTGACTTCCAGATGTTGCTTGAACCATTCTATTCAGGGAACATGGGAAAAGACTTTGGTTTCCCGGGGTAGATTCATCAATTTGGAAACTTGTAATCTGAGGTGTCTATGAAATAGTCAAGTGGAACAATGTATGTGCAAGCTATTGGCATGTACATCGTATTTAATTTAGGTTTGGCCATAAATGCTTAGTACCTACCACATGCCGGGCACTCTTCTAGTCAATGAGACTATAACGAGAGACAAAACAAAAACAAAGGTTCATATATGAAGTCCTATCAAGGCACAGTGCTTACATTAACCAGAATCTACCATTATAGAAAATTAGAGCAAGAGGAGGGCCTCAAGGCGACAATTAAGAAGGTAAAGATGAAAGTAGGAAAGAAGCCATTCAAAGATCTAGAAAAGTGGGCTCCAGACCAGATAGTCAGCAACTGTGGATCCTTCGAGGAGAAGTGAGTCGATGTGTACCAGTTCAGTTCAGTTCAACCGCTCCGTCATGTCCAACTCTTTGCGACCCCATGGACTGCAGCACGCCAGGCCTCCCTGTCCATCACCAACTCCTGGAATTTACTCAAACTCATGTCCATTGAGTCGGTGATGCCATCCGATCATCTCATCCTCTGTCGTCCCTTTCTCCTCCTGCCTTCAATCTTTCCCAGCATCAGGGTCTTTTCCAATGAGTCAGCTCTTCGCATGGGTATGAAGAGTGATAAAAGTCTTAGGGTGGCCAGGGAGGTGAACAACAAGGAACTGGAAATTTGTAGTCCTCAGGACACTGGTTTCTAAACATGGTTGGATGTCACTGGAGGATTTTTGAACAGTGGAGTGATGTTATCCAATTTGTATTTTTCAAAAATCGATCTCTGAGAATAGATTATAGGGTTTGGTGAGGAACCGGGAGATTCACTAGGAAATGAATAGAGTCCTCCTACTCATGTATCATATTAGTGATTTGAGCTGAATTGTGTCCTGCCCGGAATCAGTATGTTGAAGCCCTAACCCCGAGTGTGATGGTATTTGGTGATGGGTCTTCAGTGGTAATTAGGTTTGGATGAGATCATGAGGGTGGGGCCCTTAAGAGAATTAGGAATTAGATGCCTCAGAAGAATAGACATGGAGAGCTTGCTTTGTGTCTCTCCCTCTGTCATGTGAAGACACAGCCAGAGGGCAACCATTCGCAAGGCAGGGCAAAGGCCCTCGCGGGCAACCCCTGGTCATGCTGATCCTCTGACCTCACGCTTCAGCCTCCAGAGCTGCGAGAAAACAAACTCCTGTTGTTTAAGCCAACCAGTCTGTGGTAGCTGTTATGGCAGCCTGAGTAGTCTGATGGGACTAACCAGAAAGGGAGAGATGATCTAGCGAGGGTAATTAGGTTTGGATGAGTTGACAGGTCCAGGAATGTCCCCTTACTGAGTTTAGCTCATCAAGGTACTGTGCAGAGTTCTCATTTCCAGTGTAAACAAAAGCACTGGGTGTGCCTGGCATGGGAAAGAAATGACTGTGGATTGGAATAAGATCCAGCTCCCGAAGAGTACAGACAAAAGAAGAGCGTCTCAGCTCTGGCAACTAGTTTTCCTTCTGTCCGTTTCCCTGTCACATTCATTTTCTGTCTCTGAAAAAGTCCAAGCCATAAATGTAAAGACAGCAGTTCCACAGGTTGTAGGATTAGTCAGCTCTCCAGAGGAGACTCAGAACTCCATCTGCCGCAATTAGATCCCTGTGAGCCACACAAGTCTATTAATGAGTGGTAGCCAATGAAACACCATTGCAACAATGGAGATAATGTAATAGCCACATCATAAAACGATTACTATCATCATGGTTATGTTTGGATTGTTTCTCAGTGCACTGAGCACAAGAAGGGTTGCGCTTCTACCCGCTAAATGGAATTCAATGCTGGAGCTCCTCAGAGACGCCTGCTGTGAGTGAGCGGTAATATTGTGAAGATTATTTCTGCCTGGAGAGTATTTGCACAGACGTGTGCCAGCTGCCTGTCCCAGTGCCGGACGTGTAACACAGTGATTTAAATCCAACTGAAAACCAAATCAGTTTAAGTATTGAAATTTCCCAGCGAAGCAGAATTGCAGGTAGGCTGATTTCTCCTGTCTAATTTTGTGGCCCTACTTTGGGCAACAGGCTTTCATGAGGCATCAGTTTAGTTGCTGAGGTCATGTCCGACTCTTTGCGACCCCATGGACTGCAGCACGCCAGGCCTCCCTGTCCATCACCAACTCCCAGAGTTTACCCAAACTTATGTCCATTGAGTCAGTGATGCCATCCAACCGTCTCAACCTCTGTCGTCCCCTTCTCCTGCTGCCCTCAATCTTTCCAAGCATCAGGGTCTTTTCAGATGAGTCAGTTCTTCGCATCAGGTGGCCAAAGTATTGGAATTTCAGCTTCAGCATCAGTCCTTCCAATGAACATTCAGGACTGATTTTCTTTAGGATAGACTGATTTGATCTCCTTGCAGTCCAAGGGACTCTCAAGAGTCTTCTCTAACACCACAGTTCAAAAGCATCAGTTATTCAGCACTCAGCTTTCTTTATAGTCCAACTCTCACATCCATGCATGACTACGGGAAAAACCATAGCCTTGACTAGACAGACCTTTGTTGGCAAAGTAATGTCTCTGCTTTTTAATATGCTGTCTAGGTTGATCATAGCTTTTCTTCCAAGGAGCAAGTGTCTTTTAATTTCATGGCTGCAGTCACTATCTGCAGTGATTTTGGAGTGAGGCCTAGATATATTACTCTTCTAGACTCTTCCTAGGATACATGTTTCACAGTAGTTCATTCCATATCTATTTTTCCTTCCTAGGAGCAGAGAGTCCTGAAAAAACGATCTCATTTTTGGTCAAATATTTGAATCTGTCCAGTTCTTTCTTAATTTGGAGAAAGAATTCTCTGAGAAAAAATTATTTCTCAGTTCAGATTAATGAAGAAAAGTGTCCTACCCCTACAATTATGAAATGAATGACAACCGATTTCTAATCACTTTCCTAGGGCTGCATCAAACAGCCCTTTGACCTCAAGAATAAGAGGCTGTCAAACCTGCAGCCTAGATTCATGGGCTAATTGATCATGTGTTCTGGAGAGCTGAGAAGCCAATCCTGGCACCAAATCTAGGATTCTATCCTGGCCTTTGCTCTCTTAGGGCCATCTCCACAAAACTTAAAGGAATCCTAAAATGCAGAGCTCCAGATGTAATTCACGTAGTCATCACTCATGACTGTACCCCCTCCCACTGTGTCTGTTATTTCCTGTAGCTTTATTTTTAATTTGAGTGTGATTTTTATTTATTGAAGTATGGTTAATTTTACAAAAGTGTGTTAGTTTCAGGTGCACAGCACAATGATTCAGCTAAATACAGGTATTCTTTTTCAGATGCTTTTCCTTCTAGGTTATTACAAAATACTAAGTAAAGTCCTCTGTGCTATATAGTAGTAGTCCTTGTTGGTTATTTTGCATATATTCATATATAAATATTAATCCCAAACTTCTGATTTATCCCTCCTCCACCATTTCCCCTTTGGTAAGCACAAATTTGCTTTCCATGCGTGTGGGTCTATTTCTGTTTTGTAAATAAGTTCATTTTTATCTTTTGTTTAGATTCCACATGTCAGTAATACATAATATTTGTCTTTGGCTTATTTCACTTAGTAGGATAATCTCTAGGTCCATCCCTGTTGCTACAAATGGTATTATTTCATTCTTTTTTATGGCTCAGTAATATTCTGTTGTATACGTATATCCCACATCTTCATTATCCAATCATCTATCTGTGGACATCTAGGTTGCCTACACTGCTGGTAGAAATATAAATTGGAATAGCCACTATACAGAATGGTATGGAGAGTCCTTATAAACTAAAAATAGAGCTAATATATGATCCAGCAATCCCATGCTGGGTATATAGCTGGAGATAAGTATAGTTGAAAAGATACACTCACCTCAGTGTTTGTTCATTGCAGTCAAATAGTTCATTTGACTATTTACAGTAGTCAAAGCAAGGAAGCAATTTCCACGGCTTTTGCTCAAGAAACCTATGGAGATGAAACTGATCTTTCCTGATGCTACTCAGTCTTATAAGAACTACACTGAGAAAGTTGCTAAGATTTTTCTCAGTTTAGCTTAAAAAAAAAAAAAAAATGAGGTTTGGGCCAGAGACTATGGAGCTCAATAAATATCCACATGCTTTCTGCATTCCTCGGGCTCCCTGGCGGTATCTGGATCATGTGACTAGCTCACTGGTGTCAACATTTCACTCTGAAAGATAGAGACTGTTTGTTCAAATCTCACTTTCCTTTTATTTGCCCAGATAGCAACAATCCCTGTGGTGAACTTCAAAGGAAGTTTTCTTAAAGCTCACTTCACTTTGCTGGATCATTTTTGCTGTTTACCTAGTGAAATAGATATTATCTGTAGAAATGAGGTTATTTCATGTTGGTTAAGGGTATTATCCCACTGGTTTCTTAGAAGTCCAAGTTAGCTTATATTTGTATGGACCCTTTTCACAGATATCTCACAATTGTCCAGTAAGGACAGTTATTCTTCCATGGTGCAGACAGGGAAGCTCTACACATTTAGTTTAAGACAGAGCTGGGACTCCAACTCAACTTTTCTGACTCTTGATCACTTGTGAGTCCTTGTTCTAGGAAGCACTCAAAACTAGAATGAAACTATCTTATTGTCTACATTAGGAAAGCAGATAAGTAGCAGTAACTTATTTGAAGCATTGAGAAGTAGAAACAAAAAGGAAATTTTTTTTATTGATTTGACTGAAATGACACAAAATTAGTGGCATTGAAATACAAAATATTTTATTTTCTTTGAATTATGGACTAGGGTAAAAAGTTCCTTGAAAAACAGCTGAAAAGTACGGATGAAGCAACATGTGTCCATAAATCGTCTAAAATTGAGGTGTTTTTCCATGAGAAATGGCTTCTTTTCTCCCCCATTAATTCACAAGATAAAAAAGCAAGTCAAGTGCACTTGGTTTGTACCTCATATACCCATCCTTTGGGATTTTAGAGAATTAAAGAAAACTGAAACAATAAAACAGCAACAGCAAAAAAAATCACTGTGCTACTTGGCCACTAAAACAATCCTTTCAATATTAATTTTTCCTCACTCAACTCACTTAGCTTCAAAATCCTGATATAGTGTTTCTTTTCAGACGATCCAGGTATATCCAGTAAATCAATGTTTAATGTGTATATTGAGTTTATGGCTCTCTCATTGGTGATGTCTCCTCTCAGTTTTATGCCAGTGGTCCCACTGGCTCTGAAGATTACAGAATGGTTAGTGCAGAAGGGATTCCTCATCCCAGAGCCAAAGGGCTGGAAGCTACCAAAATGATTTTGAGCAATGGAAAGAGAGGCCTCACATTACCCCACGGCTCATTTGAGAGTTTGCCCCTTATCCCCAGACTTTTTCATCTTCAGTGTTGTTACCTTTGTGGCAACCATCCCTCATTCATACAGATGCTTCCGAATGTTTCTTCTTGCTAAGAGAATCTTTCCTCTATTATATATTTCTTCCAATCTGCAGGCATTTTGCAAAATTTCTGGATAGAATGGTGACCTTTCATACTTCCACATCTTTATTTCCCTCTCAGTCACCATAATCTGGCTTTCTTCCATTCTACTACACTTTCCCCCAAAAGGTCTCCAAGGACTTTTGTCTTAGTGAGTACGGAAGCCTCTGGTCCTTCTTGCAGCATTTCAAGTGCTTTCCATGACTGCACACTACCTGGCACTTGGAAGCTTGCGTCAGAGTTGCCTTCCTCTTCCTCCTTTAGTTTCTCCTTTTATTTGGTTGGGTACTGAAATGTAAGTAGCTCCTAAACCTCCACACTTGGCCCTCCTTTCTTTCAGCTCATGTTGGACAGTCTCCCTTGCTTTATTTCATTCTTAAGTGAGAAAAAAATAATCTGTGCTTAAACAACTGGAGATGACACTGCAGGAGGTCTGTTCTAGACCTTATTATTTGCCATCTGATGCCAGTATCAACCCTCACACATATCAAGCAAATCATTTGATCTATACTCATGTATTACTATTGTCATAGTAGTTTTTAAATCTACTAGCCTGTTTGGTTTGGGATGCCATGTATTAATTAGTGAACTGCTAGCTATTGTAGAAATATTGTAGCAAGGAGATCAAACCAGTCCATCCTAAGGAAAGCAATCCTAAATGTTCATTGGAAGGACTGATGCTGAAGCTCCAGTACTTTGGCCAACTGATGCAAAGAGCTGACTCATTGGAAAAGACCCTGATGCTGGGAAAGATTGAGGGCAGGAGGAGAAGGAGAGGACAGAGGATGAGATGCTTAGTTGGCATCATCGACTCGATGGACATGAGTTTGAGCAAATTCCAAGAAATAGTGAAGGACAGAGAAGCCTGGCGTGCTGCAGTCCACGGGGTGGCAAAGAGTTGGACACTTAGTGATGGAATAACAAAAAGCTGTTGTAGGAGATAAACACCTACATATAAGTAGTTTAATGCAATAGACATTTATTTCTTGCCCATAAGAAGCCAAAACAGATGTTCCTAATTGTCACGGGTGGCTCTTCTCCAAGCAGAAGTCAGGGTCTCAAGTTCTATCTTGTGGCTCAGCTAGTTTTAATACATGTTTACTTTGACAAAGGGGAAGGAAGTGTTATGGGTCAGACCTGCTAATGTCACACGTGACTACTGCCCACAAGCCACTGGGCTCCAGCACACAGCCACACCTAATTAGAAGGGCTGGGAAAGGTGGTCTAGCTGTGCGCCCAGGAAGAAATGACTTGGGTAACAGTCATCCAGGCTCTGCTTGAGTTAGACACTGCTTTTCATGTCTATTGTCAGGGCCTGGCATAAACATGACAGTAGAAATTGGACGAGTGAATGGAGCTTCCAGCTCTCAGCCCTGAGCTCACTAGTACAATAATCCATAAGTAGAAGCTCGTGGAGAGTGTAGAAAGATTCAGAGAAGAACCAGGAGAGATTACTAAAGTAATCAGAAAATAGATATCTGTGAAACAAGGAAGAGTTCTAGACTGTTCTTCATGGAATAAAATAGCCCAAGAAAAAAAATTCATCATGTTCCTAAAAGTTACCAAAGTCTAATAATAGTAGTTCAAATATTAGAATGAATCATTCTACCACTAAGCTTTGTTTGTTGGATGTTAAAGGGTTTTGGGAAGTATAACTAGGATTTCTAATAAGAAGTAACGCCACTGGTAATTTTTTTTTAAATGTGCAGGCTATGTAAGATTTGCTAAAAGGAAGATCATGATATATAAATCTCAGGTATACATCATGACTTATGGATCTTTGGAAATGCCAGGCAAGGATGTACTCATCTTTTTTCTTTTTTTTAATTGTAGGGAAAAAAAGTAGCTTTTCAGATGAAAAAATGAAATCTGCAATAGGTATTCACTTTTTTGTTGCTATATAATGACTATTCTTCCTCCTTGCTTCTACTATGTGCAATAAATAGCAAAAAAGTTAGGCGTAATGAACTAGGGTAGAATTTCTGTGTGATTTTCTTCTCACTAGCAGTTCTCTTTCTGGCGTGAGAGATGGGGAACGGCAAGGAATGGAGAGTGCTGATATTTTGGTTGATTTAAAGTTCAGAGGATTAGATCTTAGTCCCAGAAGATGTCTTTTTTAAGATCATAGGGTGTTAGCCGTGTGAATGATGATTAAACATATAAGACAAAGATATCAAACTAATTAAGGAATTTTTTTGCTTAATTTCTGGTGTATATAACCTCTTTGGAGCTTTACTGATGGCTCAATGGTAAAGAATTGCACCTACCAATGCAAGAGACCTGGCTTAGATCCCTGGGTTGGGAAGATCCCCTGGAGAAGGAAATGGCAACTTACCCCAGTTCTTGCCTGGGAAATCCCACTGACAGAGAAGCCTGGCGGGCTACAGTCTATCCGGCTGCAAGAGTCGGGAATGACTTAGCAACTAAACAACAACCTCTTTAAGCATAGAGGTAATATTGCTTTAGTTTATGTCACAACTAAAATATATGTGAATAAACTCTATAACTGGAAGTATCATAATATGACAGGGAAATGATTGGGATGGAAATCAGGACATCTGAGTTCTTCTCCCAGATCTGAAACAAACAATGTAATCCTGAGACAGATCAGTGGGCCCCAGGCTGAATGGTTTTTCCCCTGTGGACAGAAACTCTATAAAAGTAGGATGATAGAGGAGGCTGGGCCCTGCTCAGATAAGAGATAAAAAATCACATATTCCTCAGTCTCGAGATCAAGGAGACCTTTCTGACTACATATGCACAGAAAGGCTCCTTGGAGGTCTAAAGAGAGGGGCTGTCACCTCATAGTAAGTGATGTCAGCCTACTCAGAGACAGACTTCTTTGCTAGAATCCATCTTGGCTAAGAGATGAGCATGCACACAGCGGGAGTACCCTGAGAAATATCAGATATGGACTCAGAACCGGGCAAAGCAAGGTGATTGGCTAAAGGAAACCCAGAAGAAATGCCCCATAAAAATATTTCAAACTACCACGAGGACATGACTCTCTGGGCCCACCTGTGTGTCTGTCCACGTGTACTGTTTTTCCCCTAATAAACACTACACTTGCTTCACTGCTTCCCATCTCTATGTGGAAATTCATTTCCACACAGCTGACCATCCAGGGCCTTGTCACTGGTCCCTGGTGATCTCGTGGCCAGGATTCAGCTCTCTCACTACCGCATCCTGGAACCAAAACCCAGCTTCAAGCTGCAGCAGGCCAAGGCCACCTGACACGAGCCCAAATACGTGCAAAATTGAATTCATCTAAAAGTATTATGGTTATAAGTCCTATATATTTGAACACGAGGCAATATAGGGCTTTTAAAAATATAAGCACTAGAACATAACGGTTAAAACTGGGGCTTTGGAATCAAATATAATAAACTGAGTTTGCTTCCTGATTCTAACATATACTAAATGTGTGGCCTTGGGAAAGTTGCTTAATCTTTCTAAGCTTCAGGAAATGGGAATAATGAGTGTATAATAAAATGAGCCTGGCTTCCCTGATGGCTCAGTGGTAAAAGAATCCACCTGCCGGTGCAGGAGATGAGGGTTTGATCCCTGGGTCAGGAAGACCCCCTGGAGAAGGGTGTGGCAACCCACTCCAGAATTCTTGCCTGGAAAATTTCATGGACAGAGGAGCCTGTCGGGCCACAGTCCATGGAGTTACACAGAGTCAGACACGACTGAGCAAAACAATAATGAAATAACCCACTGCGTTGCAAGCAGTTGGTTTGAGACTAAAGTTAGATGATGGATATAAAGTTTTAAATTCAGGGCCTGGATCTTTGTTGACCATCTTATTCACTTAAGATCATATGTATTAAAAAATTCTGTGCTAATCTGACTGCTGATGCTGATTTGTGGGCAAATGATTTAGCATGAAACAATCCCCAAGAATGCTGAATAGCAAATAATCTCACATGACAGAGGTTACTTGATTCTGCTTTCACAAGGGAAAAGCAATTACAATGAGAAAATGGGTTATTTATATGCTGAAGAATGTCTTTTGCATTATGATTGATAAACACTGAGAATGGCTTATTTAATTCCAAAACTAACTTTTCAGGCATTCAGCTTTTGCTCCTGTAGGAGTCTTTCTTCCATTGTCTATAGTTTTAAATATTTCAAATCTTACGTCTGAATTGATAAAATAAGAGGACTATAGGTAAGGGAACTCCTTAGTAAATTAGCTGTGCTAGATTGCGAAG
This sequence comes from Antilocapra americana, assembly GCA_007570785.1. Classification (NCBI taxonomy): domain Eukaryota; kingdom Metazoa; phylum Chordata; class Mammalia; order Artiodactyla; family Antilocapridae; genus Antilocapra; species Antilocapra americana. Next base: position 18,211,351 of record ML660765.1, on the reverse strand, counting down.
CTAGTCACACACACACACACACACACACACATAACTTGCTTATAGTACAAAAATGAATATTTCTGTTACAGCCAGAAATTAAATTTCTGTTCTAACACTTGCTTCAGGTAAAGGTAAAATCAGTTGTATCAACCACCAGCCAGAGAGAAACCTAAATAATTAACTTTACTCATATATTTCAACTGATATTTGCTCATAATTTTAAATGAGAGTTTAAAATAGTAGGTCCTTGATGTGTGAAATCGATAGAAAGTGGCAAGCTGCCATATAGCACAGGGGCTCAACCCAGTGCTCTGTGATGCCCTAGAGGGATGGCGAGGGCTGAGAGCGAGGCTCAAGAAGGAAGGGACATATGTATGTATACACATGGGTAATTCACTTGGCTGTACAGGAGAAACCAAGTCAGCACTGTAAAGCAATTATACTCCAATAATAAAATAGGTCCCTGGCAACAATTAGAAGTATGTGGAGTATATTGCTCTAAATATTTCTTTCAAATTACCGAAGAATGATAACATTTTTTTCAGTGAGTGTGGAGTAAGACTTCTTTATACAGGCATTATGCTGCTTTTGTTGTTCAGGCGCTAAGTCGTGTGTTGCTCTTTGCAACCCCATGGATTGAAGCATGCCAGGGTTTTGCATAGTCATTATAAGAAAGGCTAAAAGAAAACTTGTAACAGGCTAATATTACTCTTAAAATGTTTATGGGGTGGATGTAAGGAATGAAGTGGAGAGAAATTAGTGTGAACTCTACTCTCATGTACATATAGATCATTCACTTAACTTACTTTTAATCACCTATGGAAGACACCACGCTTGGTTTAGGTCATATTAAAGAGAACAAGATAGAAACAGTCCCTCCTGTCATGGAGTTTAAGTTAAAGCAGGAGAGACATATGAAACAATGGAATCCTTAATCATTTGTTTAATTGGAATCGTGACATGCTGGGAAAGAGTACGGAAAATTGATAGAATGAAATCACAGAGACTCTCTTGGTTTGGGAGGATCAGAGAAAGGCTTTAAACGAAGTGAAGGTTCACTGAGCAGAACTCTGAGGCATGAGCTGGAATTAACTAATAAAGGTGAGGCAGGAGAGTGCAGAGTAGGGTATGTTTCAAGCAGAAAAATCTCTGCTCGGAGACCCAGAGAAAACCAGTATAACTGGAATCTGCTATGCTGGAGGGGGTAGGCAGCATCTATGAGAAGAGTTTGGTCTTTATTCTAATAGCTCTGGCAGATCATGGAAAGGATTTAAACAAAGAAGTGAATTGGTTGTGTTTGTGTTTTGAAAATTAAATTATAAAATTTTAGCTCATTCTGGCTGCAAAAAGGAGGGTGGTTTGGAGGAAACAAGAGTTGTTGGTGGGACTTTTTACAGTGGTCCAGAGTGAAAGATGGTTGGTGGCTTGAAAGAAGCGTGCAGGGGAAGTAGAGAACAGTGAATGGATTCACAAATTCTTTTTGAACCCTGGAAATTTCTCTTATTTTCCTTTGAGGTCAACTGTGCATTTTAAAGAATGTTTATTATATTTCAACTCAGTACCTCAATAGTAATTAAAGACCACTTAGACCACAAATTCACTAAAAATTCTCTCCAGTTAGCTAATATGTTTTTTTAAAGAAAAATTTAAAATAAATAATACAGGTTATGTGTGCTACTATAGCAAGAGTCATGAAAATGTTACTCAAATGACATTTAAGAAATACCCCTCAAGAAAATCAACAGCGATGCTGGCTCTGCCATGACAAAATACTACACACCGAGTGGCTTAAAAAGCAAACAAAACATTGTCTCAGTTCTGGAGTTTGAAGTGTGAGATTAAGATGCTGGCAGTATTGGTTCTGTCACCAAAGTGGTCAAGTGGACCCATGTCAGGGTCCTAGACTACGCCAAGATACCTGTTGTTGGCCAGGGAGTTTCTCTTTATCAACCAGTTCGGCACAGCCAATAACAAAACTGATGCTAACACTAGAAAAGCACAAGCTTTATTCAATAACCAAGAATCAGGATCCCAGCTCACTGCAAATCAACTTCTCAACCCAGTTCAGGTGGAGATACCAAATACATAGGAGGGTCGAAGTAAAAGAGAATTGGAAAGAGTGGGAGGACTATTCATAACAGTGATGTGGCGTGGACCTGGACCTGGACCTGATGCAGCTGTCCTTTTCAGTCCTTGTCTGAGCCTTTCCCGATGTTGTCATGGCAACCATCAACTGTCAAGGCATTGGTGGGTGTATCACTCAGCGTGCTAATGTAATACAATGAGCATATAAGGAGGCTCATGTTCTTCTGGAAGTCAAATCTTCCTCCATCTTGGGCCTAGTTGGTTCTAGCCAGTTCTAATTTTTCTCTCTTTGCAGCTTCCTCTTGAAACTAAGATAAGAGTAATTGATCTTTATTCAGGAGGGGCAGGAGTCTGATTCTGAGGCAGTAGTCTGGTTACAGTTGTTTCTGACGGCTGGGAGAGAATCTCTTCCATGCCTCTTCTCTAGTTCTGGAGATCTGCTGCCCATCTTGGGCATTCTTTGGCCTCTGCTACATCTCCCTGATCTCTGCCTGCATCTTAGCACACATTCTCCCTGTGTGCCTTTGTCCAGATTCCCCCTTTTAGTAGGGACACCAGTCATATTGGATCAGGACCCACTCTAATGCCATATCACCTCATCTTAATTAATTACATCTGCAAACAATGACCTATTTCCCAATAAAGCTACACTCTGAGATACGAGGGGTTAGGACTTCAACCTATGAATTTTTGAAGGACATAGTCCCACCAATACCAGTAGTATTTGTGAAGTTCAAATGGGTTAGCCTCCCAATTTATCTTTACCTTGACATAACATTTAAGATGGATAAGGCAATGGCAACCCACTCCAGTACTCTTGCCTGGAGAATCCCAGGGATGGAGGAGCCTGGTAGGCTGCCGTCTATGGGGTCGCACAGAGTCGGACATGAGCAATGCGATTTATCAGCAGGGCAGCAACACTTAAAAAGAATCTCCTAATCGGGATTAGACTCTTTTCAGTCAAAGAGCAAGTTCAGATTCCCTTACTAGCTGAAGAGGGATGATGAGATAGGAAGCAAACCTGACATCATGTACACCACAGCAACATTAAGAATTACAGCAACAACATTAAGAAGTAACCTTCCCATATCACATTCTTCCTATGAAACAGAGCTAATCAAACCTCTAAATGTCCACTGCAAGCCTGATACAAATTTCAAACTGGTCAAAGAGGCGTAAAACAGACTGAAGACCTCATATAAAGCACTGTTTTTTTAACGTAGTACCATGAATCATTTCTAATGATGGCTGAGTAGCTTGTATTAATTCAAGTATTTCAGAAGAAAAGGTCGAGTCAGTGTAGGAAAATATGAGTTTAACCCTTATACAAATTTTGAATTATCACAGAAAACTTGTGTTATTTGAATATTCATGAATCTTAAAAGTATAAATAAAATAATTCTATGGCCAAAAAAAAAAGTTTTTTTTTTTTTTTACCTTCCCAACAAACTGATACTGAGCTCTTAGAGAGACATATTGTAAACCAAGATAGGGTACTTTGCTCTGACTGGAACGTCAATGTCAACTGCTTTTTTATGAATACATTCTGTTCCCCTAAAGTTCCATCTAAATGCAAGTACATGAGGGATCTTTTCAACAAATACGTACACAAAGTGATGTCTAGCAATTAAAATGGCAGCAGCTTCAATAAAAATCTGATTTACTACATTCTCTGGACAAACATAAAGTGAAGCAAAAGACATATTTTTCTTTTCTTGGGTAGAGTTTTTCTTAAAGACCTTATAGAATTGTAGTATTAATGAACTTGAAGCAATTATGGAGATTATCAGGTCTGGAGAATTTCCAGGGGTTCTCCACGAAACCCTCAAATTTCATGGGCGTTCCAAGGGGTGGAGGCAGCTGGGGGGTGGGGTATGCGTGGAGTGGTGGGGTTTTAGGCAGGGAGTTTAGACAGTGATTCTAGCCTGTCAACCCATCCCCATCCCAACCGGACCTGGGGAGGTCTACTTTCATCATCTTCATAAAGTACCTATTGTGGCTTTGTTTGAAGAAAGGATTTCACACTTTACAAAATGAGAAAACTGAGACCCAGAGAAGCTGTGACTTATTTTGACTCTTCTAACCAGTGAGCAGCAGAACTGGGATAGAACAAAGTTGTCTTCTTTGTCAGCTCACATTAAGCTACGTTTCTCCACTTCTCACACAAAAGCAGGGAAGGAGACCTGCCAAAGGCCCTTTTAAGGCAAATATGTTGTCTGCTTTGATCAGGTGAGTTTACAACTCAGCCTAAAGTTCATAAAAATAACCCACGCCAAAATTGGAGCATTTTTAGCTCAGCCCTTCCTCGCAGAATAGTAAGGATTTTTTGTGATGTAAAATCATAAATCTTATGTATGACCTATCATATTTCAAGTTAATAACAAATCTAAACCTTTCTTCCTCATCTACAATTCTTTTTCTCTCAGTTCAATGAAGATTGTCTAATTTGTAAAGGCCAGTTATTGTGGCTGAAGCTACAAGTAAAACATCACAAAAGTTTAAATTTCAAAGACAGTAATAAGCGTTTTTATTTGCCGCAGGTAAATACTGTAAAGCCAGCCTGAAGCTGCTTCTTAAGTTCAGTGTACTTAACAAAGGGGTTATTTTAAATAAATAGACTCCACATATTATATTTTAGTATAAGTAGTTACATTCTTATTGTGACCAAGTGGTCCTAGGAATGTCCCACTGTTCTTGTCCTTTGCATCCAGGCTGTTTTTCCCTACTCAGGGCAGAAATGGCCAAGACTTGGAGAAGAACAGAAGAGGTCAAAGGAAAGAAGGTCCTCTTCCTCTTTGAAAGGGAGAAGAGAAGGATGTTAATAGTAGAAAAGAAAGAGCCCCAGAAGCATCAAGGAGCTGGAGAAAGAGGAAAGGAGAAAAGAAGATGGGACAGAGGAGGCAGCAGAGAGAAAAATATACATCTCATTGTAGCTTCTCTTCTCTCAAATTCTTGGTTATCCTGTTATCAGGAGTACATTTGAATTAGCTTAATGAAAAAGAGGAATTGATTGGAAGGACACATTTCATAGAAAACATAGACCACTGGGAGGGACTGGCGTCTAACTGACAGCAGCAAATTGACAAGCTCCAGGGAAAACTCTCCCTCTGTTTTCGTTTTTTGCTCTTTATCTCTACCTCATCTACTTTTTTCTCCTCTCCTTACCCACCACAATGCATGGTTCCTCATCTCTTCTTCTCTTTCTCTGTGTGTGTTTCCCATTCTTCTATGTATGCTGGCTCAGTGGGAGTCCATTCCCTTGACGAGACTGAATCCCTGTAGCTCCAGGAAATCTTCATTTCAAGTAACCAGCAGGGGTTACCTGGTGCAAATGTCCCCATTTGCAAACTCTCAAGTATCTGGCTTACCTACCTTGGATCAAGTGTCTACCCATGTTCCCATCAGTTTTCCCTTAATTGCCAAAGTAACTACTCATGTTTGATGTGATAGCAGAGAAAGCAGTCAACCTAATTTATTTCTGCACTCCTTTGCAATCTTGTCCTGAGCTCTCAGCCAGTGTCCTCAGTCTCCTGCCCTATCACAGGAGTCTTAAACCTCTTATAATAGTGTTTCTCATATTTGTATCAGATTGTTGAGATCACTTGCATCAAAGTGTGTTTATTTAAAAAATGCAGATAGTCAGGTCCTTACCTATTCCAGATACCCTATATGCTAAATACACTTTGGGAACTGGCATGAAAAACTCACTGTTGATAAGATTCTTTGTATTGGAAAGCATGCTCTGAGTTTCAAATAACCTATAGAAAAAATTTTTGTTGAGTTGTTCAGTCTCTAAGTCATGTCTGACTCTCTGCGACCCCACGGACTGCAGCCCTCCAAGCTTCCCTGTCCTTCACTATCTCCCAGCATTTGCTCAAAATCATGGACATTGATTTGGTGATGCCTTCCAACCATCTAATCCTCTGCTGTTCCCTTTTCCTCCTGCCTTCAGTCTTTCCCAGCATCAGGGTCTTTCCAGTGAGTCAACTCTTCATATCAGGTGGCCAAAGTATTGGAGCTTCAGCTTCAGCATCCGTTCTTCCAGTGAGTATTCAGAGAAATTAGCTTCTAGAATAAATATATTTTACACAATAAATTTAAAACACTAGTGATATGTGTTTTACATATTAAAAATATTTGTTTAATATTTAAATATTAAAAATATGTGTTTTACATATATTGGTACCGTATGCCAAAATATATGGTATTTTAAAAGTAAAATCCTTTAATACTTTAAGTATTAAAACTTAATACTTTAATATTTCAGACACTATCATGCAAAAATTAATACAGAGAATTTTCTTCTTTACCATTCCGTTCGCTTCATGCATCTGCAATCAGTATAAATCTATAAGGAACCTAGGAAATGCACACTGCTTTAATCACTTTCCTGTGTCTTCCCCATCCATCTTTATGACTCTCTATTTTGAGTTTATGGTCTCTTCTAGATACCAGATAATCTAGATACTTTTAACATCCCTGTCTCAGGACAACTATGCACCAGATCTTATCCTCAAAAGCCACTGTTCGCCTGTGAATGTCATCCACAGCAGAACTCAGGCTAACCTTCCATACCAGCAGATTGATCATTAATACCCATTCTTCCCTGACAAGATCCTCTCCCTCAAGATTCTTCTGAGTTTGTGCTTCTCAAATTTGAATACATATAACCCTGGAGATACACAGTTTCACATCAGAAGCCACAAGTTAATGGTGATACTTCTTACTGGAACATTAACTAGAGATTTAATAACTTATCTGAAACACAACCTTTGTGTTATTTTTGTCTTAAACATGGACAGATTCTTTGCATGGACTACAGAGTCCATGGAATTCTCTAGGCCAGAATACTGGAGTAGGTAGCCTTTCCCTTTTCCAGGGGATCTTCCCAACCCAGGTTAAAGACAAGGATACGTATTTTACATTAAACTTTAAGAAAAAGGTGAGCCTTCAAAAAAATGTGAGCTATGTTTTCCAAGTTCCCAACCTCAGGCACATTATTAACTTGACAATATGTTACGGATTTAGCTGGTCTTCATGAGACATGCATTCAACAGCTATGAAAATAACAGCTTAAGTACTGAGAACGTTTTAAAAAGCAGATCAGGTCTAGCTGTCATCTCCCTTCTCTAATTCTATCTGAGCCCCAAGGGTCTCTGGTTTCCAAGGAGCTAGGAGGGACCCAGAAGAAAGCAATTTGATTTTCAAGCAAGTGTATCTTTCAGCCGATCTTCAACAGAGTAAATATCCCCTGGAGCTCGTTTCATAATAGGTTCCTCTTATGAAGACTGGCTCTAACCAGTTCTTGGGAAATGTGCTTACAGACAGGGATTGCCCAACTGATCTCAGTAGACAAGAAAGAACACAGGGCAGCAGAGGTCATGCCAATGAATGCACGCCCTACACACATCTTTATGGACAAACTAATCCACCCAACAATGCCACGTACTTACCTATGGTTAGGATTTAGATAATACCCTCTAAAAGAGTTCAAGGTATTCTTCATAAAAATGTAGAAGTAAACAATGTTGTTCATTCTTTTCCTGCTAGCAGGGTGAGAATTACCCCCATGGGGTAATCTGTACCACCATACAGATAGCTAGAGTACACAGCTGCCCACACAGTCTTTGAGAGGAGCCGTAAGGTCTGACCTGTTGGAAAATAGTTTCCCCTTTGATTTCTTAGGACATAGCCTTCTTCGTATTCCTGGCCTCCTTTACCACCATTAATCACCAATGAATTAGACTTTAAGTAGAAGTGTTATCTCCATGAGGTCCCTGTGAAATGTATAATTAAATGAGCTGGGAGGGGTGTTGGGTGTTTCCCATTTATACAATAAAATACATTACTCACTGACATGGGTTAATTTACCTGCATTAATTATCGGCTTGGAAAATAAATACTAGGATTTTGATGACATAGGATATAAAATGGGAAGTTTCTAAAGAAGGTTGAGGCATGAGTTTTATGGGCTATTGCCATGCATGAGGACTCTGGTTGGAGCCCAGCAGAGGGCACCCCAGGAAACCAGCAGACACAGTAGTGGAGACTGATTCTCTGAATCTAGCCATCTCCTCCGTTTTAATTTTTGTTAAACCAGCCCTGATCACTACAAAACAAACTGGTTGAATGGTAGTGAGTAAAGTGATCAGGAGGCAGCCAATTACTTCTGAATTCTGTAAAATGCTAAAGTGAAAGTGTTAGTCCTTCAGTCATGTCCAACTCTTTGGGACCCCAAGGACTGACTGTAGCCCACCAGGCTCCTCTGTCCATAAAATTCTCCAGGCAAGAATCCTGGAGGGGGGTGCCGTTTCCTTCTCCAGGGGATCTCCCCAACCCAGAGATCGAACCCAGGTCTCCTGCATTGCAAGCAGTTTCTTTGCTGTCTGAGCCACCAGGGGAGCCCTGGTAAAATGCTTTACCATAACAGGGTCATCATCATGGTTTGCACCATCACTCCTGGGGGCCATATATCACTTCTCCGTTGCTTCTGGTAGAATCAGTCAGGTTCATTCCTCTGGTAGGTGATAGAAAGTTGCAGGCAGCCACAGGAAACAAAGAAATACAGTCAGGGAGGCACAGAGGGGAGTCAGGACTGATAAGCATGGTCCAGGGAAGAGGCAAAGGGTAGCCTGGGTAACGTTCTCACTCACTGCTCCACAATGTAGACTGCCAGAAAGGCCATCACATTCCTTTTCTCTTTGAGACCTGTTTGCACACATACCTGTATAGTCTTCATAGAAACTCACGGATGAAGCCAGATTGGTTTTTATAGAGCCAAAGGCTACCTCATCCACACAGCACACTGAATGGTTTCTAAGGAAAAGTAAGGAGTTCACTTTAGATTCACAAAGATGATCCTGAAATAGGATGGAGCGTATGCTTGAACATGCACTTTGAAAAATTATCAAAACTTATCAAAGTTAATTTATTTTTTTAAATTAATTAGTTTTTTCTTTACATTATCTTGTTCAAAGTTAATTTAAATCATCCCAATTGTGTAGAGCAAAGCACGAGCATCCAACATAACACAGCCAATAACCATTTTCCTTGCCATTCTCCTTCCCAAAACATTAAAATAATTTTTAAAACAATGATCCTATTTTGTGATATAAGCAGATGTAAAAGCATTAAACTTTGATGAGAAAAGAGGATGTAGAGGTGATGAAGGCAGCATGTATCCCTGTCACTGTACTTACTACACCTTCTGCTGTCCATCTTCCACCACTATTCTGTAAATTGTGAGCACAGAGCCAGAGTGATTTGATTTGATAAATGCTCTGCAAATATAGGGATGACAGCCCAACTAGAGGTACTAACAAGAAGTCTAGTCAGACTGGTAGACCCTGATGCCCAATACGTGTGTACTTAGAGGTAACAGATGTCAGTGATATCCAGAAGGAAGTTCTGGAATATGCCCGTGGTTGAGTGACAGGAACCCAGAAACAATACATCTAGAAGGGGCACCACACAAATGTGCATGTGCAAGAAAAAAGAAGAGCAGGATAATCGGTCAGCAGGTAGCAAACTTCCAATACCAAGCTGATGTCCAGGAGAGATAGTCATTGAGAAAGCATCCATACAAAGAAGGCAGAGGCTAAGTCCTAAAATACCAGATGATCGAGAAAGGACTCTAGGTATTTTAGGAATAGAAGCCTCCAAAGCTAGGGTAAACAAGAGAGGAAGTTTGGTTTCATTAGCAAGGCAAGTGATCGCAGCAGGTCAGCAACAGGTGTTATTGGCCCATTTTACAGATGAGGAAACTGAGGCTCAGTGAGACTAACATGTCCAAAGCCTTACAGCTAATTTAAGTATCTGATCCCAGGTTTAAAAATAAAGCCTACCAAAGTCTAAAGCTAATTATCCCTCTTTTTCTTACTTCCACCTGCAACTCTAGGAGATCAGTTACTACAATAAGTCCTAGCTTTGTCACTTGAGTTGACTTCTCCTGACTCTTCAGAGCACTGGACTAACACTCTTCTAATAACCCCTTAAATGATTTCAGAGCTGAAGATGGAGCTGGGTCTGCAGTAGTGTTTCTCAACTTTGCCTGCATACTGGAATTATCTAGGGTTTTAAAAATACTGATGTCCAGGTTCTGTTACCAGAGTTGATCATTGAATTGGTCTGAGGTGTGGCCTTTGTCTCAGGATTTCTAAAAAGCCTTCCAAATAATTCTAATGTTTAGCCAAGCTGAAAACTACTGGCTACAAGCAAAATTCAAGAGCCCTCAGCTGTTTGTAGAGGAGAGATGTGCAGGCCAAGCTTGTACATTTCAACACGCTAGGAAAAATACTAGAAGACTCACAGGCTTATTTTTTTTCTTGGACAAGTCGACCGTTTGCTTTTACAGTTTAACCTCTTAGAAGATATGCCAGAAGTAAACAGGTGTACGATTAACCTTGCAAATCAAAAGGTTCCGTGTTTTTAGATTCTAAACACTAGCTGTGTGTGACCAAAGGCAAGATTTTAGAACTGGATCTCCCAAATTGCTCATTACTATTCCACGCTTGGTTAAAACTTACATCATCCTGCAATGGAATGTGACCTAAGTCAAAGACAAAATAAAAACAGTTGCATTGCTTTCATGATTAGTAATGATATTAGAGAGGGCTTAAGGTGTCTCAAAGCAACTTGTACTTTTCCCAACCTATTCGAGACCTGATTCATGCTATAATTTACTAGCCTTGATACTTCCAGATCATATCTCAAAGGGATCATTTCTGGATGTATAACTCTAGATGTGTAATGTGTTTGGACTAAATCCAAATCTGGAAGCTCATTTGTTACTTAAGGTATATTCTTAATAAAAAGCAAATACAACACAAGCCCCTACTCCCAACTTCCATTATCAGAATTCTTGTCCACAGCTCCCTAATAGAAAGCAATGAACTATGAAACAAGTACACATTTGTCTGTGGTGACAAAACATCCTGGTTTACCCATGACAGTCTGGGTTTATGCCTATTGTTCAAGCATAATTATTAATAGCACCCTCTCTTATTCTTAGAAATGTTTCCATCTGGGTGATAAATTATCTGGCCACCTTACATATGGCTCAGTTAATCTGCATTCCCTCTACAAGTACTATAGGGAAACCTCATGATTGAAGTGTAGTCACTTTATATTTAGAATGCTCCCACAGCTACACATGAAAGTAAGATTATTAAAATATCAATCAGCTGATCAACATCCCTTCCTTAAAAACAAAATAATAGAGATTTCTAAAATATTTCTGTGTAACTCCATCAACACAGAGGCCCCATTAAACAAAAGTAAAAACCCTATACTTTTCCACCTTAAAACCTGAGTTCTTTATCTGTTTCTGCTGGAAATTAACCATGTGACCTTGAACAAGAAATTTGGCTTTTTGTGATCAGGTTTTTCTCCTTTGCAAAAGAGTAGAGTAAGGGGTCTCTATCATCTTTTTGAGTGACAGTTCTGAAAGTGTACATTGCTACTTTCTCTAGGCATTTTATTTAACCAGTGTTTTGCCAGCTCTGTCTTTCTATACTGTCTCTTTGATGGAGATGTCAAAGCTCATAGATGTCGAAGACCAAACTGCTGAATTCACTTTTTCAATTTTTACTTTACCATCATAACCTATACGTGTGATAATTAAATATCCTTGAAGTTAGTTTTGATTCCAGCAATATTTATGTAATATTTACTATCTGTGAAACTCTGTTCTGGGCATGTGGATCCTCTATGCATTAAGCTTTTACTAATTAAATTTCATTTATTTGGCCATGGTTCACTGCCTGTAGCCCACGAGGCTTCTCTGTCCACAGAATTCTCCAGGCAAGAATACTGGAGGAGGTTGCCATTTTCTTTTCCAGGTTATCTTCCCAACCCAGGGATCGAACCCAGGTGTCCTGCATTGCAAGCGGATTTTTTACTGTCTGAGCCACCAAGGAAGCCCTTGTCTATGAAATATTTGGGCTATTTTGAAAAATACATAAAGGACTATTTTTTAGACTTAAACAGATCACTTGTTTTAAAGCTTGCATCTGCCAGCTATATGCATACTTTTAAGGACAAATGCAAAGTTTTGTGTTTAAGCTAAAAATAAGATGATTAGAATTACCTATCCCATTATTCAATAAGCGTGTATTTAAATATCCACTATATCCTGGAATGGAGATAAGCTCTAGGAATACAAAGGCAAATAAATCGTAGTCCCTCAAGTACCTAGTGTACTTGCGGAATAACCAGTCACATCAGTAATAGATAGGCTTCCCTGGTGGCTCAGAGGGTAAAGCGTCTGCCTACAATGTGGGAGACCTGGGTTCTATCCCTGGGTTGGGTAGATCCCCTGGAGAAGGAAATGGCAACCCACTCCAGTACTCTTGCCTGGAAAATCCCATGGACGGAGGAGTGTGGAGGGCCACAGTCTATGGGGTCGCAGAGTCGGACACAACTGAGCGACTTCACTTTCACTTTCAGTAATAGATAGTACTTCAGAATTACACTAGCGCAGAAGGTATAAGCAGCGCAGACTGTGGTCACTTGATTCAAGATGAAGCTTAAAGTGGCCTATTGCCTCCACTTTATGTCTAAATGCAAGGATTGGTATCTTTACCCTATTGGACTGTTTGTAGATAGATGGGCCACAGTGAACAAAATGATAGTCTGTATTTCATGGTGTAAACTTGTTTTCTTGTTGTTTTATTTATCCACCCTCAAGTATTCTTTTATAGAAGCACATTTTTATGATACCCTAGTAAAAGAAACATAGACAAATGAGGAAACATCTTGAGGAAAAGTGTCCAAGACAGTGAAGGTTGTAGAAAATGTGTCAAGTGAGAAATGGCTAAGGAAACAGCACTGGATGGCAAGCATGGTTTGCATCATATCTGACATCTTTCACTTGAAGGAACATCATTTTAAAGTAGGAAGGGGCAAATATTATACTCTAAAGCGCAGAGCATAGAGAGATTGGTGTTTTTAAAATCCAAGAAAGCAAACTTTAATTCAATATAAGGAAGAACTTTATCACTTACTGGCAGCAAAATAGATTGCCAAATGAGAGAAAAAATGTGTCAACAGAAGGTGTGTACAAGTGGAAGCAGAGTCACAATCAGTGACATTAGAGAGGAGCCTGATGCTCCAGGTGATGCTTAGAATCCAAGTCCTCTAGTGACACGGTTGTGAAATGGCCCTCTGCCTGGCCAGCATCCCATTTTTCTTCCAGTAGTAGCATTCTTTGTTGAACCACTTCTTCACGTCTACAAGGTTTGAGATTTGACAGAGCCACAGTCGTTCTTGGGTTCTAGCGATGGAAATGTGATCCTAATACAGGCATTCAGCATCCTGTAGATTCTTGGCCAAGAATGGCCCGTGGATCAAATGCTGGGTAAGTCTGTGATAGTCCTAGAGCTTTTTAAGAAACTGTTGGGTAAAAAGAATTATTTTTTGCTGAGAGAAAAAGATGTAGGCCCAGAACTTCTGACAGCTGTCGTTCAAGCAGTAGGAGAGGTCTGGCCCAGGAATGAAACTAATACAGAGGAAAGTGTTGCCCAACAATGGGGAGAGGTAGACTGAGGCCTGATGATTTTTAGCTCCCGCAGCCAGCAATTCCTGAAGTCAGACTAACTGGATTTTTCAGTTCTGTGTGCCAAGCACATTCCTTTTTTAAATTTTAGCCAGTTGAATTGTGTTTTTATTATTTGAAACGGAAAGAATCCTGAAAAATACAGGTACCACTCAACAAAACTTGATTGTATGATTATGTATTCTGTAAATCTAGCTTGGCAGATTTTTTTGTAATTTCTTGTATATTTCTAACATCTCTAGCAATGCTTTGTTGGTATTTAGATGTTGTTACTTACTGTAAGTACTTAGAAATTATAAAACTTCAGTGCTTTTAAAAATTGGTATTTTTACATTGACCTAGAAAGTCCTTCCTCCTGTGTAATTTGAATTAATGAGGTTTTATTGCGCAGTGTTCACATTAGCTCAACCTAGTGATCCTCAATCTAAAAGTGGTGATGAAGGCATATATCGTATTTTTAGGATTCTTAAATTGATGAATGGTATAATTTTATCTGAGCTAAAGTTACACAGATAATAAATGCATTTTGCTTAATATTAAAATACTTTAAGAGGTCTGTTTCTTTTAAAAACAGATTTTTAAAAGGGATCATTTTGAAGGTATTTTTAAAAAGTGATTCATAAGGCTGACAAAATTGTTGGAAACCACCTCAACAGATGCTGTATTAGTTAGGATTCTTGATTTCTAACAATTCCAGCCAGAGTTAAGTAGAAAAGGAATTTATTGAAAGGACTAGTTTACAGGCACACTGGGCCGGTGAGGGAGCCCAATTTCAGATTAAGAAGCCAAAGGGAAAGCTCCAAACTAAGTCTCCGTCTTGTTTTTCATAAGGAAATAATTGCTGTCATTGTCATGATCACAAACACACGGAAAAAAGTCTCCTGTTCTTGGTTTTTTGCATCACTAATTACTTGGTCAAAGTCCAGCTATGACTTGAAGTCTCAAGAGACTGTTCCGTCTTTAAGGGAAAGTGTTAAGTATCTGAGCTTCCCTGGTGGCTCAATAGTAAAGAACAGACTTACGGACTTGGTGGGGGACGGGGAGGGGGAAGGAGAGGGTGAGATGTATGGAGAGAGTAACCCGGAAACTTACATTACCATATGTAAAATAGATAGCCAATGGGGATTTGCTGTATGGCTCAGGGAACTCAAACAGGGGCTCTGTAACAATCTAGATTGATGGGATGGGGAAGGAGATGGGAGGGAGGTTCAAGACAGAGGGAACATATGTATACCTGTGGCTAATTTATGTTGATGTTTGGCAGAAAACAACAAAATTCTATAAAGCAATTATCCTTCAATTAAAAAAAAAAAAAGAATCTGCCAGCCAATGCCAGAGACACAGGAAACATGGGTTTGATCCCTGGGTTGGAAAGATCCCTTGGAGAAAGAAATGGCCATCTACTCCAGTATTTTTGCCTGGAGAATCCCATGGACAGAGGAACCTGGCGGGCCACAGTCCATAGGGTCATAAAAAGTCTGACACAGCTTAGCAACTGAGCAGACAGGCACACTAAGTAGCTAGCATTATCGGTTTCTAAAACAATGGACTCTCTCTGCCCACTCTACTATACCAAAGCAGACAACTCCCCAAATATAGAAAGGGGCTAGGTTGCTATGTAGCCAAAATCAATCACAAATTTCCTGTATAAGTCAAACTTTTGGCAGCCTAACATCATTTTACCCACTTTTCTTGCATCTAGCCTAATAACTATTTTCCCCCATATAAAGGGAATGAGCTGAAGTCTCATCCAGGTTGAAATCCAGGCTTTCTAGAAGATATCCAGTTCTTTTGGAGTTGTGCCTTGGTCTTGTCTCAATATTCTATAAATTATCTACTAATATTTAAGTTAAGCACCAGTAAAATATACTACATAAATCATTGGAGAAATGGAGGAAAATGGAGGAAAACGTGAAAAAATATATAAAGACACACCCAAAAGACGGTATGGGTAGATACAATCCTTATTTCTGCAATTCATCATTGGTGCTGTATTTGTGTTGTTGTTGTTTTAAATAACAATCCTTTTTCAAAAAATGATTTCATTACTTTTGGCTATGCTGGGTCTTTTTTGCTGCCTGGGCTTTTCTCTTACAGTGAGCAGAGGCCACTCTCTGGTTGCAGGCTTCTCCTTGGGGAGGCTGCTCTTGTTGGGGAGCACTCGCTCTAGGGCGTGTGGGCTTCAGTAGTTGTGGCTCCCGGGCTCTGGAGCACAGGCTCTAAAGCTGTGGTACATGGGCTTAGTTGCTGCAAAGTACATGGGATCTTCCCAGACCAGGGATTGAACCTGTGTCCCCTGCAGTGGCAGGCAGGCTCTTTACCAGTGAGCCACCCAGGAAGCCTGTATTTGTGTTATCGACTTGCCTGCTCTGTTATCAATTTCATGTTTCTTTTGCCCTTAGCCAAAGTTTTACCTATACCTTCATCCCTGAGCAAAGGGACCCCTTGACTATCTTTCCCGTATTGGGTTGTCATGGATACCCTTTAACTTTTACACTGCAAATGGTGGTATTCAAAGGCACCTCAGAAGATCACTGGATTTCCATCAACCCTTTGTTGACCCCATTGTGTGATAGCAGCGCTCTTTCCCCATTACAGCTACGATCAATCATTGCTGTCACTCCGTAATCCTCTTTGTGACTGTTCATCCTGTAGTTTCAGAGTCAGAATCAGAGAAGTGGCACTCTCAGCCTCCAATTCCATTAAACCAGTCAATCTTTACTTGATTCCAAGGCAGCAGCATCACCCATCTCCAGCCTAAGACTCCTAAACCCATGGAGCCTAAAGGGGATTGGAATAGAATATAAAACTTTTGTGAGTGGGCCATTAGGTGGGTATGTGGGAGGGGTCACTTCCACTTTTGCCCTTTGCTTACCAGAGTCCTGTTTTCTGGCTGTGGAAGCATCAGTACCGTAAATGTCTACTGGTGCAGAGCACATACCAGATGTAACATGCTAGCACCCCAATGTCCAAGCTAGCATAAGAACTGAGTATTTCAGGTATTGTTCCAAAATTCTGAAAGATCAGCTGCTGCTCTATAATGGGAATACACAATAAAGTAATTCCATAGACACTAGTCCCTTTTCTCCTTTCACCATACGTTTCTTGATTGGAAGTGATGTTGTATGGTGTTTCATGGTGGAGAATACACATAATAAATCTATGAATGGGGATTCTGGCAGAAGGGACCGGAAAAACAAATACAAGTATAAAATAATCATCTAGTCATTTATTCCCAAATGTGTACTTCATTTTGGAAGGAGTCCAATAAAAACAGGCCACCAGGAGGCTGGTTAGTCTCCAGAGAGTATGAAAACTGAAATGTTGGTAACTCAAGCCCAGCCAGGGGCATTATCATCCTAAAATATATTTATCAGTTTTTTTTCCCAGGGCCAGTTCTGGTTTGGGGTGTTTAGGGGAGATTTCCTTGATTAATTATGCCAAATTCTGGTTCTTCAGCTTTCCCAATAAGCCTATGAGGTACTCAATATGTTATTATAACTGCTTAATTCAACAACAGTTAATGTCAAGAGCTTATAAGTAAGTAATAAGTAACCTTCCTGAAATAGATGCTTTTATGAAAGTTGGTTATGAGGCAACATGCCACAAATTGAGGATTCATCTGTTTATTCCAAGTCACCAAATCATTAATAGGCACCTTAATCTTAACATTTTTAAAACATAGCTCTGGTTTTTTCGGCCTTTCCTCTTCTGGTCCTCTTTATCTTAAATTATGATGCCACCATACTCCCTCATGCTCAGGCCCCAAACCATAGTCTTCTTCTTCCTTGCTTCTTGTCATTCTTTTATCCACCCACATCTAGCAAGTTTCCATAGTTTTGCTTCAGAGTATAATCTGAATCTACATATTGTCTCAATTTCTACCGCTGTCATTCTATTCAAAGCCTTTATCATTTCTTACCTGGACCACTGTATTAGATTTACAATTAGGCCCTCTAACAATTAAGTATCTGAAAATGAAATAAAACAATCCCACTTATGATAGATTTACCAAAAAATAAATAATTAGGAATAAGTTTACCAAGGAGGGAAAAGATCTGTACACTAAAAATTGTAAGATTTTGATGAAAGAAATTGCAGAAAACACAAATGGAAAGATGCCTCATGTTAATGGATTAGAAGAATTAATACTGCTCCATTACTTTATCCTCTCACTCTTTTCTCCTTTGTGATGCTAATCTCCACATAAAATTGTATGTTCATCATTTTACTTGCTTTTCTAAAGTATCTTTCCCACTGGAAGATAAACTTCATCAGGGCAAGAATCTAGCCTGGCTTGTACACTATTGTGTTATAGGAATGTACATATTCCTGTTGAAAATTCTAGCCTTCCAGATATTGGTTTTAAAAAGCCATGCATGATTCAAAAAAAAAAAAACTATTGCACAAAGTTTTAAAACAAACAAAAAACAGACAAAGTTTCTTTGTCTGAAACAACAGACAAAGTTTTAAAAACCACATATTAAACTGAGTAATAAAAACTTTCTAGGAAAAATCAATAACATTTTAAGTCAAGAGTCGTGCTAAAAATATAACAGAGTAAAAATATGCAGAGTAATGCACAGCATGGCTTCACCAGAAATATATAGGAAAGAAAAGCCCTCAGCATACGATATGATAGAAACAACTTAGAAATGCTTCTTAAGGGACTATTAAAATGGGTGTTCAATGAATGAACTTATCTATGAAACAGAAACAGACTCACAGACTTAGAGAACAAACTCATGGCTGCCAAGGAGGGGAAGTCAGGGAGCGGTGGATTGGGAGTTTTGGAATAGCAGATGCAAACTCTCATATATAGAATGGATAAGCAGCAAGGTCCTACTTATAGCACAGGGAACTATATTCAATATCCTATGATAAACCATAATAGAAAAGAATATAAAAACAATATGTATGGATTTCAGTAGTGTGGTCTGTAACACTTAATACATATTACATCCCATATTTTAGAATACAAGGTCTCCAGCTTGTATTAATTTTCTTGCTCCCACACTTTAGAAATCAAACATTGCTACAATGAATATTTGTTGTTCTTTTGTTGCTCTTGTTGTTCAGTCGTGTCCAACTCTTTGGGACCCCATGGACTGCAACACGCCAGGCTTCCTTGTCCTTCACCATCTCCCAGAGCTTGCTCAAACTCAAGTCCATTGAGTCAGTGATGCCAACCAACCATCTTGTTCTCTGTCTTCCTCTTCTCCTCCGGCCTTCAATCATTCAATCAAGGTCTTTTCTAATGAGTCAGCTGTTCACATTAGGTGATCAAAGTACTGGAGTTTCAGCTTCAGCATCAGTGCTTCTAGTGAATATTCAGGATTGATTTCCTTAAGGATGGACTGGTCGGATCTCCTTGCAGTCCAAGGGATTCTCAAGAGTCTTTTCCAATACCACAGCTCAAAAGCATCAATTCTTCAGCGTTCAGCCTTCTTTATGGTCCAACTCTCATATCCATACATGACTACTAGAAAAACCATACCTTTGACTGTACGGACCTTGGTGAGCAAAGTAATGTCTCTGCTTTTTAATATGCTGTCTAGGTTGGTCATAGCTTTTCTTCCAAGGAGCAAGTGTCTTTTATTTTATTTTTTGTTTTCTGTTTTTTTCTTTACTTTATTGTGTTGGTTTTGCCATACAGTAACATGAAACCGCCATGGGTCTACCAAGTGTCTTTTAATTTTGTGGCTGCTGTCAACATCTGCAGTGATTTTGGAGCCCCCCAAAATAAAGTCTCTCACTGTTTCCATTATTTTCCCATCTATTTGCATGAAGTGATGGGACCAGATGCCATGATCTCAGTTTTTTGAATGTTGAGTTTTAAGCTAACTTTTTTCTCTCCTCTTTCACCTTCATCAAGAGGCTCTTTAGTTCCTCTTCACTTTCTGCCTTAAGGGTGGTGTCATCTGCATCTGAGGTTATTGATATTTCTCCCGGCAATCTTGATTCCAGCTTGTGCTTCTTCCAGGCCAGCGTTTCCCCTGATGTACTCTGCAAATAAGTTAAATAAGCAGAGTGACAATATATAGCCTTGACATACTCCTCTCCCAGTTTTGAGCCAGTCCATTTTTCCATGTCTGTTTCTAACTTTTGCTTCTTGCCTTGCATACGGATATCTCAGGAGGCAGGTCAGGTGGTCTGGTATTCCCATCTCTAGAAGAATTTTTCAAAGTTTTTGTGACCCACACAGTCACAACAAAGGCTGTATATTGTCACCCTGCTTATTTAACTTATATGCGGAGTACATCATGTGAAATGCCAGGCTGGATGAAGTAAAAGCTGGAACCAAGATTGCTGGGAGAAACATCAATAACCTCAGATATGCAGATGACACCATCCTTACGGCAGAAAGTGAAGAACTAAAGAGCCTCTTGCTGAAAGTGAAAGAGGTGAGTGAAAAAGTTGGCTTAACACTCAACATTTAGAAAACTAAAATCATGGCATCCGGTCCCATCATTTCATGGCAAATAGATGGGGAAACAATGGAAACAGTGAGAGACTTTGTTTTGGGGAGCTCCAAAATCACTGCAGATGGTGACTGAAACCATGAAATTAAAAGATGCTTGTTCCTTGGAAGAAAAGCTATGACCAACCTAGACAGCATATTAAAAAGCAGAGACATTACTTTGCCAACAAAAGTCTGCCTAGTCAAGGCTATGGTTTTTCCAGTAGTCATGTATGGATGTGAGAGTTGGACTATAAAGAAAGCTGAGTGCTGAAGAATGGATTTTTTTGAACTGTGGTTTTGGAGAAGACTCTTGAGAGTCCCGTGGACTGCAAGGAGATCAAACCAATCCATCCTAAAGGGAATCAGTCCTGAATATTCATTGGAAGGACTGATGCTGAAGCTGAAACTCCAACACTTAGGCCACCTGATGTGAAAAACTGACTCATTTAAAAAGACCCTGATGCTGGGAAAGATTGAAGGCAGGAGGAGAAGGGGACAACAGAGGATGAGATGGTTGGATGGAATCACTGACTCGATGGACATGAGTTTGAGTAAGCGCCAGGTGTTGGTGATGGACAGGGAAGCCCAGTGCACTGCAGTCTGTGGGGTCACAGAGTCAGACATGACTGAGCAACTGAACTGAACTGAACACAACACAGTCAAAGACTTTAGTGTAGTCAATGAAGCAGAAGTAGATATTCTTCTGGAACTCTCTTGCTTTTCCTATGATCCAATGGATGTTGGCAATTTGATCTCTGGTTCCTCTGCCTTTTCTAAATCCAGCTTGAACATCTGGAAGTTCATGGTTCACATACTGTTGAAGCCTGGCTTGGAGAATTTTGAGCATTACTTTTTTAGCATCTGAAATGAGTACAGTTGTGTGTTAGTTTGAACATTCTTTGGTATTGCCCTTTTTTGAGATTGGAATGAAAACTGACCTTTTCTGGTTCTGTGGCCTTTGCTAAGTTTTCCAAATTTGCTGGCATATTGAGAGCAGCACTTTCACAGCATCATCTTTTAGGATTTGAAATAGCTCAGCTGGAAGTCCATCACCTCCACTAGCTTTTTCATAGTGATGCTTCCAAAGGCACACTTGACTTCACACTCCAGGATGCCTGGCTCTAGATGTGTGATCACACTATCATGGTGACCTGGGTCATGAAGATTTCTTTTGTATAGTTCTTCTGTGTCTTCTTGCCACCTCTTCTTAATATCTTCTGCTTCTGTTAGGTCCATACCGTTTCTGTCCTGTATTGTGTCGATCTTTACATGAAATTCTTTAACCCACTCATCTCATCCTAAGAATTTTTGTTTTTGATAATGAAGCTATAATTTAAAAAAAGGGGGGGGAATTCAAATGGCATTATCTATGATACCTTTAGGTTGACAATATATTTAAGATTAGCAGCTGGAGACAAAGAAAACCCCAGTTAGACATTTCTGTACTTTTGTAAACAGTATGAGCATGCTACAAGGCAGTTTGCTCACATTCCCTGCTTAGACAAGAAAGGGTGGCTTGAAGCAACTGGAAAGACAGGTTTAAGTTGGCAACACCAATTTCCTGATTTGACCCTATGAATGAAGCATCTTCACAAGATGTGGGTCAGTGAATCAGTAGGTCTTTATTCAGTGCTTACTTGGTGTCCAGATGCTGTTACCTCAGCAGCATAATGCTGGCAAAGGTGAAAAGTTAGAGGCAAGAAAACAAAAAGACAAAAGAACAAACCCTGAGCATAGACAATCATATTACACTGAAGAAAACTTTAGTACCAGTAAAACTAGATCACTATGTTCACAAATACATGAAGGAAAGAATCATTCACAGCTATAGTCTATTGATTTAAACCAAATGTAACTGTCAGACATATGCTGAAAACACTGGATTTGTTGTTGTTTTTGTTCAGTCACTAAATCGTGTTCAACTTTGTGACCCCATGGACTGCAGCATGCCAGGCTTCCCTGTCCTTCATTATCTCCCAGAGTTTGCTCAAACTCATGTCCATTGAGTCAGTGATGCTACTGGATAAATATATATATTAAAGTGTTTTGCTTTTTATTTCCTAATGAGAATGCATAGTTATTTATTTTGCTGAAAGAAAATTCCATACATCAGCCCCATTCACCCCCCAGCTTCTCATTTTTCTCAAAATTAAACAATTGTTTAAAACATTAAAAAGCTCAAATTTGAGTACAGTCAAGCACTATGAGACAAATGCTTGGAACTGTAGTGATTCCTAAATGCACTCTAATGGCAAGAAGGTGGTATCAAGCCCCGCACCAAAGAAGAATCTGTTGCTGTTAACAGTCTGATGTTCACATTCAGAGAGGATCTCTCCTGCTGTCTCAGCTACTTTCACATCCTTGGTCTTGGAACCTCCTCCTCTTGTCTTGCATCCCTGTTTCTGTTTCAAGAGAGACTAGGCGAGGCCATATGCACAAATCTGCAGCAATGTCACAGCCTTGAATATGTTATTTTATGTGTGGGTCCAGTCCTCATAGCCATGAACATAAAACCATCATGGTTTAGCACCATCAGATACATCTGCAAAGTGCTGAAATCAAGTTGTTACTTTCACATCCCCTTAGCAGTGACCACATCTCTTACCCCACTGAGAACGGCACACAGATGTGTAAGGGGCCCGTGACTCACTTCACTTTGTTTCCCCATCTCAAGAGTTTGCTCCTGCACTAAAAGGTAATTCTTCTTGATTCAAAAGTAGATCCCCTACTCTCTCTTGAAATATTTTGTTTCATGAATTATTTCCTCAAAGGTGAAATTCTCTCAGTCATGTCCGACTCTTTGTGACAGTCCATGGAATTTTCCAGGCCAGAATATTGGAGTGGGTAGCCTTTCCCTTCTCCAAAGGATCTTCCCAACCCAGGGACCCAACCCAGGTCTCCCACACTGCAGGTGGATTCTTTACCAGCTGAGCCACCAGGGAAGCCCAAGAATACTGGAGCGGGTAGCCTATCCCTTCTCCAGGGGATCTTCCTGACCCAGGAATCGAACTGGGGTCTCCTGCATTGCAGGTGGATTCTTTACCAACTGTGCTATCAGGAAACTAATTCCTGTCAGTGAAAGTGAAAGTCACTCAGTTGTGTCTGACTCTTTGCAACCCCCATGGACTGTATAGTCCCTGGAATTCTCCGGCCAGAATACTCTAGTGGGTAGCCTTTCCCTTCTCCAGGGGATCTTCCCAACCCAGGGATCCAACCCAGGTCTCCCACATTGCAGGAGGATTCTTTACCAGCTGAGCCACCAGAAAAGCCCTTATGTCCTCAAAAACTGTATTTTAATATCATCCCCCTTTCCCCTGTAAACAAAGTTAATCTCAATATTATGAAACATAGCATTAAAACACTTTTCTTCAGCTTTACATCTGCTTCACAGCTGGCCACCCTGTTCCTCTACCCTTCACAGCCTAGTTCTGCAAAAGAATGGTCTTCTGTCTCTGTCTACATTTCTCTCTTTTTTTAAGCTGAAGTATAGTTGGCTTCCCTAGTGACTCAGATGGTAAAAAATCTGCTTGCAATGCAGGAAGCCTGAGTTCGATCCCTGGGTCAGGAAGATCCCCTGGAGAAGGGAATGGCAACCTGCTCCAGTATTCTTGCCTGGAGAATTCTATGGACAGAGGAGCCTGGGGGGCTACAGTCCATTGGGTTGCAAAGAGTCAGACATGACTGAGCAATTAACACTTTCACTTTTCATAGTTGATTTACAATGTTGTGTTAGTTTCATGTGTTCAGTAAAGTGATTCAATTATATATATATATAAATACACAACTGAATTAGATATATTATGTATAACTGAATTATATATTTTATATATAACTGAATTATATGTGCTATATAATTTTAATTGAATTACATATATTATATTACATATATAATTATATAATTCAGTTATATGTATACATATAAATATATATTCTTTTTCAGATTCTTCTCCATTATAGGTTTTTACAAGATACTGAATATAGTAGTTCCCTGTGGTATACAGGAGGCCCTTGTTTATTTCTTTTATATATAGTAGTGTATCTGTTAACCCCAAACTCCTAATTTATCCCTGCATTCACCCGTTTCCTCTCTGGGAACCATTAAGTTGTTTTCTACGTCTGTGATTCTGTCTCTGTTTTGTCTCTACCTCTGTATATCCCAATTCCTCCTTAATCTCTGGCTATTTGCCTTGTGATTTGTCTGGGACTACAGGGTAGGTAGAGACTAGGCAACTGGATGGATGGGCTTCCAGTTTCTAATACCTCCTTGGTAAAACTCATCAAAGACTTACCTATTTTGAAATCCCTGGGTCCTTTCAGTCCTCACTTTAATAAAATTATCTTCTGGGTTTCTGTGGTACGAGTTGGACCACTTACTTCTCGAAACCCTCACCTCCTTTGTGTCCAGAGACAATTTCTCTGACCATTTCTTCTTTATCTTCTTTACTGGCATCTGCTGTTTAAATGTTGGCATTTCTTTTTTATATTTCTCCACAAATTCTCCTAGGAAATTGCATGTGCTGATACCTCATAGATCTATATTCCCTTCCCTGCCATTTATGTATCCATTCTATATCCTTCCCCACATATTCAGTTGCCTACGAGCATGCTGAGTCAGTGATGTCAGTCATGTCTGACTCTTTGAGACCCTATAGACTGTAGCCCTCCAGGCTCCTCTGTCCATGGGATTCTCCAGACAAGAATAGTGGAATGGGTTACCATTCCCTCCTCCAATGGGTCTTCCTGACCCAGGGATCAAACCCATGTTTCTTATCCTGCATTTTTAGGTGGGTTCTTTACCACTAGTGCCACCTGGGAAGCCCATCCATCCAGTTGCCTAGTCTCTACCTACCCTGTAGTCCCAGACAAATCAAGCTCAACACATCCCAAGTAGAGATCACCTAGCTATCAAAACTTTATCCTCAGTCCATTTTCCTTATTTTATAAGTGCTGTTTCTATGTCAAATGGTTCCTTGCCATCTCTATTTTTATCTCTTCTGTTACCTCTGCTGAAATTACACTTTTGTCCCACATGTCTGACTAGGAGAGCTTACTCATCTTCAAGTTTGAGCATCACCCCTGTCATGAAGCATTACCAACCTGGGGCAGTAAAAGTAACTATGCCTCCTAATCCTTAAAGAGATGTCGAGAATAGTACATGTGGCACTAAACTGTGAGTGAGAAGCAGGTTCCAGGGACAGGGATGAGCACAGGGGAAAGCCTGAAGACAAGGAAGTACCGCAAGAGCTCTGTGTGGCTGGAATTAAAGGGACTGTGGCAGGAGAAACAACTAAAGAAGGGAGGGTCCTAATCAAGCAGGGTCTCATAGGTTATGGTAAAGATTTTTACATTCTATCCTGAATACACTGGGAAGCAAAAAGATTTCCCAGGCTAGAAGTGACAGGATCCAAAAATTAGGTTTTAAAATGATCTCTGCAGCTAGGCTGTGAATAGATTTCAAGGAAGCAACATTATTAAAGAGGCAATCAGTAAGTCATTACAGTAATCCAGCTGGAAAACAACGGTCACTTAGTCAGGGGTGGTGGTAGGAATGACAGAGAAGAGAGTCAACGTTTCTGACAAATTCTCTTTTACAAGCTAACAAATAAGACTATGTTGCTTGATTAAACTAATAACATTTCAGGATGCTTTATGGTCATTACTGGCTGCATCCTGTGACCATCTGGAGATCAGAATGACCAGCCAAGCCCTGAGTCTTCGCACACACACAAAAACAACTTTTACAAAATTCATTGGCATGTTCCTCAAAGTTTGCTGTGTTCTTTGAACTCTCGTGACCTTGGGAAAATGCTTTGCCCACAGAAAACTTTTCAGCCAGTGGAGCTTGGACTCTTCTTAAAGGTCACATGGACTCTTGTATTAAAAATGCTGTTTTGTGCATTTCTGTTCCCCTTGTTGGCTCCAGATTCTACACTTCTCTCATATGGCAAGCAAAGAATAAAGGGAGATGAGTGCAGAAAACGGGTTTCAAGGACAAAAGTATCTGGTCTAGCTCTGAATTCAAAGCTATAGACCTAGTTGCAAAGATCAGATCAGTTCAGTTCAGTCACTCAGCCATGTCCAACTCTTTGAGACCCCATGAACTGCAGCATTAAATCAGTTACACAATGTTCATTCCATAATTGTTTATTGAGAACTGATTATGGTCTCAGATCCATGCTAGATGTTAGGGATGATAAAGTAATTGCCCAGCAAGGAACTCATTATCAGCCAACAGGTGGACACTTTTGTCAACTATACATCAATTTCAATACTACAAACACAGATAATTTTTAAAATATCTATAATAAGTAGAACTATGGCTTTTTTGACTACCAGCTTTATATAATCAAAGGGAAATGAAAAAATAGACTATTTTCTAATGGATTTATATATCTTACAAATTTGAATAGTCTAAATTCATCTGGATTGGCTATCTTCCCACTATCCCTATGTCTGCTAATCAGTTATCAGTTCTCTCTTAATCTGTTTCTACAATAGATCTAAAAAGATTTTTCACATTTCTGTTAAAAATACAGCAATAGTTGTTGTTGTTCAGTCACTCAGTCATATCCAACTGTTTGTGACCCCAGAGACTGTAGCACTCCAGGCCTCTCTGTTCTTTACCATCGCCTGGAGTTTGCTCAAATTCATGTCTGTTGAGTTGGTGATGCTGTTTAGCCATCTCATCGTCTGTCGCCTCCTTCTCCTCTTGCCCTCAAACTTTCCCTGCATCAAGGTCTTTTCTAATGAGTCAGTTTTCACATCAGGTGGCCAAAGTATTGGAGTTCCAGCTTCAGCCTCAGTCCTTCCAGTGAATATTCAGTGTTTATTTCCTTTAAGATTAACTGGTTTGATCTCCTTGCAGTCCAAGGGACCCTCAGGAGTCT
This sequence comes from Antilocapra americana, assembly GCA_007570785.1. Lineage (NCBI taxonomy): Eukaryota > Metazoa > Chordata > Mammalia > Artiodactyla > Antilocapridae > Antilocapra > Antilocapra americana. The sequence continues at coordinate 18,184,380 of ML660765.1, read as the reverse complement.
TCTCCAGCACCACAATACCATAATAGGAAAAGTTGCTGAAGATGACAGCATGACAGCATATCTATGTGGGAATAAATATCCCTGAGAACACCTTGAAATATTGTTTTTAGAAAAGCTCTCAATGAGAATATAGCTCTCCAACATAAGGAAGGAAAATCACACTATTTTATTTCATTGTTGAAAAGTATTTGAGCTCTGGGATTTGAGGGATGACTTGAGTTTGTTCTCTCTGGAAAATGGTTTTTTCTTATCAGCTAAAATGCTTGCAAGATATTTTCTTAGGTATTTGTACTAAACTGAGACATGATAGCTGAAACATACTTTCAGTGTTTAGTAACCTAGGTACAAGTGAGCAACATTTTTATGCTGGGTTTGTCTGTGTTATCTTCTCTGTTTCTGATTTTTATGGTTACTGTGGAATCTCAAATAGAATAGACTCCTGAAAGTTTTTAGTCATTGAAACTTCCTCACCAATCTTTGTGTTAATTCATCTACTTATTCAGCAAATATTCACTATCTATCATGTGCCAGGTGGTGAAAGAACATAGTGGTGGCAATAAAGTAATAAGCAAGCTGAGAAGATCCTTACCTACATAGGCCTGCACACTGTAGTGGATGGAAATAGATATTATAAGAACAGTCCAAAAATATGCAGTGTGATAAGTGCATGGAGAAAAAATAGATAGGAGATATGGCATATTGATTAATAATAGAATGATAATTATTACAAGAATAATAGAAAGGTGATTATTACAAGAATAAGCCTACCTATCTTGTTATCACATTGGTTTCACATACTTGAATATATACCTCTTTATTACTTGTAAATGTTTATAAGAGCTAGGATATCCGATGGGTTCATATTATATTCAAAATAACTTGTTCTATGTTTTATATATAATCAGTCAAATTATATATTAAAACTGTGCTATGATAACAGTAAGAATGAGTTTTTCTTTGTAAATTTCCACTGTGAAACTCAACTGTGGTTAAAATATAACATCTTAGAACTTTGTTTTCATTGCTCTGAAGTGAAAGCTGACTTTTGTTGGCTCTACCAAGTGAAGAATATAATTACCTGGCCCCTGCCAAGTGTATTCACTTGCTTTCCAGGGCACACCAACCTGCATCCTGCATTTGAGGGGCTTTCGCTCTTCTACATCAGGTTCGGCTGAGGTTCTAGGGAAGGCTATTCTTGTTTGACATCAGGATAACCTGGAGCAGACCAGAGCCGAGGTGCTTGATAAGATCTCATTTAATTACATTACACATCCCTTTTACAAACATACTAGATTGCTCAGAACTTCCCATAATTTAAAATTCCCAGTAGCTGTTTCCTAATTTTCCAAACTCATTGATCTCACGAACGCTGAAAATATTCTTCAAGGACGTGACGTTTTGAATATTTTCCAATTCTAAATCTGACTAGTCATTCTAAACCCAACTTACAAATTTCATTGCCTTCCTACAACTGAAACCACATCCATGTTTCCTTTTCTTTTTTTCCCCCTAAATAGTGATATGCTGATCAGTGTTTAACAGCTGTCTCTCTAAGGTAAGAAGAATGAATGTAGTGTTTTCCATTTCTGTGGTATAACTCTTCCTGTTGCTAGCATTGTTTAGTTGCTCAATTGTGTCCAACTCTTTGTGGCCCTTGCAACCCCGGGACTGTAGCCCACCAGGCTCCTCTGTCCATGGGATTCTCCAGGCAAGAACACTGGAGTGGGTTGCCATTTACTTCTCTAGGGAATCTTCTCAACCCAGGGGTCAAACCCATGTCTCCTGCATTGGCAGATGGGTTCTTTACCACTGAGTCACCTGGGAAGCCCATAATTCCTTCTACCAGGGCTGATTTTGAACTGTCAGTACGATGTCACTGAATGTGGGGTTGGAAAACACACATTGGTTCTCAAGAGTCAGTTTGCACCAGTTCTGGCACACCACTGACATGACTTATCTCTTTACATTCCACTGGAAGGTACACAGAATTTGACCTGTGAAAACTTGTGTTTAACTGTATCAGACAGCTTTGGGGATTGTAGTTGAAAAGACTGGGCATAAGATGTTTGGATCTGGAATCTAGTTTATAAACCAGACAACTGCCCCAGGTACAGTCTTATTTTGTATCAATAATAATTATTATTAATGAAAAGTTTATATCTGAAAAGAAAGAATTATAGATTTATTTAAATTATGAATTCCTATCCTACAGTACATTCTTAATTGATTAAAAATAATATTCTATCCCCCAATACATTCTTAATTGATTAAAAGAACTATTATTTTTCACTGAGAAGTAAAGACCTTATGAAATTTTGTCCTTGGCATCCTCACACAGAAATACTGGCCAGTTCACCATTATCTGGCCAGTGCATGATTAACATAAAAAGTATTATAAACATAGGAATATTTAATTATAATGATCGTTGTTTACTTGCATTGTTGAAGAAGAGTGTATTTTTCTTGAAGATAACTCAAAATGAGCTATTTTGAAATATTATATGAAGTTCCCAATTACAAGTATTTTGAAAATTTTGGAAGTTGAGTTTAGAAATAGCAATGTTTTAAACTTACAAAATATTACACAATGCATTAAGTTCCACTTTGTACTTGTAAATTATACATGGTATCATACAGACAAACAATTTTTTTGCCACCGATACGCATGATCTTGCATTTGTAGCCTCTCTACACGCCTGAGAGAGAGTAGAGAGTCGACAATGACCTTTGAACAAGCATCACTGATAGGGAGTGTGAAGACACAAGCAAGATACGCATGTAGAATGTTTCAGGTAGTGAGCTGGCAGTGCAGAAACTGTTCGGAAAATATTTGTTAGGCAATATCACACTTATTAGAAATATATGAGATATTTTTTATTTCAAATGTTAATTACTTGAACGATGAATTGGAAATGGACCAAAACATAATATTTTTGCTTTGAATTATATTTTTAAACACATTAATTCATTTGATAATTTCCATCTACACATGTAAAAATATTCTGAAAATGGAAACATTTTAAAATGTAATCTTATTGGCCTATCACCTCTCCAAAATGTAAATATTTTCCTAAAAATTGTTCATCAAAATCACTAGTTTAAAACTCTTATTGATCTGATCTCAAAGAAAACTGAACTTAACAATAATACTTTTCATTTTAAAAATGTCTGCTCCAGTGATTCTAGAATTTTTATCCCCATTTTATACATGTACACACACTGGTGATGCGTGGTGAGTTAGAACTCAAGTGCAGATTGTTTTTAACTACAAATTCAAAGCAGTTTATAATACTTGTTGGAAACAACATTTATTTTTGAACCTATTATTGGAGCCTTCCCCTAAATTTTATGGAGACATTATGAAATTTCCTTCGAATGCTTTTTTTCCTTTTACTTTCTTAACTGTGGATGATTCAAAGGTTCCCCCTTCTTACACTGTATTTTTTCTTGTGTGATGTCTAGTAGAATTCTTCCTATCTTGTTCTCCATGTATGTCTTAGTTAAACTTGGTATTTTGCATTTTTTATAATTATGGACCCTGCTTATCAAGTTATAAACACACACTAGAATTGGAATGAAAGGTGGAAGAGCGTGCTAGAAAGGAGAATAAGAAGAGATATTGAGTGGTTTTACAGGGCATGTCGAGTACAGTGGTCAAGAGATCCACCCCTACAAACTTGGTCTACTCTGCTAAGTTGTATCAGACAAAAGGAGGAAAAACAAAAAATAGATGCCCTTTTCCCTCTAATAATTCAGCTCCTTAATAGATAAAATTGTGTCACTACAAGCAGCTAACTCCTCCACTAGGCCTCCAAAGATGGGGATGATGTTCTTCACAATTTGAGGTCACTGAAAAAGAAATCAACATTAAAGTTAACAGCAAAGTCCATGCCTAGCACCATAAAATCTCAAGGCTCTGAGGTGGAAGAATGCAGTCGAATAAAATTGACTGGGAAAAAAAGGACCAATATATGCTTTGCTTTTCAATTCTTTCTGATGAGATGTTAGACTCATGTAAATGACCAGACTTCCAGAGACTGCCATTTTAGGGACTGTCAATCAGAAGCAGAGTTGAGGATCTAAATGTGTGCATGTCTGAACTCCAAGACTGCTAAAATTGTTCTAGCGGCCAAACAGAGGGAGTTGAATGTTTTGTCAGCATGCAACAGAGGGGGAAATGAGGACAGCCCGGCTGTGTACACAGCCACAGTTGCCTCTGTACGTTCAGTTCACATCATAGGTTTCCTTCCCTGCAAGTCAGCTCTATCTTTCCCTTCTTTATGCTTTATAACACTCATATATTCAAATTTAAATGTAAATTCTTTGTGTATTTGTGAATGCATTTAGATGTGTGGGGTTTTTTAATCTCTTTTTGAGATAAAGCTTGTTAAGGTTAGAGATCATCTCTTCTTCCCTTATAACTCATGTGATCTGATTTGAAATAATATGAACCCTGGAACAGGGCTATGATACAGAACAAAAAGCTTGCTAATTTCCTCAACTCTTGGCAGGAGTGGTGGGGGTTGGGGCAGGAAGGGCAGTGCATGGCACACTGTGATCTACTGATTCTAAAGAGTCTAGAACTTCAGATTTAATGACTCACTACAAATGATAGGACACATTCATAGAGAAATTCTTATATGAGACCTTCGCCAAATGCCAACAAAGTTCATTTTTTCCCCTCAGTAGGACAGTTAAGAAAAAGGGAAATAATAAAGAAACTTGCCTCTGTTGATCTTAACTCTGGATGAGGGTGGGAATTCTTTCTTGACAGTATTTAACCTCAAGGTAGCCCTCAATCTGAGTTTGGGTCAGAATTGCTACTCAATGTTGCTCAAAGTGCTCAGCCTAAAAATTTACATCAAAGAGATCCTAGGTTGGCAATATTCCCAGGCAGCACTGATAGAACAAAGTGTATGGTTCTTAAATCCAAGCATCAAAGAGTTACAGGAACACAACATGAAAAATCTCAAAACATACAACACAAAAGGCCACTCTGAGCAGGAGAAACAAGAAGAAAACAAAATGACATCACCACAGCAGAACCAAAACTGCAGAGATGCTAAAGTTATAGCTACAAAATATAAGATAATAAGCTTGTTTAATGCATTTAAGATAATTATTTTTAAAAGAACTAATAGATTCTAGAAATAAAATATATAATAATTAAAGTTAGAAATTCTACTTTCAGTTTAAAGAGTTTATACACATAGCTGAAAAGTGAATTAGATGATTACTTTAAAGAAATTGTCCAAAAGAAAAAAAAGATGTTCAGAATTGTCTGCAGCTGTGTGTACAATTGCTAGTAGAAAATAATTTTTTTTAATGTAAAGAATACTCTAAGACTGAGAAAAGATACAAATCTTTACATTCAGGAACATAAGGAACCCCAAGCAAGATAAATGAAATCCACACCTAAACTCATAGTTAAATTGCAGAAAAGAACAGTTGAACCAAGAACAAAAAAGAACGGGAAGTCTAAAAGGACTCTGAAAACCAGATGAATTTGGCAGATCTCAAGAAGCTTCCTACTCTAAAATGACAGTCATCATCATCTGTGCATGCTCGGTTGTGTCCAGCTCTTAAAACCCCATTGACTGTAGCCCACCAGGGTCTTCTGCCCATGCAATTTTCCAGGCAAGAATACTGGAGTGCATTCCCTTCTCCAGGGAATCTTCCCGACGCAGGGATCGAACCCAGCTCTCTTGTGTTGGCAGGCAAATTCTTTAATGTCTGAGCTACAAGGGAATCCCCCGAAATGACAGTAGGGAAAGCAAAAAGAGCAACCCAGTATATATCCCTCAAAGTTACTAGTATTCTTAGCATTGCTAAGATCTCATCATTTTGGAAGTGGGAGTAAAGTTGGGCCTGAAAAAGGAGGACCTTGACACCCAGAGTCTTGCAGCCGAGGGACTGCTGTCTTCCTGCTGTAGCAGAACCCTGGAGGTTTATTCCCTGGAGAGACTAGTGTTTTTGTTGACTGGGGGGCTCAGGGCACAGCTGAGGGCAGAACTGGCTACCACCTCGAAAACAGAAGGATTATATGAAATGTTTACAAACTGGCTGTTGAGATACCATCAACCCCCACCAGCCTCCTGACTCTGAAACATTAGCAGTCAGGTTTCAGAGGCAAGGAAGGGAAAAGGAAGAATCTCTTCTGGGGAATCTTCCAACTCTCATTAAAAAAAAAAAAAAAAACCAATAGGCAAGATGACAGGGATTCCCTAATAAAATGGTTTAGACAAAACATCTTAAAATAAGCTCGCAGTCAATAAGCCCCAGACATGAAAATGGAACTCTGAACATATTGTTAATGCCCCATCCGTAAATGAGAGCGAGAGGCCAAGGATCACCATGAGATACTGAAGAATATGAGAGTCACCCAAGCAAAGACACAGAAAAGAGCATTTCCAAGACAACAGAGACCACACAAAGAGGAGGAAAATATTTTTAAGTTGTTAAAAAGATAGATAAATAAGATAGTGCAGCCATGAAAGAATCTGAGACTTGAGTAAAAGAACAGATGAGGAAAAAGAACTGTAAAAGAAAAACCACCCTATTTTTCCTTCCTGTGTCCCTCCTTGACTATTCACAGAGAATGCTTCACTTTTGATACTCTGATCACCAAACATGTGGAGGTTTTCTCCTAAATCACACAATTCTGCGTAACTTCAACTAGGTGTCCTATAATGTCAGATGCCACAGGTTAAAAACTCAGTCCCACCAGGTTGCCCCCACCCCTCTTCAGCATTCAATCACAAGTAGTAGATCCCCAGGTTACTTCTGTCCAGTTTGGCTACAAATTAGAGACCCGTGACCCCCTCTTGAGGCCTGATTATTTCACTAGAGCAGCTCACAGAGCTCAGGGGAAAACTTACTTCACGTTTACCATGTGCCGAAGGAGATGATAAAGAATGCCGATGAACAGCCGTATGAAGAGACACACAGAGGAAGGTCAGGAAGTGTCTGAGAGTGGGACCATGTGTCCCCATGGAGTTGGGGTACAATACCCGCCCGGTGTGGATGTGTTCACCAACTTGGAAGTTCTCTGAACGCATACTACTGGGATTTTTACGGAGGCTTCTTTACATAGGCATGATCAATTAACTCCATTTTCAGCCTCTTTGCCCTCTCTAGAGAAGTGGGGGGACAAGGCTGAAAACTCTAAGCTTCCAATCGTGGCTTTGTCTTTTCTAGTGTGTCCACATAGAACAACACATGTTCTTAGAGCTTTAGTCATTTAGAAAATTACAAGGGTTCAAGGAGTTATGTACCAGGAACAAGGGGCAAAGACTAATATATATATATATATATATACATATGTATATATATATATTTCTTTTATCTGCTAGGAGTCACTGGAAATTATAAACATGATAGCAATTAGAAGGACTTAAAGATAGAATTAAGACAATGAATGTCCCAGAAAGTATAGCAAAAAAGCAAAGTGATTTACTTAAAAATGAGAGAAAATGTTTAAAAAGTTAGAACACCAGCCCATCATATTCAAAGTTCAAATTAAGAATAGATAATCATCAAAAAAAAGTAATTCAATAACATTTGATAGAGCAGGAGTTCATCAATTTTCAGAGTGAAAGGGATCACTGAGTGCTCAGCACATGGATAAAAATAAACCCACAGACATGGTTGTGAAATTTCAAAACGCTGCAGACAAAGAGCTTCTGCAGAGGGTGAAAAGCAGGTTACAAAGGATAAAGAATCAGAATGGCATCAGGTGTCTGAAAAACAACACTGGAAGCCAGAAGGCAGTGAAATCGTGCCTTCAAAATCCTGAGGTAAAATTTTTTCCAACCTAGAATTCTATACTCTGTCAAACTAGCAATATTGGGAAGGGAAACAGGAGTTTCTAAGACAAGAGTAATGTTTTATCTTTGGGGCTTGCTGGAGAGTACATGTTACTCTTTAAGTCGTGCAGGTGAGTTCTATATAGGATTTAAACTAGTCTAGCACATTGTCAAAAAGAACAATTTTTAAAAACTAGCAAATAAGGTTAATGTTAGAACAAAATGTTAGAATTCGATGGAGTCAAATGCTGGGTATGTGGATGTTGGTTATGTTATTCTCTGTACTTTTTTGTATATTTAGTATATATTATGATAAAATAAATTTATTTATTTAAAGAAGAAAGGTTTAGAGGGGAGATGATATGGAAAAAGAGAGAATGAGTAATAGCTCACTAAAAGAACATTCTCTCTGTCCAGAATTATAAAAAAGACTTCCTCATGGTGAGCTCTGATCTTTATTACCTTATCTTTGTCATTTTTATTTTATCTGCTGAGGACCTTATGAATCCCAAGCAAATGGCCTCAGTGAGTAGTCTATTCCACGTACAAACCACAACATAATCTCATCTGTCAACTTAAAGATCTCTTGGCTTTTTACATATGCCATACAAACTGCATGTTGATATCTTTCTCCTTCTGCTATTCTACACTAGAAACAGGCAGGATGTTATGACCCACCCAGTGCTGTCATTATGTTCTTAGAGTTGACTACCTTGTATGGAAGAGCTGGGCTCTAACCACTTGGTAGTAAGTGTCTTAGTAAGTTTCTATCTTCTTTTCCAGTATCCTCATCAGTATACTGATAATAGTGTCTGGTTTACAGAGGTTTTCTGAGGATTAATGTTAGCTATTGTTTATTATCACCATTTGCAAATGGCTGAGTGGTACTGTCATAAAAAAAAAAGTGGTCATCATAGTTCTCTAATACTGTTAAAGAAATGCATAACGAACAGTTTTACTTGCAAGGCTAGATGTAAACATAGTCACATTGCAGAGAGACAATAAAGTTATCCTAAAATGAATATAAATATGATAACACTAAAGATCAGTGTACAACAGTACTAAAAGGGTCTCAGAAATACAGAGCTGTTCATTAGTTTTGAAAGAATTTTGTTGGCCTGGAGTTTTGAGTTTTTTCCCCCGATGAATATTCTCAACCCTTCTTGCAGTGCAAGGTAGCTGAAGGACAGCTAAGAACTTATGGTTTGCTAAAAAATATATTACCAAAAAGGACAAAATGAATGAAGATGGCCTTGTCTCCTTGGAAACCAGTTCAATTCAATTCAGCTGCTCAGTTGTGTCCGACTCTTTGCGACCCCATGGACTGCAGCATACCAGGCTTTCCTGTCCATCACCAGCTCCCAGAGTTTGCTTAAACTCATGTCCATTGAATTGGTGATTCGTTCCAACCATCTCATTCACTGTCATCCCCTTCTTCTCCTGCCTTCAATCTTTCCCAGTATCAAGGTCTTTTTCAATGAGTCAGCTTTTTGCATCAGGTGGCCAAAGTATAGAGCTTCAGCTTCAGCATCAGTCCTTCCAATGGATATTCAGGATTGATTTACTTTAGGATGGACTGGTTTGATTTCCTTGCAGTCCAAACCAAAATCTTAATTATTTCTACCAAACAGGTATTGTTTGGCTCTAGTCTTAAAAAAGTAGGGTAGCTTTAATACTAAATTTCCTAGCCAGTGGTTGCTCATAACAGGTTGAGAAGATCACAAGACTGATCAAAAATAATACTAAATACAACATTTAAAAGATCAAGTAAACTTCATAGAAACACGCTGGTGGTACTAAAATTTGTCATGAGTTCATGTTGTCTTCATTTTAACATAATTTCTGCCCATTGACTATCAGTAAAGCTTTCTCAAATTAGCTCTAAAATTATAATGTTGTTTAAAGTTGAAAATTTATATAGTATATTAACCTGAAGTCATCAGTTATAGAGTTCAGTATTAGTCAATTTTGATGCTAAATCTGGAATAATTTGGTTATGATCTTGATTGTATCAGAAGAAAAGATTAAATGAACTCTTGTCCTTTCTAACCTGTGCAATCATAGGACTTTTTTGAGTTTGAGCTATACTGTAGTTAAAGATGCAAACACAAAATGCATTAAAAATTTTCCAAGTCTATTATTGTTTTTTTGGTCTGCCTAGACTACACTCATTTTCAGTCTATGAGACTCAGATAAAATTGACACCACCCAGGCCTGAGTCATGACTCAAGAGAACAAAAAGAATAGTACATTCTCTTGGTCAAGAGATTGGTTCCCTCGCTAGAGCTATTGAGAAAAAGATTCTCTTTATATGCTGAAGTTTCTAAACCATGAGAATGTAAGTTCAGAGCTGCCCGTGTGTGTGTGTTTGTGTGTGTGTGTGTGTGTGTGCATGCGCACGTGCATCTGACTCTTGGCAACTCCAAGGACGGTATGGCCTGCCAGGCTCCTCTCTCCAAGGAATTTTCCAGGCAAGAATACTGGAGAGGGTTGCTCTTTCCTACTCTTGGTAATCTTCCTGACCCAGGGATCAAACCTGCCTCTCTTTCATCTCCTATGCTGGCAGGCAGAGATTCTTTACCACTACACCACCTGGGAAAACCTCAGCGTTGCCTCCTGGGATTGCCTGCCTTAGAATGAAGGTAACTCAACAAAACAGAGCAGACAAAAGGAATGATGTCATCTTTTCTTTAGATTTTTAAATTTTTATTGGAGTATAGTTGCTTTATGTTTGTTTCTACTGTACAGCAAAGTATACATATACGTATAGATACAGCCCGTTTTTTTGGATTTCCTTTCTGTTTAGGTCACCACAAAGCCTTGAGTAGACTTCCCTGTCCTATACAGTAAGTTCTCATTAGTTATCTGCGTTATACATAGTATCAATAGCGTATACATGTCAATCCCAATCTCCCAACATCTGAATCTCTGGATCTGAAATAGTTCAAACCATGAACTTCTAATTTCACAAATGAAGAAACAAGACAAAGACCAGCTCTAAGGGAAACAAAAGGTTATGAAGGAAAGAATAAAAAAATTATAAAATGCTACAGGGATCCGCTGTGAATGACTTTGACATAATAATGTAAATAATGAATATTGCAATATAATTATATTAGTTGGATGCGAGGATGAGAATAAAGAAAGAGATGAATGGGATAATGGTGAAACAATAGTAAACCTACCACATGAGGAAGTCGATTGATAATACCTAAAGCTGCCAAATTAAGAAGCTGCAATATAAACATATGATACTGAAATATGGCAAAAAATTTATAGAGAGTGGAAGATTTAGAAATCTTTGGTGTGTGTACTTGGTAGTCTTTTTTTTTTTATTAAGTACTTATTTATTTGGGTCTGAGTTGCGGCTCCCAGAATCTTCACTGTGTCATGCAGGATCTTTCACTGTGGCACACCAATTCTCTAGTTGTGGGATGTGGACTCAATAGCTGCCATGTACAGGCTCTAAATCAAGCAGGCTTCAGTAGTCACAGCAAGGAGGGTTATCTGCCTGTGGCATGTGGGAACTTACTTCAGTGACCAGGGATCAAACCCGTGTCCCCTGAATTGCAGAGTGGATTCTTAAACACTGGAAGCCCAGGACAGTCTCTGTAGTTCATTTTAATGGGAGTATTCAGATCTTTCAGTTCTGCAAAATCTTATGATTTCCCTATTTGATTATTTTCTTCCATCCATTTTCTTTTATCTCTGTTTCTTAAATTTCTGTAATTCAGATGGTGGACCTCCTAGATGGTCCACAGTCCTCTGATTCCAAAACCTTTCCTTCCTTCTTACCCTCTCTGTCTTTTCGCTCTGCTTTCAGAGAGATGTCCTCAACTTATCTCTTTATCTTTAAATCCTTTATTTTTTTTAAATTTGTATTCATAATTTGAATTTTTATGAGCTCTTTTCTGCTCTCCTTATAGATGATATATAGACAGACAGATAGTCACCCTGTTCTAACTTTCTGGCTATTGCACTCTCTCTCATCAATCTGGGATACAGAAATGAAGTTGCTCAGTTGTGTTCGACTCTTTGCAACCCCATGGACTGCAGCTTACCAGGCTCCTCCGTCCATGGGATTTTCCAGGCAAGAGTACTGGAGTGGGCTGCCATTTCTTTCTCCAGGGGATCTTCCTGACCCAGGGATCAAAGCCCGGTCTCCCACATTGTAGGCAGAGGCTTTACCATCTGAGTCACAAAAGACAGTATTTTTATTTTCTCCGCTTGCCTGTGTTCATCTCTTAAATGCTGCTTTCGTCTGATTGTTTCCATCTTTGTCTTTCACACAGAGGCTCCCCTTAGAAACTGAATGAATTTTGGTTTTCTAAGAGTGTGGGGACTAGAAGGCTGAGGGCAAGCTCTGAGCACCTCTGGGTACAGTTTGTTGCGGGGAGCTTTGCTTTTGGTGGGTGGTTTGTATAGCCCATGTCACTGAAGGAACCCTTATGTCAGGATCTTGAAGCTGGTCAGATTCCCCAAAGATGGTTTTTCCATTCCTAGGCCTGGGAGGTAAAGGTTTGGAAGCTAGCGTTCTAGGAACCCAAGGGTGAGAAGACAAGATGGTTGTTCTTAGAATTTCATATGTTAACATTCATTTAATTCTACTGTTTGAAGCATGGTACCAGTAGCTTTGATTTTGCCCAGTGTTGTCCTTTTCAAAAATCCTCTTTAGAATAAGCTTGAGATCTTCTTTGCTGGTTGGGGAGGCACAGATTGTCCATTCTAGAGAGTATGGAGGAAGCTCTGTGACAGAGAAGTGTCCAAATGCATCCCGTAGACACTCAGCTCATTCTCCTGTTTACAGCCTCACAATTAACACAGTTCAAAAGCACCTAATGTCAACAGTTTTGAACCCTGGGGAATTCTGAAATGTAAATTAATTATTTCTTAACTTTCCTTAAAGTTACTTTCTAAAGTTTTAATAGGCAGTTACCACTTCTCAGTCTGCTTCTCAGTTTCTAGAATTTTCTTGCATTAACTCCTCTTCTATCCTCTTTGTCATTATGGATTTTGTTCTTCTTTTTAAATCACTATCACTTTGGATATTATAAAAGGGAGCAAACACAAGTACATATATTTGATCCTTTATCTAGAAATCTAAACTCAATTTTTCATTATTTTAACTATTATAGCAAGTACCCTAAAGCTACAGGTATTAGGTTTATATAAAATATCTGAAGGTAGGTATCATTTAAATGGTTTAGATTTAGGTAAATCGTGGACACCCCTATTTGGTCTCCTAAATTTTATTGAGTATTTTTGGCTTTTACAACAGTTTATGTATTTCTTAAATTGACTCAGAAAAAGTTCCCGTCTAATTTTCTAGATCCTAAAATGGATTTATTCTGTACATAATTTCCTCCATATTTTGAATTCAATAGGAGATTGTTTTACTAACAGAAGATAATATTTTCAAATCTATTTTTACCAAAATACTTGTATGCATATATATATTTACATATACATCTATATTTCTTATGGCATATAAACAATAAGCAAGCTCTTAATACTGTATTTTCCCTTCATCCCCTATTCTATTTTTATTGATAAAAACAAAAATAATATTATTTATTTTGACAACAACATAATCTAAAGCATAGCTACCAGGTACATCTTAGTATAAATTCAACTTCACAGAACTTATGGGATTATCTCTAGTGGATGTTAAGCATCTGGATATCAAATACAGGTTAATGTTTTTGTGTTTCTTTCCATGTCTAGCACAATGAATTGTACCTCAAACTTGCACAATAAATGATTATTGAAGTGCAACTGATATTCAGTATAGTGACCATGAGTGAGGATTACATATAAATAATCAAAACTTTACCAGTCTCTAGGTAAGTTTTACCAAAAATTTTGTACCAAAAATTTTGTACCAAAAATGATTTTTTTTTCCTTTCTAAGGAACACCAAGAGGAAACAGTTTGGACTCTGTAGTGATTAGGAGAGATGGCTGAGCAGAATGTCCAAGATTATAAAATTAGTCAAATTTTATTTTTAAGCTGTTTTTCTTAAATTTAATTGCTTAGTTTAAATGCTTGCCTCTTTGATGCTTCTAATCTGTTTATAAAGACACTGGAGTGCTTGGTGCTCACTGTGCATTATCTCATATGTTCCTTGTCAGCACCAGGAAGCAGAACTAGTGTTATTTTTTCCTTTCTGAGAGTGAAGAAGCCCATGGGGGTCACCTGGCCGGTTAGGACTTCTTCACACTGAGATACTTCAAATAGTATCTCACTGAATCTTTACGGAATCTTTACTCACTGAATAAAATAAGGACCTCATTTAAAGGAAACATTTTCAATATTGTTTATTTACTTCATGGTATTGTCCAAAAGAGTCCTGTGATTCTGACAAAATTTGGTTCTCTAAAGAAGGATATCAGTCAGTTCAGTCGCTCAGTCATGTCCCACTCTGCAACCCCATGGACTGCAAGAAGGATATCAAGGCATACGTAAAAGTTTTTAATCTACTAATCTGAAGCACAACTGTCACTAAGAACTAGATTATAAATCCTTACAAGGTAAAGACCATTCATTTTATCTCCCATATTTCTTCATCACCCTAAACCACTGATGGACATAAAATAGATGTTCAATGCCCTTGTTGGCTGACTAATTAACTGCAGTTTCCAAATGGGCTTATCTTTTCCAATTTTAAATGAACTCTATTGAAATTTACTGCCTGGGCAATGTCAATTTGTGACTTCATTGAGGAAGAGCTATAATTCACATTTCTACTGGTTGGTTAAGTCTTCCAAAGTTGTTTAGCAAAATGAACTTGGAGTTCAGTCAGCTCAAAGGTTAGAAAAGTCAGTAAGACTTTTGCATATTATTTCACTTATTATTTTACTTATTCTGCCTATTCTGATATTCCAGAATTAAATGAATCCCAATTGTGCTTGTATTTAGAGGCCTGCATTTTATTTGGAAAAGGAGATCCTTCCCATTAACAGTTTACTACACTCTCAATCTATACCAGTATAAAACGTGCATTTGTACTCTCTCCATCAGCAAACTTCTTTGCCAAAAGGACAGCTCAGAATCAGGGATATCTAGGCTTCACTGATCTTCAAATCTAAAATTAATGAATCAGGTTCTGGTACTCATTCTACTGTTCATGTAACTTTTAGTTGATTGCACCACATTTAAATAATTATTCCTCTTTCTGTGAAATAGAAATACCACCTCATGAATAGTTTCAAGGAATAATAAAGAAAATGCATTTAATATTAAAATACATGCATGTATATCAATGTAAGGAGTCATGCTTGATTAAAGAAAAAAAATGATCAGGTATCAAACTGTATGTGGCAAATTATTAGATATTATAAAGAAGGTTGAAATTTCAGCCTTAGAAAGAAATATTCTCCTTTAATTTTTCCCAAAATAAGGTAAAAAGCTTTCTTTATAAAATTTTAAGCTATGTAGTCTTAACTATTTAATAAAATACGTTTACATCATATTAAGTCAACAGTAAGAATCTTGTCAGCCATCTTTGCTTTGGTAAACAAGGCTTCCAGAATTACTGAACAATATACTTATCCTTAATCTTTCCAAATACACACAACTGTTGTGTTTAAGAGTGACAAGTTACCATTATGGCCTAATTACTGGTGCCAGCTCTAGACATATGCAAAATATTTATAACGGAATAAAATTGCCTTGGTACAGATAAATTCTACAGCCCTCTCTTTTTAAATTTTTATTTTTTATTTTAGGAGAAAATGTATGCTCAGCATCATAGAAGTAAAAATTAAAGTTTCTAACTCTGCTTTGTTTAAATGTGTTTGCAAATATCCCTTCTGTGTGGATTTCTAAACATCCCCTTAATTCTCCTACTGCAACACATACACGTTTGGACAGATTTTGCCATTGCAAAATAAATCTACACAATTATAGTAGCACTAGATGTTTCAAAATACTTAGGGGGAACTGATACAGATCATAGTTTTCTTAGAAATTGGTTTGTTCAAAGTCTTTATACTTCACTGAGCTATCATTTGCTTTGTTGTTGTTCAGTCACTCAGTCGTGTCTGATTCTTTGTAACCTCATGGACTGCAGCACACCAGGCTTTCCTGTCCTTCACTGTCTCCTGGAGTTTGCTCAAACTCATGTCCATTGAGTCAGTGATACCATCCAGCCATCTCATCCTCTGTCACCCCCTTCTCCCCTTGCCTAAAACTTTCCCAGCATCAAAGTCTTTTCTAATGAGTCAGCTCTTCGCATCAGGTAGCCAAAACATTGGAGCTTCAGCATCAGTGCTTCCAATGAATATCCAGGGTTGATTTTCTTTAGAATTGACTGGTTTGATCTTGCTGTCCAAGGGACTCTCAAGAGTCTTCTCTAGCACCAGAGTTCGAAAGCATCAATTCTTCAGTGCTTAGCCTTTTTTATGGTTCAAATCTCACATGACTACTGGTAAAGCCATAGCTTTGACTATATGGAACTTTGTTGGCAAGCTGATGTCTCTGGCTGTCTAGGTTTATCATAGCTTTTATTCCAAGGAGCATCTTTTAATTTCATGGCCGTAGTCAATGTCCACAGTGCTTTTGGAGACCAAGAAGAGAAATCTGTCACTGTTTCCATTTTTTTTCCTATCTATTTGCCATGAAGTGATGGGACTGGATGCTATGATCTTTGTTTTTTGAATGTTAAGTTTTAAGCCAACTTTTTCACTCTTCTCTTTCACCTTCATCAAGAGGCTCTTTAGTTCCTCTTCACCTTCTGCCATTAGGGTGGTGTCATCTGCATATATGAGGTTACTGATATTTCTCCCAGCAATCTTGATTCCAGCTTGTGCTTCATCCAGCCTGGCATTTTGCATGATGTACTCTGCATATAAGTTAAATAAGCAGGGTAACAATGTGCAGATTTGACATATTCCTTTCCCAATTTTAACAACCAGTCCGTTGTTGGATCTTACTAAATATGGTAACATCATATAGAATCTTCTTAAAATTATCTATTGTGGTTCCTGGATATATGTTATAAGTATTAAAAGTATTGATATTTAATATCCATCATTAAAGTAGACAGAAAAAATATCCCTGAGCAGGAGTCAGCGATGATTAAAAATATATCTGTGCTACAATTTGAATCAGTAGACTCTGATCCTAGTCTCTGATTCATTAGATTTGATCCAAAGAGTCATACATTTTCTTGACTTTTAATTTATAACTTATAGAATAGTAAGACTAATTGTTGCTCATCTTATATTTTATAGGATTGCTATGATTTTCATTTTACTGTCTTATTAGTTACTTTCCAAACTTTGAGTGAAGTATTTTTATATACTCAGGATTCTAAAGCATTGAAAAATCAGCATATAATCTGTATATTACATTTTTTCATAACACTGAATTTTACTTTAGGTAGACACCATGAGCTATTTAGATTGAAAATATTTGCGGTGATTAACATAGTTTGGATTTGCCAGTGACCATGAGCTTCAACTTAGTTTCTTACACCTTTTAAGGATACACACTGTGTGATTGTTTCCTCCCTTTTTCTTCTTGAAACAGATTTCCCCCTATACTTAGAGGAAGTGGAAGCTTGGAATTAAATCAGTGAGTTTGACTCCTCTTTACAGAATTCTTTCAATCCATTGGCTACACTGCCTTCAGAACACGTCCAGAATCCCGCTACTTCTCTTCAGCTTCACTGTCAATATTCTGGTCCAGTCTCTCATCTGGGCAATTGTAACAACCTCCTAACTAATAATGCTCTTCCCTCGTAGTTCAATCAGTAAAAAGTCTGCCTGCAGTGCAGGAGACCCGGGTTCGATTCCTGGCTTGGGAAGACTGGAGAAGGAAATGGCAACCCACTCCAGTATTCTTGCCTGGAGAACCCCATGAACAGAGGAGCCTGGCAGGCTACAGTCTATGGAGTCACAAGAGTCGGACACGACTGAGCGACTAAGCACACCTAACTGATGTACCTACATCAAACCTTGCCTCCTATAGTTTATGTCCAATATTGGAGTGATTTCTTCTAAAATATGACACACTGTCTCCTTTTAATGTTCAAAATCCTCTAATAATTTCCGATTTCCTTCTTTCCAAAGTTCATTAGCCTAATGCTTTTCTGTCCTCATTTCCTATTTTCCTCTCTCACTTCATTGCAGCCTCCTTGGTGTCCTTGACATTCCTCAAACACATCAAGTTCTTTTGCACATGATGCTCTCTTTGCCTTCCGAATACTGTTCCCTGAGATGTTTTCATGGTATTCTCCTTCATGTCCTTCAGGTCTTTGCTCAAATGCCTAGCAAGCATTTTCTGATGATCTTCTACAAATAACCATGCATTTTTTCCTACACAAGTGTCTATAGCGGCTTTACTCACGACATCTCTCAAATGGCTGCAATCCAATGTCCCTCAGCAGGCGAGTGGATAAATAAATGGTGGTATATCCATAAAGTGGAATATCACTCAGAGGGGAAAAGAAAGAACAAGTTATAGACACATTCAACAACATCAACGAATCTCCACTAAGTTTATGCTAAGTGAAAAACCAGACCCAAAAGAATACATGCTGTTTGTAGGAAATTATGGAAAAAGTACTACTAATCTATCATGTTAGAATGCAGAATAATTGCCTGAGATTGGGAGTAGAGGTAGAACTAACTGAAAAGTGCATTAGGAAGGCTTTGAGTGGGAAGATGCTTTTACCTTGTAGCTGTGGTTTGAGTGCCTATGTGTTCAGTAGTATCCAGCTCTTTGCAACCCCATGGACTGTAGCCCGTTAGGCTCCTCTGTCCATGGGATTCTCCAGGCAAGAATACTGGAGTGCTGTTTCTTCCTCCAGGGGATCTTTCTGACCCAGGGATCAAACGCATGACTCCTGTGTCATTGCAGGCAGATTCTTGGTCACTGAATCATCGGGGAAGCCCAGTGATGGTTTTCTCAAGTATATGTATTTGTCAAGATTGTACAGTTAGAATGGGTGTGTTTTATTGTATGTAAACTCTAACTCAATATAAGGCTTATTTTTTAAAGGAGGCTTTATAAGAAAAAGAATTTTATCTATGGCTGAAAACAGTGTTTTTAATTATATATCTTAGAAAAGAGGGGAATCTGAGGGTACATCATTGAAAGTTTTGATTCTTTTTTTCAAATACAATTCCACTGTGTGTTACAACTTAAAATGGCTGGTAAAAGCATCTGGTTAGCATGATAAGAAAGGTGAAGAAGTCACTATGAAATCAAAGCTCTGATTCCTGTTATGCTTCTGAGCTAGTTCTGAAGCTCTGGTCCTTCAGAACATGAAAAGCAGTGTCCTGGAGATGCAATGTCACAAAGAATAAAATCCAAAAGGTTGGTGAGGTGGTGAAAGGGGGATAGTGCTAATACCAACCTAGCTCCTTTGCTGGGAACTCTTGTTATCTTGTTCTGTATTTATCTAGTGCCTGCCATATTTAGAAAAGATTAAATCAAAACTGTGAAATTAAAACATGATGAGTGACAGTTGTGACAGACGACAGCTGTGGCATTAGATTTTCATCATGTCAGGCCTGAGATCTGTATTTCAGGTCACTGGTTTCCACTGGCACCAATCCTGAAGGACAAGAATTGTCTTTCTATTGGCTGTTTACTAACCCACCTGTTGCCTCCACGTGGTAAAAGATTAACAGGCTTTCAATGGGAAGGGAGCCATTTCAGAGGTCTGGGTTGAATAGGGTCTTCATAGAGCGCTTACCCTCAGAAGGTTAAGCAAAATGTTATCTAATGTTATCAGCAATAATAATCAGATGTGATCTAGTCCCATCCTAGGTAGAGAAAACCTTTAAAATCACAGCACACACTTCAAATATACGTCCACAGGGTTGAACAAATAGCTGTACTTTTTTCAGTTATGTGAAAAATGTATTTTTTAAAATAGATCTAAAGTAATTACACAATTCAAGGCACACAATGGAATATACCTTATTTTTTCCTCTTCTTGATAAATGCATAATTTCATAGTCATGAAGCCATCCTTTTTTACAAAATAATTAATGATCGGTTAAATATTAATATTTAGATAAACCAACTATGGTACATCCATACAATGGAATATTATTGCAATAAAAAGGAACAAACTAATGATACATGCAAGAAAATGGTAAATCTTAAACGCATTATACTAAATGAAAAAGGCCAAGTTCAAAAGGCTACATACTGTTTGATGATATTTATATGGCATTCGGAAGAGGAAAAACTGTGTGTAGAGAAAACAGATTAGTGATTACCAAAGGCTAGGGGTAAGGTAGGACTTGACTTTAAATGAGCTTGAGGGGACTTTGAGGAATAATGGAGTTGTTCTGTTTTGATTGTGATGGTGGCTGTGTGTCTGTATACATACATCAAATCTCACAGAAATATGCATTAAAAAGGCTAAAAATTACTGCATGTAAATTATATGTTAATATTTAAAAAGAGAAAAAAATTAATATTTTCATATAACTATTTTCCCCCAAAATGTGTTTTAATGTGAAGGAACTATTAATGGTCATCACAGGGTATTATAGATCTAAAAATCCTCATTAGGTTTTCACTGTACAAAATGAGTCATCAGGCTGTCCTATTAATAGAAATTGAACTGTGTGAATAGCAATATTTTTGTAAGGATATAAGACTTACAAAGAGCTGTGGATACTGTTGTGGGTTGTGTTTGCTTTTTTTTTTTCCCCCCTTTATATCTGTGTTCAGATGTAGTAAGTATAAGAGGTACTTCAGATGTAGTAAGTATAAGAGGTACTGTATGTTTGAATTTTGCTCTTTTGTATTTTGTGAAATTGGGACACTTGATTGAAAGGGAACTGGGAACTTTCCACCAGGAGATCACTCACATTTAGTTTTAGAATGCTCTATATATGTTTTAAATTCACCTTTGTTAAGTTGTTTAAAGTGAATAGCTTGTGCTTTTTGTGCATGTAAATACTAGTTCTCCAGCCTCCATATCCACTATGCAACAACAAATACAGGCATGTGATGGGACAGAGATGGGTGAGAGTAAAAAATAAGGATTCTGGGAAGCTGTGTACCTCATTTAAATTAAATTTTATCAGTAGAACTCAAAAAGACACATATTTAGTGTTGACCAATATGAAGGCTTTAGGCTACTCTTTGCTTGCAAAGAAAAGATCATATTTAATCTGGCATAACAGAGACATTGTTTCTATTTTGTCAATTAGCCTGCTGGTAAACATCTCTAATTAGAAACTTTGGAGTACTCTTCTTTAATCTCTTTAATACTACAAGTATCATGAAAACCACAATGAGGCATTGGAGGCAACATAAAGAAGATTATTGGTGTCTAGGAGTAGCCTAACAAGAGTGAATCTCTCTTTCGTACCCCTTGGCAACTTGGATGGTTCAGAAGGGAAAAATGACTCAGCTTGAAACACAGGGCAATAATAATAACTGGAAAAAATCAATTGAAGAAAGCTGAAAAGACCTTCATTCCATTTCAAGAGTTCATATATTTTTAAGCTTGTCTTTTATCTTTAGTCACATATTTGCTATTACCCGTACTTCTTTTTTTAAGAGTTTTACTCTTTATTTTAGTTATTCATTTATTTTTGGCTGTGCTGGGATTTTGTTACTGTGTGGGCTTTCTCTAGTTGCGGCAAGCAAGGGCTTCTCATTGCCCTGGCTTCTTTTGTGGAGAGCACAGGCTCTAGAGTGTGCTCAGTAATTGCGGTGCATGGGCTTAGGTGCCCTGTGGCATGGGGAATCTTCCCAGACCAGGGGTTAAACCCATATCCCCCTGTACTGGCAGACGGATTCCGTCCACTGTACACCACGGAAGTCCTCACGAGGACATATTTTGTTCACTGGGAAGCAAACTACTATTTCAAGTTGTCCTTGTAGGATGGTTGGAGGCAATATGTGTCCTCCCCATCAATATTTTCCTAGTAGTTCCGTTCCTTTGGCGGGAAGCAACAGAAACCAACTGAGCCTAACTCATGGCCCCATAAAAAATAATTAACAATAAATTATAATTAGATAGTAGAAAATAATGATCCAAAAAGAATAAGTTAAAAATACACGCTGAAATCTTGCATTTTTAAATAAATTAATATTTGGAAAGATACAGGGTAGCTCTTAGAAAAAAAAGAAAATTTACATAATTGGGACTTGAGAGGACTGTAACTAGGGTTACCCTGGAATTCTCAATGGTGAAACAAACAAACAAAGAAAAACACCTGGTTGGTGTCTGAAATGACTCACCTTCAACCGCTTTCTGCATTTTTGAGACTCACCCAGATTTAGATGTGAGGACAAAAAGTAAACAGCCCTGTGTTTTAGCCTTGGGAGGAGGGGGGCATGGGAAACCCTGTGGTAGACAGTCCTGCACAAAAATGCTGGAGAGAACGATGAGCGCTTTCTCAGAGGAATGGGGGAAAATGCATGCTGAGCAAACAAAATCAGGTGCCCACTACAAACTGTCAAAGGTTTTTAAAGAGACATTACTGTTTTGGAGCTGCCTCTCTGGTCCTATTCTTATCCTTTCTTGAGGTTATGAGGATTCCCTTCACTTTTTTGCCCTGGTCCTAAGATAGTTTCAGTTGTAAGTACTTTTCTCCTTTATTTTAGTGCTTAATTTTTATGGTCAAGCTCATCTTTGTGGTAGAATTTTCTCTGACCCTGTACCACCAGTTGATTAAAACATGTGAGATTTTATACATTTGTCTAATAGTATTTTATAACTTAATTATCATACTTAATAACTACTAAGCTCTTACTATGAACTCAGCATCATGTAAAAAAAAAGGGTTGCAGAGAAATCTGGTTTTGGAAAGAGCTCATTATCCAGCTAAGAGAAACAAGACAAAAGGGTGAAATAATAGCCAATAAGAGAGAATAGTTTATAAATATTTTATAAAATGTGATCAGATTATTTTATAGTACTTATGTTTAAAGTTATTTTTCACATAATGCATTTCTACATACTGAAACCACTCCCTTCTCCAGGGGATCTTCCCAACCCAGGGATCAAACCCATGTCTCCAGCATTAAAGACATACTGTAAATGGAATTTCCATACCTACATGTCATGGATTGAATTTTGTCCCCCAAAGAGATATAGTGAAGCTGTAACCCCTGGTACCTGTGTAGATGACCTAGTTTGGAAAATCCTGTAGATGTAATCAATTGAACCTGAGTTCATCAGGATGGGCCATCATCCAATAGTGACTGATGTCCTTATAAGAACTGTAAAGACAGGAAACCCCATGGACTGACTATACACTCCATGGAATTCTTCAGGCCAGAATATTGGAGCGGGTAGCCTTTCCCTTCTCCAGGGGATCTTCCCAACCCAGAGGTCGAACCCAGGTCTCCTGTACTACAGGCAGATTCTTTTACCAGCTGAGCCACCAGGGAAGCCCAAGAATACTAGAGTGGGTAGCCTATTGCTTCTCCAGTGGATCTTCCCAACTCAGGAATTGAACCGGGGTCTCCTGCATTGCAGGCGGATTCTTTACCAGCTGATCTACCAGGGAAGCCCTTATAAGAAGAACTGTAAAAACAAGAGACGCACAGGAAAAAGGCCATGTGATGATAGGGGCAAAGATATGAACGATGCAGCTATAAACTAACAAACACTAAAGATCCATGTCTATCATAAGAAGTTAGGAAGAGTTCTGCTTAGTCTCAGGGAAAACATGGCCTTGCTGACACCTTGATTTTGACTTCTTGCCTCCAGAACTGTGGAAGAATAAATTTGTTATAAACCACTTAGTTTGTGGTACTTAGTTTGTGGTTACAGCAGCCCAAGGAAACAAATATACCCTACTCAGTTTCTTCTCTTTTCCTCCAGCAGTCCCAGAGTATAACTCTTCCCATTACTATAAGGTAGCACTGCCCAAATTTTAATATACAAGCAAATCACTTGGGGATCTTACTAAAGTATTGATTCTGATTCAGTAGTTCTGGATGGGACCTGAGAATCTGCATTTCTTACAAGTGTCCAGGTGATATGCATGCTGCTAGTCCAGAGACCACATTTGATGAAGTAAGGCTGTACGTGTACAGTCAGCAAGGAGATGTCTTTCAAGATCTAGGCTTTTGGACACAATGTTAACAGGGATGAAATGAAAAAACTTATTCAATGAGACAAAAATGAGTAAATAAAATATTATTGTAAATACTCATATCAAAAATGAGTAAATAAAATATTCAAAGAAAGAGAGTAAGAAAAATTTCAAAATAAACCTCCAGATTATTCTTCAATCATCTGCCATCCTCCCCATCCACTCCCCTCAAAAGATGTGGAATACAAAGATTTCAAACTTGCTTTCTGAATAAGTGAATGTATTAATACAATAATAAGCTGATATTTTATGTGGTCACTTTTAACTTCATTTTTTAAATGGTGATTTCAAAAGCAAACAGTACAGACTGAGAGATGAGTGAGTATCATAGATGAACACAGGCCAACCACCCTGCAGTTAACGACATTTTTATTGTATTTGGGGGCTGCCCTAGTGGCTCAGTGGAGAAGGAAATGGCAACCCACTCCAGTACTCTCACCTGGAAAATCCCACGGATGGAGGAGCCTGGTGGGCTACAGTCCATGAGGTCCCAAAGAGTCAGCGACTTCACTTCACTCAAAGATGAGTCGCTCAAAGACTGAGCAACTTCACTTTGCATCACTTCTGGTGGCTCAGAAGGTAGAATCTGCCTGCAATGTGGGAGACCTGGGTTCGATCCCTGGGTTGGGAAGATCCTCTGGAGAAAGGAGTGGCAACCCACTCCAGTATTCTTGCTTGGAGAATTCCATGGACAGACAAGCCTGGCAGGCTACAGTCTTCGGGTTGCAAAGAGTGGGACATGACTGAGCGACTAACACTTACTACTTATTTATTGTGTTTGGGAAGAGTGCCCTTGTACGAAAGTACAGAGACTAACTTGCAGAGCTTTTCAAATTGTCTGTTCTTGAAACTGCACTGTCCTTCAGATAGTGGTTCTTTAGGCCTAGGGTCTGGCCCAGGGATTAGAATCCTTTAACGCTTTATGGGTAATTCTGATGCAAAGTCAGGTTTGGGAAATACTGGTCTGAAATAATAAAATGTACTCAATAGGTACTTTCATTTTTTCTAAACCCAAATTTCCAATTAAAAAGAAAGAAAACTCTGTTAAAACCAACGTAATACTATACATAAAACTAATTTTAAATATACGATTGCCTGGCATCAGAACTTCAATATCGACTTTACAGCAGTGTGTTCTTGAGTATAAAGATTTCTCCTGGTCTTAACAGAATGTCTCACAGCCTCATCCTCTACCTAGCAGTTTACAAATCTAAGTATACATCAGAATCCTTTATGGGCTGATTTCCAGACCCTAACCCAGGACATTCTGAGTTTGCTGTTTGGAGTGAGATCTTAGAACCTGCCTTTGGACCAACTATTGTGGGCTACACCTGAAGAAATGCTGTCTTGGTATTACTTTCTGCGCTGAACCTCAGAGAGAGGAAATGAGCAAGACGGCTCAAGAATCCGGCTATTAGCAATGTACATGTATCCCAGGACCTCGCAAAGGGTACTGACAGACTGAAAATGAGCGTGGCATCTAATCAGGAAGCGAGATAGCAGATACGGACGTCTTTATGAAGCGTTCTCTGGCTTTTACAGTAAAGCCACTCAAGGTTCAAACATAATGCCAAGTCCCAACCCGACCTGCGTCACCCCAGGTGTGGGTGTGTGCCAAGGCGAGCTCTCAAACATACTGAAATAACCTGCCCACACGCGGGCCCAAAGACGATGCGAGCTCGGGACGACAGAAGCAAAGATCTGAGTGGAGGTCATCTCTAAGTCACCGTGGAGGGACGCCGTTCGGGATCTGTTCCAACAAGCTTTTGGAAGCATTTCACCAGTGGACTATGGAGCCCTTCAAACTCAAAGAAAACAAAGCCAGTTAATTCCCTGCTTGTTCGGGATTGAAAAGCTATCAAATCCACCCTGCTCTGTTGCAAGCGCCCAGCCTGGTGTGCGCGCAGGAAGCGCCGGGGGAGCAGAGAGCCGCGGCGCGGCGGCCGCCGTGAGTCAGCGCTGAGTCAGGCCGGGCGCTACGTGCGGGCCGGGGCGCCCCGGCCGAAAGCGCAGGCGCGGGCTCGGCCGCGCTCGGTCTTCCTGGAAGCCCCGCCCCGCGCCGCCGGCCCCGCCCCCGTCCCGCCCGGGACCCCCTGCGCTCACACGCGCACCGGCTTGCACGGACCGGCTTGCACGGACCGGCTTGCACGGACCGGCTTGCACGGACCGGCTTGCACGGACCGCCTCGTCGCTCCAGCCTGGAAGCTTTAGCGCCGAAGCGTCACAGATGACAGTCGGTGACAGAGCTCCGGCGGATGCTTCAATCCCATGTGTTTCCTCAAGACCGAGATTCCAGTTGCTCTGGGGTTTTTTTTTTTTTTTTGGTATTTTCTGGTTAGTTTTTTTTTTTTCTTTTTCCTGGCAGGGGAGTAACACGCTTATCTTTTTATAGTTTCCAGTATTTTAAATGAAGCACAGGAAGAGTAGATTAATAAAACGTGTGTTGAAAATTATGCATCCAATGCTCACACTGCTTTGGGGTCTAAAATGATTATAATGGGACTGCAGTTAGAGCTCTGAAGCCTGGGTAACTGGAGAGAAAAGACTTAACACTGTTCTGATTTGCTTTTTGTTGGTAGGGGGAAAAAAAACGTCACCCGTTTGTCCAATCACCTTTCTAACAACTAAATTATTTTGAAGACTGGAGACGTGTTTGTTAGTGATTTGATATGGGGTTACCAGAGAATGGGGGAAGCATGTCTGTGGGTGACGTAGATATTCCCCTCTCCGTATGGATGATATTTTGTTGGTCTTACAAAATATGGCGATGATGGCATCAGTGCTGAAAGTAGATAGCAGGTTTATGTCATTAAGTGTAGCTAGTCAATGAGATGGTCCTGGTGCAGGTGGGTAATTATTATTTAGGGGCTGTTTGAGGCTGATGATTTCCAGAGTCAGACTGGGTCTTTAGACGTTGTTGTGCCAGCTGTTGCCAGTTGTTTTGCTTCTTCAGGAGAATTATATCCCTCCTTATCCCTGTGTGCGTGTGAGATGATGCAAAACATCCGAGTGTTCTTGTATTTTGACAGCCTTTCCTGCAAGGAAGGAGACTGAAGTAATTAGAGGGTGAACTGACTCACCAAGTTTACAGAGAGGCATGACTGTTCAGTTTTTTAAAAGAAGGGAAAAGTTACCAAACTGAAAAAAATAAGGAATTATGAAAATATGAGAGATGATGAGAGCCCAGAAAAGCAAAATGGGTAGTGTGAACCAGAAATAGAATCTAATAAAGTATTCATAGCCAGAGATATATGCTGGGCTTAACAAAAAGAAAGTGAAATTTTTCTCATATAAAATATCTAAAAACTAAGTTTATATAGGTCTCCTTCAACTTATAATGAGTTTGTGTCCCAAAACACCCATTATAAATAGAATATATAAATCAAAAATACATTTACTCTTTCTAACCTACTGAACATGAATCATAGCTCAGCCTAACCTACCTTACAGGCTTCCCAAGTGGTGCTAATAGTAAAGAACCCATCTGCCAATGTGGAAATGTGAAGAGGTGTGGGTTTAATCCCTGGGTCGGGGAGATTCCCCTGGAGGTCGTGGCAACCCACTCTAGTATTCTTGCTTGGAGAATCCCAGGGACAGAGGAGCCCTGGTGGGCTACAGTCCACAGGGTCACGACTGAAGTGACTGAGCAACCTGTCCTAAACATGCTCAGAACACTTACATTAGCCTATAGTTGGGCAAAACCATGTAACACAAAGTCTATTGTATCATAAAATATTGAATCTCTCATGTAACGTATTGACGGCGAAGAACAGAAGATTTGTAAATACATTGTGTAAGTTGTAAGTGTATTGATCACCCTTGTGCTCATGTGGCTAATGGGGGGCTCCTTACTACTCACTGCCTCTAGAGTGTACATCTCATAGCTCATGTGCTTGGGAAAAGATCAAAATTCAGAGTACCATTTTTACTGAATGTGTATCACTTTCCCATTATTGTAAAGTTGGAAAATGATAATTCAAACCATTGTAGGCTAAGGGATCATCTGTACATCATTTGATGTTTAAAAACCTGTACATGATTCCCATTCTTATTACCTTGTCAACAATGATACTGCCTTGGCATTTATGGGATCGTTTGAAACCCAAGTTCACTTTTTAACAGCATGAATTTGGGCTACTTACTTAGCTTCACTCCATCTCAGTTTCGTCCTCTGTGAAGTGGAAATTAAAATTACTATTTCATAGGCTTGTTAGACAGGATTAAAAGAGATGCTGCCTAAAAATGGTTTTGCACATTGCTAGGCACATTTAAAAGACACATTAAAAAAAAACAGCTCCTGTAAATGAATGTTTGTGTCCTATTGTCATTATTATTGAACTTGATTAAACTGTAGATTAGATCACAAAGAGGCAGTATTTTATCCAGCTCATTGGACTAATAAAAGCTTTGGAATATACATCACAAATGCATTGACTCAGTGACCTTATGCAAGATATTTGGGTAAGATTGTAAAACAGCTAGGTGAGTGTTTAATGTTCTTTGGTTATGAGAGGAAAGCTAAAAGAGAATGACTACAATCATCAGTCGCCACAAAGGTGATGCAAAATAGCCAAGCAAGAGCCCTTTTCTTCTGTCCTCAGAGAGAACGACTTGGCAGAGTAGTATGGCAGTCACTAGGCAAAGAGAATATAACATTTTTCCTTTAAACTATAGATCAACCTCCATGACATGCGATAATTAATTATTTCGCAGAGACAGAAACTTGGTTCTTTCCAAGTGTAAAGTAACAAGCTTAGCTATTAATAAAGGTTAACAACCAATCTCCCATCAACCACTCCAAACAGCTCTGAGCCCCCTACTCATAAGACGTAACAGTCATTCTCTTGAAATAGTAAAAAAAAATATTTCTTTTAGAATTACCCTCAAATAAAGCAACTACTTTGTACATGATTGCAGTCCTACATTTACCAAATCAGGAAGTGAACATGGGCATGAAAGCAATTGCGTTTAACTATAGTTACTTGTTACAATGGTTTTCCATTTATTTCCTTTTGCTTATCCATCCAGTATTCTTTGCAGTCTTCAGCGTTAGATCCTGGAGACTGAAAAATTAACACGACAGACAAGACCTAATAATAGAAGTTATATTCTGGTAGGAAGAACAAACATTTTAAAAGCTAAGAAACCAACTAATTGAGGAAGTATCAAAATTTGTCAAAAAAAAAAAATAAGGACAATTCATAGGCTGCCATCCAGAATCCCAGAAAGAAATTATTTATATAGTTAGATTAAAAAGACCTCTCAGAGGAGGTGATATTTAAGCTGGAGCCCTTGAAGCAAGGACTTCCCTGATAGCTCAGTTGGTAAAGACTCTGCCCACAATGCGGGAGACCCTAGTTTGATTCCTGGGTCAGGAAGATCCCCTGGAAAAGGGATAGGCTACCCACTCCAATATTCTTGGGCTTTCCTTGTGGCTCACCTGGTAAAGAATCTGCCTGCAGTGTGGGAGACCTGGGTTCGATCCCTAGGTTGGAAAGATCCCCTGGAGAAGGGAAAGGCTACCCACTCCAGAACTGGTTAGAGAATTCCATGGACTGTATAGTCTACGGGGTCGCAAAGAGTCGGACACAACTGAGCGACTTTCACTTTCACTTCACTTGAAGGGTAAGAAGGTTGCCTAAAACAGGAGAAGTAAGAGATTAGGCAGAGAGCACAGGGAGCATGAAGACCTTGAGTCTGGAAGCACTTTGTTCAAAGAACAGCAAGGGAGGGGATGAGTAACATGACATTAGGTTTGAGAGGCCAGATTCTGCATAGACTTGAAGGCGTCTGGATTATATACTCAGTATGATTGACAACTGTTGATAGGTTTTCAGCAGCAGGTTCCATGATGTGATTTACATGGTCAGAAGACTACCCTGTGGCAAATGCATTGTAGGGATCAGGAATGGAACGGGGGTGCCTTTAGCATCTGTACAACAGTGGATATTGGGGCAGTGGAAATAAAAGAAGGGGAGGAAACTAAGGTGTATGATAGAGGAAGAAGAGCCAGAAGGAGCTGATGGACTGAAGCGAATCAAGGGCAAGAGGAATCATAGGTGAGCTCTGCTTTTCTGGTTGCAGCCCTTTGGGGATTCACCAGGTCTTGGTGGTGTTTTACTGCCAATATTTAAACTCAAGAGTTCTGAAATGTGTGCTCACATGTACACACACACACACACACACACACACACACACACTTGTGAACATGCCTACTGCCACGTATGAAAATAGGAGTTCACACTGAGAGAAGTCAGTTCTGCTTAAGGGATGGCTGAAAAGTGCTTAAATGAATGCCCCACGCTTAATGGCATTTATCCTTCCCTCTGCACTTTTATCCAGGCACACAGGTACAGGATGCATGATGCCCTCCCCTCTCCTCCCTTCTCCTCTTTGAATTTGTGTACTCAAATCCAGCTCAGTGTTCGTGCACAGGTAAACACTTATTTTCTGTATGAAGCCATCACTAACACCCAAATCAGATGGATCTCACTGTCTGTGTCCAGTCTGCTTGACCCTTGAAACTTGGACTTGTCACATGGCTATACCAGCAGTTTAAATTTCATAAATGCTATATAAATGTCTCTCCGACTAAACTTTAACCCTCTTCAGACCAGAGACAGATTCTCATGTGTCCGTTATAGCACCCACAGTATCAGCAACATGTTCTGAACCTAGGCAGGACTCAACATCAGTGCAATCACCGGCATTTTTATGTGGATGGAAACTTGGTGATCACCAAGTCTAATAGTCCACTTATTTAGTAAATAGATTAGCTCACAAAGAGATAGTACTCGGTCCAGATCATAGAGCTCATAGAATGGTTGGGAATTTATATCACAAACATGTGGTCTCAGTCACCTTAAGTGGGACCTTTTACTTCTGAACCTCTAACTCTCATTTAAAAACTGTAGGAGTTTATACTTTGTGATCTCAAAAGTTCTTTCAGGATTTTTTTTTTTTTAAACCACAGTTTACTATCTATTTTTATGAGTCAGATACTGACGTAAGCACTGTAAGAGTTGCCTAGTTGGGCCCAACTCTTTGTGACCCCACAGTCTGTAGTCCTCCAGGCTCCCCTGTCCATGGAATTTTCCAGGCAAGAATACTGGAGTGAATAGCCATTGTATTGTCCAGGGGATCTTCCCCACCCAGGGATCGAACTTGAGTCTCCTGCATTGCAGGCAGATTCTTTACCATCTGAGTTACCAGAGAAGCCCAAGTAATCACTACAGGTATGCTTTTATTTAATTCTTGTAAAAGCAGTTTTGTGAGGTGAGGGGCACTATTCGCATTTTCACAGACCAGAGAGCAAAGAAATAGAAAGTTTATGTAACTTGCCCAAGAGTATTTAGCTAATAAGCGGTAGAATAGAATTGGATTGGAATCCAGGCCTGTCCAGCTGCAAAGGCTGAGGTCATCATCGTGATGCTACTCTGCCTCTTTTCTACACTCTTCATTTTTACAGTGGCTGAGAAAAGTTAGATATTTTACCCAGAACTTCACATCTAGGGATTGGTAGAAGCAGGCCTGAATTCAAGCACCAGCCCTCTTTCCTGTATGACAAGCTTCAGGTATCAATTTTATCAATGAATATTCAGAATGGGGGTTGTTTTAGCCTATTTCAATGAGTCTACTGGTATCATAGTCAATGCCATTGAATAGAACTCAACAATGAACATAGCTGATTGTATCTGTGGAATAAATGAGTTTCTCGTCTAGTTTACGACAGTACCTCTATGTTCACCAGTCCTAAGTCAAAATCAATGAAAAAGCAAGGGCCTGGTAGATTCCAGTAAGTAACCGTGGGGATACCCTGGAGCGTGAGGGGTAGCAGCTGTCACTAACGCGTGGGAACCAGCCTCTGTGGGCAGTTCACTGGAGAAAAGTGAAGTGTACTCCTTCTTCATCACATTGTCAAGGGATGACATAGAGCCTGTCACCTCTATCTTCAAGGAATAATGAATGTGGTCACCTGCCCTGAGATCAAATTTTGATCTTTAACCCTCTTCAGACCAGAGACAGATTCTCATGTGTCCGTTATAGCACCACAGTATCAGCAACATGTTCTCAACCTAGGCAGGACTCAACATCAGTGCAATCACCGGCATTTTTATGAATGTGAATCACTCCAGAGCCCCCCTTTTCCTCAGGAGGGTCTCTCAGGGTGTAGCTCATGAAATATACAAAAGAATAGCACAGACCCCCAGCTGCATCAGTTTGTAATCTACTTTAGGAAACAAAGTCAAGAGAGGCAGTCTAGGGCCTACCAGGTCTATCCTTGACCACTTGTGTCCCTTGAATAAGCCCCCTGAAAGGACCTTGCTGGGTGCCCTGTGAAGCCAGGCAGGCCTGGACACCACTCAGCATCTTAGACCTTCTTGGCTCTCAGATCTGAGGTCAGTTAGAACAGCAATAAAATGGTGATGAAGGCCTTTCGGAGAGCCCAGTGTGAGAAAGAAACAATTTTGAAGGGACAGACCTACACTAGAAAGATGATGATGGTGATCTAATCACATGTCCCAACCCAGATATTCCTAGAGAAAACCCTGGGATTTTCCACAGCCAGACCAAAGCATAAAGCTGGCGCTCGTCCCAGTAGATCAGGGCTTGTTTTGAGTCTCCTCAGCAATTTGACAGACCCTGAGGAAACTTGAGTAATAGCGAAAAAAACAGACTCTTCCGTGTCTTCAAACATCAGAGAGTTGCTCTTAGAGTTAAGAAGGATCATTTGCAACTTCATATGTGTTTTTCCCACAATTGTACACAACATATGTATTTGTGTGACTAAAGAATGATTCACCAATATTTCTAGATGAGGTCTAAAGAATGCAGAGACTTCAGGGTAGCTTGAATAACATAAGGAGATGCCAAGGAACATTTATTAATGATTGTAAGAAAGCACAGTTCTGCTTTTTAAAGGGCTGGCCAAATGTTGATCTCTGTAACTTCTTTTCAACAGTATAATCAGATGAACAAAGATCTGTGTGTTGAGGGCAGGCCTATTTCAACTGACATTTGTCCACTTGCATTTCATGTGGCCTGCTTTCATATGGCCAGGTCTTTGCCTCTAAACTTCACACTTTGTAGGACAGAACCTTCCTTCTAATGGAGTAAGTCGGTTTTGCTTTGTTTCAGAAACTAGTAGAGAGACTCAGAGACTCAGCTGAGTTCTCTATCTTGAATGAAATCTAGAGGCCCACGGTGAAAATGCTACACTTTACCTTAGTATAGGGAATGGCTGTAGTAAACAAACTGACTCACCATTAACCAATGCTGGTTAATGATAATCACAGTATTTGCATAGTTCTTTGTCCTTCAACAGTACAATCTTTTGTTTCACATAATACCCCTTTGAGGCAAACTGGCACAGTATCATTATCCCCCTTTTGTAAATAAATTAACTGAGTCAAGAGATTGGAAGCCTTCAGGCCACCCAGAGATCAAGCAAAGACTTCATGGTGCCTCTTCTGCCAGATACAGACTATTAGCCCCTGTGGCTATTGTTTTATTACCTGTGTGTGTTAGTGGCTCAGTCCTGTCTGATTCTTTGTGACCCCACGGACTGTAGCCCTCTTCTGTCCAAGGAATACTCCAGGCAAGAATACTGGGGTGGGTTGCCACGCCCTTCTCCAGGGTATATTCCTGACCCACGAATGGAATCCGGGGACACGGCAATTTCCACAGGCTTTGTACTTTGATAGCCTTAGCGGGGGTGAAACTAGGATTGCCCACCCACTCTTGAATAAGAGACATCTTGAATATTTTGTCATATTAAAAAGCAGAGACATTACTTTGCCAACAAAGGTCCATCTAGTCAAGGCTATGGTTTTTCCAGTAGTCATGTATGGATGTGAGAGTTGGAATAAAGAAAGCTGAGCACCTAAGAATTGATGCTTTTGAACTGTGGTGTTGGAGAAGACTCTTGAGAGTCCCTTGGACTGCAAAGAGATCCAACCACTCCATCCTAAAGGAGATCAGTCCTGGGTGTTCATTGGAAGGACTGATGCTGAAGCTGAAACTCCAATACTTTGGCCACCTGATGCGAAGAGCTGACTCATTTGAAAAGACTGATGCTGGGAAAGATTGAGGGCAGGAGGAGAAGGGGACCACAGAAGAGGAGATGGCTGGATGGCATCACCAACTCAATGGCCATGGGTTTGGGTGGACTCTGGGAGTTAGTGATGGACAGGGAGGCCTGGTGTGCTGTGGTTCATGGGGTCATAAAGAGTCGGACACGACTGAACTGAATGTTTTGTCAGGTGAAATTTCTCAAATCACAAAGAGGCCCTAGAGACATGGATATTGCTGCCATATCAAAAATGTTGTAAATACTGGTTACTGTATAAGGGCAATACATTAATAAAACCACTCCATGACTGAATCTCCTAAAGGAGTTTTCAGGATGCCAGGCATAAAGTGGTATTCTTGAGTGTGTGCCAGGGTGAGGCTTAAGGGCACTGTGCCTCTGATGAGTTTGGCAAAGAGGAAACCAAATATGAAACTTTGGGCCACCCACCATACTTCCACCTGAGAGATGTGGGGGGTGGGGTGGGAGTGGGGGTGGGGAACTGGAAACAAACTTTCCTCATTTAAAATTTAGATTTCTATCTTATTTTTATTCCTTTATCCAAAGGAATCTTACCTCAAATTTTGCCAAATCTAGAGTTATGTATCTCTCCCTCGAAATAAACTCTCAGAATTAAACAATAAACATAAACAAACATGTAAAAGGGAGTGCACCTTTAATACTATCTCTAAAGACCTGTGCATGAATGTCCCCATCACCTCTTAGTGAAACCAGGTAACCCAGATTGGACTTCAACCTACAGTCTTTTAATTGAGATCATGTCTAGCCTCAGGACTTAATGAAGCTCAGGGTCTTGCTGTCTCATTGCAGAGAGAATTCAGTGTGAGGCAAAGTGATAGGTAAGAGATGGATTTATTTAGAGAGAAACACTCCACAGAGCGTGGGCCATCTCAGAAGGTGAGAGGCCTTGGAGGAAACATACTCCACAGGCAGTGTGGGCCATCTCAAAAGGTGAAAGTGGCCCTACAGTAGAGATTTGTCAGTTTTTGTCAGCATGGGTAATTTCATAGGCTAATGAGTGAGAGGAGAATTCTAGCAGTTTGGGGGATGGGGTGGGGATTTCTAGGAATGGGGCCACCACCCACTTTTTGACCTTTATGGTTGACCTTGGAACTGTCTTGGTGCCTGCGGGTGTGTCATTTAGCTTGCTGATGTGTTGCAATAAGCGTTTACTGAGGCTCAGAGTCGAGTAGAAGGAGTAGAAGTCGACTGTCTACTGGCTTGGACCTATCTGGTTCTGATCAGTTCATGTCATGTCCTTGGGCTATGTCATTCTTTTAAAGGTTGTGCCCTTTCCCCTTCCCTCCTGTTTCATTAGCATTTGCAATCTTGGTAGCTGGATGTGCAGTGCTATGGGTACAACAGGTAATTAAATCCTACCAATTAAAAATTCTGCAGTCGATGGGGTGGCAAAGAGTCGGACACAACTGAGCAACTGAATTGAATTAAAAGTTCAGACTCAGAGTGAACAGATGCACAATGATAACTAATGTCACCATCATGATAAGTAACATTTACTAAAGGCTTGTGTGTGTGTTTGCATGTGCACTCAGTCATGTCCAGCTCTTTGTGACCCCCTGGACTGTAGCCTGCCAGGTGCCTCTGTCCATGAGATTTTTCAGGCAAGAGTACTGGTGTGGGTTACTTAGTAAGGGCTTACCGTGTCAGGTCTTAGGGTAACACCTGTATCTCATTTGATCCTCACAATAAGGCTACAAGATACTGTTATTCCTAGTTTAACTGAAGCAGAATCTTGTGTAAAAAAGTTTGCCCAAGGTTATCCAGCTATTTTTTGCCACTAGAGTCTATGATATTATGACTGAGCTTATGTATTTCACTGGGCATGAAATTCCAGACAAAGACTCAGATATAGCATTGTTACAATATTGGTTATATAGACCCCCTACTTGGGCCCTAGGCCAACAAAAGCCTCCTGTCTTGGCAAGGATGATTATTTTTCTGTTTGGATACATACAGCTAATAAGGAAATTGTTGCTGAGACTGAAACAGTACAAGCTTTATTCAATGGCCAGAGAATGGAGAAAGAAGAGCTTAGTGTGCAAGTCAACTTTGAAACCCACTTGGGCTGAGACACAATATATACAAGAAGGTCAAGGTAAAGGGGAGGGAACTGAGTACAGAGAGAGAGAAATATTCATGACTCATCAGTTCTAGTAGGGTTCTTTCAGCTGTTGTCAGTTGTTAACCGTCGTGGCGCTGGTGGGTGTGTCCTGTGGCATACTAATGTATTACAATGAGTCTATTATAAAGGCAAGGTCCATTGGAGGTCAAAGCTTCTGCCATCTTGAGTCTTCTTGGTTCAACTAATTCTGGTGGATTCTTGTTTTTCGTTTCTGGTGGTTTCCTACAAAACAAAGATAATGCTTCTCTACAGCCTACCTTGTTCCCTTGAAGAAGAGGGGGGCTTAGAGCTGGAGGTTAACAGTCATGATGACAGCATGCAGTTTTATTTCTCTATTACTAATCTTAGCCTAGCCCTACTTCCACTGCCAGTGGAAAACTGCATTTTGTTAGTTCAAAACTCATTTTCTTTTGAGCAGTTCTCACGTAAGTCAGAATTACTCTTTCTCTGTCTTTCCCATCTCCTTTTCTGGAGACAAGATATGAAAAGAGGAGAGTAAAGCATATGGATCACCGTGGCATCTGGTGAGAATGAGATCCTTGGTCTTCCATCATCCTCTGTCCCCGCTGGCCTTGGTGGGCATAGAGCCCAATCTGCTCTGTCCCTCAGGTCTCCACTGCTGATGCTCACAGTCCATGTACTGCAGGTGTCATGACCAGAATCCTATACCCTCCTCATCCTAACCCAGGCTCCTCTGGGTCTCCTGGCTATAGTCAGCCACCCCCGTGCTCTTGAGAACTGGCAGGGTCAAGTGGGTTCCCCTCATGCCCTGTGTGGGGTGAGACTCCCCTCAGTTCTGACCGCTCCGATCCTCCCTCATCCACTACGCTCTGACGTCCTGCTGGACGTGACATTTCTCTGAAATGTCTGGAGCCTCCTCTGGGCATACTCTACAAACAGGCAAGATTTCCCACATTCTCCATTTCTAGTCTTCCTAAGTCTTTATGGGGCTTATACTGTGCCCTGTCAGGGACCCAGGTGCTAACCAGGTCTCCCTTTAAATTTCTCACCACTTCGAGCTGGAGAAACATACATCTCCTATCTTGATGGTAAGAACACTAGCCATTTTACCCACTTTCTGCCTTACACTGAAGCTCCCTGGGGCTCTGACTCCCTCATGCTCTAAGTCTTATGGAACTTAAAACATCCTTTATTCTTTTGTAAATATGGGCTTTCAAGATAATTCTATCTGAGCATTCAGCAAAGCTACTGAGTAATTTACTTTTGTACTCTTTTTTTTTTTTTTACTATCTTTGATCTTTCCGAGGCAATATTAGACCTCTAACCTACAGGCTGGTGTGGGAAAGCAAGAGAAATGCAAAAAATAAAACCCTTAAACATTATCTCTAAGAGTAACTCATAAAATTTCTGTACAGAGATATGTGTATTGTGTGTGTGAACAGTAATACTTTATAATTGTCTTCTAGGTTAAGTGTCTTAACATAAGCAGTGTCTTAACCTCAACTTGCCCCGTAAATGTGTATCTTTTTGTCATTTTTCAATAGTCTTCAGGATATATAACCTGCTAATAAAATGAAGGATGCCACAGTTTCATGATTTGCAGTTTCACTTTCCTTAGCAGAAAAGCAATTAAGATGTGTGAAAAGCAGTATATTTGTGTGTGTGTGTGTGTGTGTGTGTGTGAACTAATAAGGCTGCCACTTTGCACATATATTGTAATTGCCTTTTGTGCTAAGAGCTGTGCAAAAGTGAGCCATAAAATTTGAGCCACTGGGAAGATTCTTCAATTTCATTGCATTCAGATTGTTGACATTTTCGACTGGCTGACATGTCATGAATTCATTAGCATGTCCCCTCCTGGCTGGCTAAAGTCAGTCTAGTGCTGGCCTATGCTGGGCCCTGAAACCCAAGTACCCGACTCTTGGCCTCATGACTTGTCTGTGAAAACCAGAAGCTCTTTGTGCCAGTGGCCACGCCTCTGCTGCATGACGCATCCTGGATGCCGCGCCAGAGGGCTCTCCTCTGTCATGAGGTCACCCAGAATCAGCGCAGGGGCAAGCCTGAGAAGGAGAGGAGGGAGGCAGACCACTGCATCTCTTCCTCCTGCTGACCAGGTCCACGATTTAGCAGATAAAGAGAGCACTGAGAGCCCCTTTTTGTAAAAATAAACCCCCCAAAAGCTCAAACTCATAGAAACATTTGCATATATGCATAGTGTATATTTATGTATGTATATATTTATGTATATGTGTGTGTGTGTATATATATATATATATATATATATATATATTATATATATATATTTGGGCTTCCCAGGTGGTGCTAGTGGTAAGGAGCTCGTCTGCCAATCCAAGAGATATGAGAGAGGCGAATTTGATCCCTGGGTGGGGAAGACCCCTGGAGGAGGGCATGGAACCCACCCCAATATTCTTCTCTGGAGAATCCCATGGACAGAGGAGGCTGGCAGGATATGGTCCATAGGGTCGCAAAGAGTTGGACACGACTGAAGCAATGTGGTACATGCATACAGACACAGACACACACACAGACACACACACAGACACACACACACACACACACACACACACACACACACACACACACACA
>ML660765.1:17889935-18145680 GCA_007570785.1 Antilocapra americana | reverse complement strand
ACACACACACACACACACACACACACACACACACACACACACACACACATATATTTTCTCCAGAAAAGCACCAAGCGAGTGGGGGTACAGAAGGGTAATAATATGGACTTCTACCTTCGATTTATACAACTCTATGCTATTGTGATTTTTTTCCCTGTAAGTACAGTCGACATTGTAGTTTTTAAATATATATACATATGTATACATTTATATTTTATGAATAAGAACATCAATGCCAGCATTAAAAGGGAACAAGTCATGCCAGAAGGAGCGGTGGAGAGGTGTTCCCTTCCTTCAGATGCAGAGTCAGCTCTGGGAACCACTGTTGTAGAAGCCTTTGGTTTTACAAAAGGAGCAATGGGGGAACATGAGTGCTTTACTCTGAAGAACAAGGAAACAAAAGGGTCCAAGAGGAGCTTTCAGGTACATGATGGAGAGGTGGGCTGAAATCTACAGGCTACAGCCTGACTCTTCTCTAATACCTGCTTCCCAAGGGTGAGATAATAGACTCAGCATGCATCTGGACTCTGAATCAACAGCATCTCTGCCCAGTCGCTCAGAAATTCAGTATTTTAACCAAGTGAAGGATGTGCGGCAAGCCCAGCTCTGCAGTTGGGACACAGCCCTGGCACACCTCCGGCTGACATGTGCCACTACTGGAATGCTGGGCCACTCCACCCTCAAACTAACTTCTGGCTGAACTGGGGGTATCCTGGCTCTAGCTGAGAAGAGGCTTCAGTCCTGGTTTTCATACTTGAACTTTTGGTTCGAGAGCAAAAGCCAAAAAATGCAACCTACCCTGAGCAATAGCCAGGTTGTTGATGCTGCCAGGCAATTCCTGGCTCACTGGACCACCGCCTCCCACTTTTTGGACCAAGAGGATACACCAGAGACCAACCTCCCATGATTCAGGCCTTGCTGACCAATCACTCAACCAGCCAGAGTGCTCCCTTTGCTTGAGTTACTACCTGCTAATGAGGTACACACTTTGCCAGGTATATTAATACTCTTACACTAGCAAGATGTAGAAGGAATTCATGCAGCATTTAAAATCATGGCCTTGGGGACTAGAAGAGTTTTAGGGGAGGTAAAATTTTACTTTTACTACTATATCTGCTCTAACAAGTTTAAAACTTCATATAACTTGCTACTGAAGTGACTCATCATATCATCATCACAATTCTAGTATGGTCGTGTTGTTTTTTTTTTTAATACAGAAGTATTAAATGCATGGGACTTAAACTACTATGATCAGGTCACAGCTGAATGGGAAGATAATTCTTAATCTCCTTGGGAAAATGGACCGTGATGTGAATAAACTAAATAAACATGGTTGTGATACCCATTAATACAACGTGGTATAGCAAAGATGAGAACAATCTAAAAATATTGAAAGAATATGCAGTGAAGAATTCTGCAATTATAATAATGACAGTTTCTCAAAGCCTTGCTTCTGGATCTGGCAATAAAACACTTAATTTGCATTTCATTTCCATATAATCTTTTTGTGCCACTTTATATTTAATTGACAATTTTACTTTTAAAAATTAATTCACATCTTCACGTTCTTTTTGCTTTATTTTGAAAACTGAGTCATGAAACTTTGGCTAAATTTTGCCAAATAAATGTTCAATAGAGACAAATTCCAATCATCTCTTGACTCTAGACCAAATATGACGCATTTTATTTAACCAACCTGCCTCCAAGGCTGTGATTTCCAGGCAATTATATTTTATTGCTGCTATTCTTAATGCCATTGCAAAACTTTTAGTTTTTTTTCTTTCTTCCTCATTTACCTATTATCACTGAGCCATCTATGAGTCGCTCAGTCATGTCTGACTCTTTGCCACCCCGTGGACTGTATCCTGCCAAGCTCCTCTGAGCCGTCTATACTATCCCAGAAATGCTCAACAAATATTGAAAAAACACACAGAAACTTTGAAAGCATAAGTGGGTTAATGGCTTAAGCACCAGAAAAAATTCTCATAGGTGCTTAGAGTAGTAGAATATGAGGAAACAAGAATATGTGTTCTTGTTTACAGTTACATTGACTTTGTCTTAACAATGAGAGCACAAGTTCAAACTTTATATCTGGAAATGGAAGAAGTTAATAACCATCTTTTTACATATTTCCAATTTCATCAGTTTACATTTTAGCTCTGAAAATTTGCTGCATTTTTATACTAACAATAAGAGTTTTGCAATCTTTATGAGACTACTGACTGCAAGAATAATGAATAATGTCAAGTAAGGAAAACTGAATTCCCTCTACTTGTTTCAACTTTGACCTTGGAGAAAACAGAAAGTTTTCTTATTAGGCATTGTTTCTAGTTCATGTGTTCAGATGAAGCAAACTAGCAAATTTGTCAGAGAAAAATTAATGTTTCTCTGGAGATCAAACATTAATGCCAGCCAGTATCCCATCAAAGAACATGATTACCTATATTCATCTATTTGAAACTCCATGGTTTTGTTTCTGTCATTGTAAGCTTCAGTTCATGAGCTTGTTGACATATGAGAGTCTTCCTTTTTGAAGCCCAAACAGATGGAAAAAGAAATTGTGAAATCACATGACACTCAGAAATACTGCATCACTCTATTCCCACTTTTTGTCTCAAAAAATTTCCTAACATCTGAGAGCATCATCAGTGTGAGTAAACTGACATTTAAAAAGATGAAGAGATGTTTTTTAAAGCCCCCAAAGCATGTACTCTTTTTTAAGAGTATATATGAATGAACATATATATATATTCATATATAGAATGAATTTACCATTGAAAGTTAATGTCAGATGTGCTTGTGTTTTATTCCATCTCAAGCACAGTTGAAAGAACACTGTTGTTTTGTGTTTAAACAATATCAAGAAAGCTTTTCTTTTGTTTTACACACCTCTTCCAGTGTTTGAGTAGGAAATAAAGAAGTAACAGTTAGAAGAGTTGGGTGTGTATGTGTGTTTAGCCACTCAGTCATCTCCAGTTCCTTGTGACCCCATGCACTGTAGCCTGCCAGCCTCCTTTGTTCATGAAATTTTCCAGGCAAGAATACTGGAGTGGGTTGCCATTTCCTCTTCCAGGGGATCTTCCCAATTCAGGGATCAAACCCACGTCTGTTGCATTGGCAGTCAGGTTCTTTACCACTGTGCCCACCTGGGAAGCCCCCATAGAGAATGCTAGTTCATACTGGGTTGTGACATTTTAATTCAGCAAGCTATTACTGTTCATTAATATATTGTTAGTACTTACTGCATTATATGTTATTATTATTATCTGCTTTTGGTCATTGTTACATTTCTAATACAGAGGTGAGTGCTTGGCACATAAAAGGCAATCAATAGGTATTTATTGAATAAATGAATGACTCCATCAAGAGATAAGAATTATTACTAAGAAGAGTAATTTTGCCCTTGTTTTACTGTGCAAAAGCTGCTCTTGATAATCAGCCACATTTAATTTATTTTCTTTCAAACCTTTCTTTGCTACAACTTTACATTTCTTCTGTCTTTCCTGCTGAGAGTCAGTGAGCTTAGACACTCAGCTTTAATTCCATTTTTCTCCTTTTTGTGGATATCATCCATATATATGACTTTCCAGCCAGTGTAATCTTTCCAGAAGTTCTTGTTGACTGCAAAAGCTTAAAAGCTCTTTATTGTTGAAGGGACGAGAAGACTGACATCCATTGTGTTTCATTTGGTGACTGAAATGTGTGACACATAACAAGGCCTTTATCCTCTGTTTATCCATCTGGAAAATGAGAACAACAATTCTCACTAGCCTGGTATGGAAGTGATTGCCAAGGACTTTGTGATCCGTGCAGGGAAGGACACTCTTTAGTTGGTACATAATAGAGATGTATCCGTTTGATCAATTGGGTGTTTAGGTACTAAAGGACTTAAAGTGATGTTAAGCAAACAACAACAAAAAGAAGAATCTGGCTTATAGATTTTTAATGCTATTTACGTGCTTCTTTCTTAATATATTTAGAGGAGAGTGAAAAAGTTGGCTTAAAGCTTCACATTCAGAAAACTAAGATCATGGCATCCGGTCCCATCACTTCATGGCAAATAGATGGGGAAACAGTGGAAACAGTGGCTGACTTTATTTTTCTTGGGCTCCAAAATCACTGCAGATGGTGACTGCAGCCATGAAATTAACAGACGCTTACTCCTTGGAAGGAAAGCTATGACCAACCTAGACAGCATCTTAAAAAGCAGACATTACTTTGCCAACAGAAGTCCGCCTAGTCAAGGCTATAGTTTTTCCAGTGGTCATGTATGGATGTGAGAGTTGGACTATAAGGAAAGCTGAGCGCTGAAGAATTGATGCTTTTAAACTGTGGTGTTGGAGAAGACTCTTAAGGGTCCCTTAGGCTCAAGGAAATCCAACCAGTCCACCCTAAAAGAGATCAGTCCTGGGTGTTCATTGGTAGGACTGATTTTGCAGCTGCAACTCCAATACTTTGGCCACCTGATGCGAAGACCTGACTCGTTGGAAAAGACCCTGATGCTGGGAAAGACTGAAGGCAGGAGGAGAAGGGGACAACAGAGGATGAGACGGTTGGATGGCATGACCGACTCAATGGACATGGTTTGGGTAGACTCTGGGAGTTAGTGATGAACAGGGAGGCCTCAATTCTAAAATCCTCATCTTCTGACTTCTGATAGGCTTTTATTCCTAGGTATGTGAAGCCTCTAATATATCAGTTTGTATTGTTACACAGTTGACCCTTGAACAACACAGGTTTGAAATGTGAGGAACCACTTACATGTGAATTTTTCCAGTAATACTACACAGTCCGGGGCTGGTTGAATCTGAGGACATGGAACTGAGTTTATAGGGGCATAGGTGTAAGTTATACTAGACTTTTGGGGCAGAGGGCCAGCATTGCCAACCCTCACATCATTTAAGGGTCAACTGTATTTTAACTTTTTAGATATAACTTTGTTATAACCACTGACAGTTTAACTATCTCTGCTGCTTTTAGTTCATAGCTTTGTTCCCCTTCCTGTTTCTTGCCTATCCTATAAAGCCTTCTGCGATTCATCTTGTTAGAAATAGATTCAACCCTTTATAAGCTTTCAAAGCAAATAACACCTGTATTGGAGCATTTATCAAACAGTACGGTCCTATATTAAAGAACCTGATAAAGAACTCTGTCTTTCCCTAAATTGTAAACTCTTAGAGATAGAAGTCAATATACTCATTGTCTTTAGAACAGTAACAACAAATAAAAGCTTAGGCATCAAGCAAGGTGTGTGACTTGCGGTTCTCAAATTTTAGTAACCCTCAAAATCACCTGGAGAGCTTGTTATTAATAAAGTATATCTCGCTGGACCCCAGCCTCAGAACTTCTAAGTGGTTCTGGGGTAGGGCAGAGAATTTGTACTTCAAACAAGTTCCCAAGTAATGCCACTCTTCTGAAAGGTTTCTGTTTGAATATTTGCTATTACTGCAGTAAGGAGGTGTTATAATTCTCATTATCAAAGAAGTGACACAGCTAGTAATTGGGCAGGGGAGAGATTGTAATCTCATCTTCTGATGCTTAGTGCTTTGGTCTTTTCCTTGCCTGTGTGCTAAGTGGTTTCAGTCATATCTGACTCTGTGGGACACTATGGACAGTAGACCGCCAGGCTCCTTTGTCCATGGGATACTCCCTGTGAGAATACTGGAGTGGGTTGCCATGCCCTCCTCCAGAGGGATCTTCCCAACCCAGGGGTCAAACTCATGTCTCTGACATCTCATGCACTGGCACGCAAGTGCTTTAACACTAATTTGGAAAGCCTAGTTTTTCCCTTAATTCTTCCTATATATCATAATTTTTCAAGAAATATACATGAAAAATAATTTGTTACAGTGGAAATAGACTTTTAAGATTCAATTATGATCTTGGGCAGTACTTATCTTTCCTCTTCCATGCCTCAATTTTCTCATCTGTAAAGTAGGAAATAGCAGTA
This sequence comes from Antilocapra americana, assembly GCA_007570785.1. Taxonomy (NCBI): domain Eukaryota; kingdom Metazoa; phylum Chordata; class Mammalia; order Artiodactyla; family Antilocapridae; genus Antilocapra; species Antilocapra americana. The sequence goes on along the minus strand of ML660765.1, from coordinate 18,139,730 downwards.
TTTTACCTGTAATGCACATTGTAGTTGCCCCCCTCCCCCCAGATTTGCTCCATGCTTCTTTCATTATGTAACAGGCAATGTGGTTCAGAAAACTGCCCCAGCTCTAGGAATATATTCTAATTCATCCATGTCAACCAGGATAGATTCAGGAAGCTGAGTCAATTGTGCCATAATATTCCTCCTTCCTCTGACTGTTATTCCCAATACTTTGTGTTTCAGAACTAAGCAGCTGACAGGTTAGGCAAATCATGAATAGGAGAGGGCAGTTTTTTCATTTTTTTCGTTACCTGTGGGGACACTCACTCCCCTTTGCTAGATATGAATATGGAAGCAGATTTCCTGTTGATGGTCATCCTACAGGCGGGAATTGGTGGTGGAGGGATCCACCCCTGGATGTCAGGACAGAGACAGAACCTGCAGATCTGGTAACAATGTAAAGCCACTGGATTCATAAACCAAACCCGAAGCTGCCCTCTTTTGAGACTGCCAGTCGTGTGAGCCAACAAATGCCCTTATTGTTTGTCATTTGAAGTTTGTTTTTTGTATTTTTCCTATCACTTATAGTCAAACACCCTGATTGTTGTTATTTAGTTGCTAAGTCATGCCCAACTCTTTTGTGATGCCATGGACTGTAGCCTACCAGGCTCCTCTGTCCAAGGGATTTCCCAGGCAATAATACTGGACTGGGTTGCCATTTCATTCTCCAGGGGATCTTCCCAACCCAGGGACTGAACTTGGGTCTCCCTTCATGGCAGATGAATTCTTTATCACTGGAAGCCCCAAACACCCTGATACCTGATTTCTATGGATTGCTATAAGAATTAAAGGAGGTGATGCATTAAAAAAAAAAAAGCTTGTGGTATTAAGGACATACCAAATATGAACTAAATATCATTATCAGAGAAGTGACTAGGTCCAAATTTAATATATATATATGTATATATATATATTTGGTGGTTTGATCTTGGTTTCCTTTCAAATTCTCCTTGTCTGCCAAGAGCACGTGACCTTAAATATCACAGTCAGCTCCTGACCGAAAGCTCCCTTGGAGGTGTTCTCACCAGCAGGATTAGAGAAACCAAAATAACCAGGTCAGTATCTCTGTCGATGATAGAGAATGTGGCTATAATAGGAAAAGATTATTCTGAGAGTTGAAGACTCATGGAACACTAGACACAGCTAACTTTACTAAGGAGAGTTACAAAATAAGCACTTAAGTGTATCAATACTTGAGTCATAGCAGAAGAAGTTAAGGTTCATCTTAAGTGAATTGTCCCCGGTCTTATAGCAGAGATGGGTCTCATCCAAACCTGGCGCTCATATTACTTGTGGTGGGTGTCTGTTCCTTTTGTTGTCGGGCATACCACCGTTCCTTTGGGGCACTGTTTTTCTTTAACATCACATATGTAATAACATGGGGTTCTTTGGGGGTTGCTGAAAATACTTAGCTCCTTTTTTGACTGGGCTAAAACCAAAGTATTATTTCTTTGATAATTACACTTATAGTCACTGATTCACTCACAAACATATTAAAATCCAAGTTTTCAAAGGAAGCAAGAAAGGATCCATAGAGGACACATGATCTATAGGCAGTAGATGATTCCATTATATCTTTTTAAAAATATTTTTACATTTTTGGCCGTTCCAGGCAGCACGTGGGGTCTTAATTCCCCAACCAGAGACTGAACCTGCACCCCCCCCTTGCATTTGAAGTGCAAAGTTTTAACCACTGGACCACCAGGGAAGCCCCCATTATGATATCTTTTAGGGTCTGGAATACCCTGACCAGTGCATTAGACAAAACATTTCATAAGAATTGTCTAGAGAGAGGGAGAATAGATCCATTTAAAATTAAACCGTGTGATTTAGGGAGTAAACTTGAGTGGGGAGAAGCTTACAAGTCACTGGAACATGCCTTGGACTCTGGGTCTGTGTGTCTGTCTTGGTAGTGATGTTGTGTCATTGCCTCATTCTTGGAATGTGGTCTGTACTCAAGAAAACCAGATTGAAAATTTGGAATCTGTGCTTTAGTGGATTGAAACTGACCTCCAGTCACTAAGGAAAAATCAAAACAAAACACATAAGAATTTAGAGAGGACGTTTTTCTGCCAAAAAAAAATTTTTTTCCTTGATGTTATTTCTTAGTTGGGCCAATATTCCAGTGGAAAAAAGTAGATAGGTTGGTCAAGAGTTCAATATTATCTTCTGTAACATTTAACCTAAAGTGACATAAAAAAATATTAATGACAGAAACTTGTATTCTTTCCTATGGATGGATGTGTGACAATTTGTCTCACACACATTATTAAAGAGAAAAAAAAAGAAAAGATAATCTAATGGTATTTTGTTTCACTTGAAATGTTAGGTCTCAAACTAATTTATTCAATACATATTTATGCCAGTTATTCTTATATGCACTTGGGATACATCAGTGAGCAGAACAAAACCAGTACCACCACTGTCCATGTACATGCAAACAACAGCTTAAATTGTTGGGCTTCTGAGACTCTTTTGTGACATAATTTATTTGCTTGCTGTAATTGCTTTAATATTGTTGGCGACTATAATGTCTCAATTTGGGGAAAACTTGCTGCAGTTCACAGGGTTGCAAAGAGTCGGACATGACTGAGCAACTGAACAAACTAGGATCTAATTTGCTGTCCTTTGTTGAGCCAATTGACATGATAGCGGAGCAGAGAGGTTAAACTGATCTTCATGAAAACCGGGGCAAACTCTGAGCTACTGTGGAGGAAACAGGGGAAGAAAAGTGTCACCTAGGTAAGGAGGAAGCTATATGAAGGGAGATGTTGGGATTTCTACAGAAAGAGAAACTGAGTGAAACTGGTCAAGGTTTCAGCAAGACGATTATCTTTGTGGTGTGAGGTATAGTACAGATGCTTCATCAGTCCTTAAGAAAACTCCAATAAAACTTTCATTGCTCTTTGGTATTTTTGGTGGGGATCTTTTATGCCCCCTTGTATTTTTTCTTACTTCTCTTCTTTTTATTTTACTTCTTTTTTTAAATTAATCTTATGATTCTTTTTTTTATTAGAACATCAGTTGTGTCCAACTCTGCAGCCCCATGTATGGTAGCCCACCAGGCTCTTCTGTCCATGGGATTCTCCAGACAAGAATACTGAAGTGGGTGGTCATGCCCTTCTCCAAGGGATCTTCCTGACCCAGGGATCAAACTCAGGTCACCTGCATTGCAACCAGATTCTTTACCATCTGAGCTAAATGTGTAGGAAATAAACCTTAGGGCAGGGGCAAAACAACCTGATTAATTAAATCAGGAGGCCGTTAATCTGAGGTTGTTCTAATGTCTTAGCAGCCTAGTAAGTAAACTAAAATATAAGCCTATAAATGCTTCAAGGTTAAGAAATCAAAACCTGAGGACACCCAGTCACAAACAGCCAACCAGGCTTTTTCAAATAATGCAACCACTTAATCTATAGCCAATAATTTCCTTGCTGTCTTGCACCTCTTTTCTATAGAAGTCTTTCCCTGCCTTCTTATTGGTGGAGTAATCCTAACCACTTCTGGTTTGATGCTGCTCTCTTTAGTCCAGTCTTTAGGGCTTCCCTGGCAGCTCCGTTAGTAAAGAATCTGCCTGCAGTGCAGGAGACCCTCGTTTGATTCCTGGGTCAGAAAGATCCGCTGGAGAAGGGATAGGCTACCCACTCCAGTATTCTTGGGCTTCCCTAGTGGCTCAGCTGGTAAAGAATCCCGCCTGCAATGCAGGGAGACCTGGGCTCGATCCCTGAATTGGAAAGATCCCCCGGAGAAGGGAAAGGCTACCCACTCCATTATTCTGGCCTGGGGAATTTCATGGACTGTACAGTCCATGGGGTCACAAATAGTCAGACACAACTGAGTGAATTTCACTTGCTCAAATAAATTCTTAAAATTTTTATTATACCTCTGTTTATCTTTGAACACTACTTATATTTGAGTTACATATCATTTAAAAAAACATTCAGTGGTATAATTTTATGTTTGGGAAAAAATATTGCTCTCACAAATTAAGCATTCTAAATAAGCAGACAATATCTTCTTGACTGGGATTTTCAACTGGGAGGTCGATATTGGATTTTTAGGATTGTTCAGAAAAGAATATGGATTTGGAAAGATGAGACACTCTGAACCATAGACTTCTGTGATTGAACAGAAGACTACTGGTCATACCTGGAAAAATTGTTGGCTTTATACAGGCAACCTAAGTAATAGCAGTGGGCTTCCCAGGTGGCTCAGTGGCAAAGAATCCACCTGCCAATGCAGGAGAAGCAAGAGACATGGATTCAATCCCTGGGTCAGAAAGATCCCCTGGAGGAGAAATGGTAACCCACTCCAGTATTCTTGCCTAGGAGATCCCATGGGCAGAACAGCCTGCCAGGCTACAGTCCATGGGGTGGCAAAAGAGTCAGACCCAACTGAGCAACAGATCACACAGCATAAGTAATAGTCGTGGAAAAATTGATGGCAATGATAATAAGAAAAGTTGCAGTTGTGATGTCTTCTATTTACAAGGAGCCTACTGTGGGTCAGGCACCATTCTAGACATAATTGCATTGAATTCTCACAGCTCTTTTATGAAGTGGGTCAGTTATTTGCTTAATGTTACACAGATTTGCAACCATTCTTTGGTATATCTGTTGGGCATGGACCATCACAGGAATAATAGATTCTCTGTCTTTAGGGATTATGGCCCATTCCCAGGAGGAGAACAAAGAGCCTTTCACTCTAGGAGGGGGTTCTCAGGACTTCAAGTGTTGATCTGATCTCAGAATGGGCCTCCTTGGTTCCAGAACTTTCCTGGTTAAGAGCCCACAAGTGTCCTCAGTGACAGGAGACCCTCCAGATCCACCTATGGTGGATCAGGAACCTGTAGTCTATTTGAAATTCTCATTATAGAAGAAAAAAAAATTAATGCTTTCATCAATCCTCCAAAAAAGAAGAAGAAATATTTATTTTTGTTTTCCTCCCTGGTTTCTGGCCCAGGGTGCTTAAAACTCTTGGAGTTTCCTACATGATAGTGGTGCTAGGAACATCTTTTGCGGTTCATAGGAAGCTCCTTTCAACTACACTTGAGTTTATGACACAGGTAACTTTTGGAGAGTGGGGGCTGATTCCCAGTGGATCCAACCATGTGATTAGAGGGTTGGAACTCTCAGCCCCAATCCCTGACATCTAGGGAGGGTCGAGGGACTGGAAATGGACTCAGTCACCATACATCAACGATTTAGTCAATCATGACTACATTATGGAGTCTCCGTAAATATCCTAAACTATGGAAAGCTACTAGGTTGTGAACAAATCAGGGTACTAAGGAGCGGATGCATCCAGAGAGGATATGGAAGCTCCATTGCTCACCCCTCCATCCCCAAACCTTGCCCCATTTCACTCTGCCATCTGGCTGTTCCTGAGTGGTACCCTTTATCATAAACCAGTAAACATAAGTGTTCTTTCTGAGTTCTGTAAGCCATTCTGGCAAATTATCAAACCTGAGGAGGGAATCATGGGAATGCTCCACAGAGCCAATTAGTTAGACACACAGGTGACAGCTGGAACTTGGTGTCTGAAGCTGGGGCTCCTCTTATGGAACTGAGAGGCCTTAACCTGGGGGTTCTGGGCTGTAACTCCAGACAGAACTGAGCTGAACTGTAGGATGTTCAGTGTTTGCCAAGAACTGGAGAATTTCTTGGTGTGGAAAAACCCACACATCTTGGTGTCAGAAACGTTCTGTGGGTAAAGAGGAAATAACAGTTTTCCTTTAGTTGATGTTCCTTTTCATGGTTTACAAAGCACAGCCCCTGCCTCTAGAGGGAGAGTGTAATTTCCATAAAGCAGAGAACATCAATATCATAAGGTCAGGAGCTGGAAGGTCTTGTTTGTCCCTGTGGCCTCTACTCCTGCCCCAGCATGGTCTGTAGCCCTGAGCACGTGCTCCAAAACACATTGAATGAATGAGTACAAATCAGTGTTGCTGCACTGATGGACGGGTACTCTTGCCGCTTCATCTGGGGAAATGCCATGCTACAGGCTGCCCAAGTTGCCCTCAGGAAACACGGAACTAGTCTGCATTCAGATCCTGAGAGGGGTCATCCGGAGCACATACCTTGTGAAACAGTAAGGGTATGGAGGTTAAGTAATGATACGCTTGGTTTGCAAATAGCCCATGCTCATTTTCATGTTGCTGGAGACTCCTTGCTAGGAAACGAAACACTTGTCATTTAATATGTTCTCAGAGTCTGAGGCCAAACCACCTCAAGCTGTGAACGCCTTGGCTCCGGAGAGTCAGTCAGGGTCAGGGCAGGGCAGTTCTTGGCCTGCTGCCCTTCCAGAATAAACCAAACAGCTACAGGAAGTGGTTTCCGTGATTCAGTAGGTGGCACACTTCCTTTTGAGTCAGAACTGAATCACGGCTCTGAGAGGTGAAAAAGACCTATTTCTTTATCCCATACTTTTCCCCTATTCCCCATAGTCCCCTTATCCTCATCTATCGTCTGATATATCCTGTTGAGTTTAATGGGTTTAACTGAAAAGAAAAAGATAAAAAGCAACTCAACTCGGAGAAAGCAAGAAGGGAGTGGGAAACCTGGTAGATTATAATGAATCCAAGCATATTGATTTCATCAGAGGGCCGTATTCTCCGAGGAGATGGAAAGAAAAGCCGTAATCTGATTTCACTAGGGTCATTAAGGCCCATGGTCCTCTTGACTCAAATCTGACCCATTTCCAGTGGAAGCAATTAGATCACACTTACATAAACTGTGTTGCTTTAAATGGCCCCACTCTTCGCTTCGCTCACTGACCCTGGCTTACTCCCTGGCTTGTCTGCTGGAAGGCTCGTCTCAGAGCTGTCCCAAGCATGGCCCTCGTTCAGCTGCGGGTGAAGTGATCCTGTTCTGAATGTACTGAATGCTGCTGGCAATGCTGTAAATTGTTCTGGGGCTTAAGGAAAAATGCCACAGATATCAACAAGTCATAAAAACAGACAGATTTTTGCTCCTCATCTTTTTCCCAGTGGGTCTTTCATTCTTCAATAGTAAGAGTTCTGCACACATGAACCTATTGATCCATCTTTTCATCTGATGAATTAGATTTTACTATGTGTTCCTTGCTTTCTTCTGCTCCAAGTTGTTCGGACAGGTCTCCTGTTGCAAAGATTCAGATACTTGTACCCTACCTCCTGTACCTATATCACTCTGAGAAGACCGATCATCAGACTGGAATCAGAAATCTTATTGCCATATTAATATTCCACAGATCCTTCTGTGAATTATTCCAGGAGTTTAAAGAATAGAAGAGGCAAAGTCACATAGGTCTGTGTTCAGATTCATGCTCAACAAAAAAATTGTAGAGCTGTGTGACCTTGGATACGTCTCTTAACCTCTCTGAGCCGTAACTTCCTCAAACTATAAAATAGGATTCTAACAGACAGACACTATTACTGTGAGAACTAAAAAAAGCTTTTGCATAGAGTCTTGGACAGCTCCTAGCTCATATCTGGTGTTTCAAATAAGGTCTTGCCCTTTCTGTTTATTTACTGTACCTTTCTGTGGGGAGGTAAGGACAGCATTTGGACACAACAACCACATGGCACACTATCTCATCCGTCCCAAAGACGTCACTCACGTCCAGCAACTTTAGTACTTTCATCAACAGCACTTGTGGCACATGTGATATCAAATGGTATCCTTAATGGAGTGGTGCAGAGAGCCAAGCCAGGAAGCGGGCTTGAAAGCCAAATCCAGTGCTTCTGGACAGGACAGTCGTGGCTGATAGATGACAGCCAAATGTGAAGAGAGTCCTCATCTGACACACTGGAGGGAGCACCTAGAGAATGGGCAGGAAGAAGAACCATCAACAGAACTCACAGCCAGACAGAGCAGCCGGCGGGGCCCAGGTCAAACCGGGCGACGGCTGGCAGACAGGTGGAAATGCAAGCACCCTGTCAGATTTGCAAAGCCCTTCTGAAATGCCCATCCTCCCAAATCCCTTCAGTTCCTCCCAGACGGCCACATACAGAGGGTGACAGCTTTTAGAGAAGAGTAGTCACCACTTCCCATGGACAGGGGAGACTGGCAGGCTGTGGTCCACGGGGTCCCAAAGAGTCAGGACACAACTTAGTGACTGAGCAGGCACACACATCCTTCCCACCCCAATTAAGGGTCAAAACATCACCTTGTACTTACCTGTCTTAGAGCCATCACTTTGTAAATTGTAGTTGCCTGAAAGTGTCTCTTCCACTAGACTCTTAGCCTCTAAAGGCAAGAAATGTTGTCTCATTTATCCTTTAACCAACAACCTTACCTGGAGGTCAGTGCCTCACCCATCACCAGCGCTCAACTCATGTTTGCCAACTTGACCGAAATACTGTACTAGGCAAGCCGTGAGGAAACTTTGAAACAGGAATTGGTGGCCTCTGGGGCCAAGGGCCCCCTGGAGGATCGACTAAAGAGGCCCCATCTGGAGGAAAGGAGGCAGAAGTCAGAACCCCCTAGAGTGCCAAAATCGGGAAGAGGATGGAAACCATTTTTGAAAATTGCACGTGTCGTGGGCAGTCCAAACTGGACATGGTTTCTGCAGTTCTGGGCATTGTCTGAGTGGAGTGTTGACTGTGTGTCTCCTGGAGACTTCTGTTTGAATAGCTCCCAGAGTAGGATGACTCAGCAGCTAGCGGATGGAACAGTCTCAGGCCGCGTCCTCCTGTAAGTGACAAGTCACGTGGCCCCGGGAGCCTGTGGCGGTCCCTGATATGACACACGAGAGCTCCTTGCTTGCCAGCCCAGCAGCCCCAGTGCCAAGTCACCCATCACTAATCTGGAGACTGACAGAAATTGCTTGACAGGCTGGATCTCATGCTCCAAGTGTGGAGATTCCTATTTGAAATGAACTCTTATGAATGGATTCCATTTCTGAAATTTAGAGGCTGCTTTCAAATTTTTATTCTATCTCCTTATCAAAGACCACTGATTATCTTCAGGATAAAGACAAAATTCCGTCTCCTGGCAATTAAGGTCCTGCAGAACCTGATCTGCCCCTGATTCCCAATCCCCTAGACCCACCTCCTTTTACACTGGCTTGCTACTTTTTTAGCTTTGTTTTTGTCCCTGGCTGGTAAACAGGAGTGGGACAAAGCTTTTAGGAAGCGGCCTGGGAGGAAATCCTAGTATTAGTCACTTACTCGTGTCTGACTCTTTGCAACCCCATGGACTGTAGCCCTTCAGGCTCCTCTTTCCATGGGATTCTCCAGGCAAGAATACTGGAAGGGGTTGCATTCCCTTCTCCAGGGGATCTTCCTGACCCAGAGACTGAACTCTGGTCTCCTGCATTGCAGGCAGATTCTTTACCGCCTGAGCCACAGGAAAGTCCTACCTAGTAGTTATTTCCTGAGAATTGTGGAAATTAGCATTATTAAAATATAACAGCATGGCACTTGCATATTGGCAATTAAAGAGCAGTTTCTCTGGATTGTTTGTTTGACAAATGCTGATTGCCTTTCCAGTAGGGATCCAAGAATAGCTCAGATATAAGGATCAAAAACTATACCTATCAGTTCAGTTCAGTTCAGTTCAGTTTAGTTGTGTCCGACTCTTTTCGACCCCATGAACCACAGCACGCCAGGCCTCCCTGTCCATCACCAACTCCCAGAGTGCACCCAAACTCATGTCCATTGGGTCGCTGATACCATCCAACCATCTCATCCTGTTATCCCCTTCTCCTCCGGCCTTCAATCTTTCCCAACATTAGCATTCTTTCAGATGAGTCAGCTCTTCGCATCAGGTGGCCAAAGTATTGGAGTTTCAGCTTCCACATCAGTCCTTCCAATGAACACCCAGGACTGATCTCCTTTAGGATGGATTTGTTGGATCTCTTTGCAGTCCAAGGGACTCTCAAGAGTCCTCTTCAACACCACAGTTCAAAAGCATCAATTCTTCTGCCCTCAGCTTTCTTTATAGTCCAACTCTCACATCCATACATGACTACTGGAAAAACCATAGCCTTGACTAGACGGACCTTTGTTGACAAAGTAATCCTATAGGAGCCCATAAATTAAACTCAAGTTGGGCTAGCTGCAAAGTGCTATGCCTGCAAAGAGCTAAATAAGATTTCAAACTTTTTTTTTAAGCCTGTTAAGTGTTTCAAATACCTGCAGGACTGAGTCAACTTTCAAATCACCTTTTTGCAACCCCTGGCTCAGATTAAAGAAGTAACATACATTATCCGCAGACCCATTCTTCACCTCCGAACACCATCCTTCCCACACTTGCAAAACAGCCTTCCTGGTGAGAATGTTCTTGGCCACACAGTACAGTCACTGGTCAGCAAGCACTTTGTATCACACACTCTGTTTCTCAGGGCCTAGTTCTGTGGGTCCAGCATAGGCAGCATGCTTACTGTTGTGATGGCTGCTCAGGCGTGTCTGACTCTTTGCAACACCAGGCTCCTCTGTCCATGGGGATTCTCCAGGTAAGAATACTAGAGTGGGCTGCCATTTTCTTCTTCAGGGGATCTTCCTGACCCAGGGATCGAACCCAGGTCTCCCGCATTGTAGGCAGAGACACTTTACCGTCTGAGTCACCAGGTAAGCCCTACGTGCTACCATTTATTTGACTTGAATTTGACAGAGGCCATCTCCATTAACCTCTGCAGATTGCACTCAAGGATTATGATGAATTGTGGCTTTAGTATTTACCCACTAGGGTTTTCAATGTCAGCCTAGTCGTTGTTTGCAATTATAATTTCTGTTGGCAGGTGGTGGTGATTCTACAAATACTCTTTTTGGAGCCCAGAGAGAAATGTTTTTCCACTTGAAATAAATACTGGATAACAGAAATTGAGAAAGAAAATACATTCAGATATTTTTCTGATTTTAATTCACTTGAAAATTTCATTTTTCCACTTTGAGATATGCTGTAGATACAAGCCCTTAGGAAATCTATTCTGAATTGCTTATAATAACTTTTCAACAGTATTGGAAAATGAAATAAAATAGAGCAATACTTTGTTTCAAAAAATTATTGTAGACTTAAAAATGTACAGATAAACACATAGAAGAAACTCTGAGACATCTATAATCTCACAGCCTAGAAATAACCACAGTTAGTATTCTGGAGTTCTCAAAAGTTTTTCCATAGATAAGGGATTAGGCTGAATATGCTAGTCTGTTACTTACTTTTAAAATTTAATAATATATATCTCTTTCTATAGCAGTTTAATTGCTATAATGATTTATTATTTCATGGCTTTTTCATAATATATCTAACTAAACCTTCTTATGTTTCATCCTATTACAGGGATGGAGCAAAGACACTTTTGTAAATAATTTTATGAATCTTCTATTAACCCCTACAAGTGGAGTTTCTGGATCAAGAGTCATGATTTTTCTTAAGTTTATTCTGTAATACATGGTAAAATTTCCCCTTAGAAAATTTGAGTCAGTTTATACTTTGACAGGGAAAGGTTATACTCCAGTATTCTGGCCTGGAGAATTCCATGGACTGTATAGTGCATGTGGTGGCAGAGTTGGACACAACTGAGCGACTTTCACTTTCATTTTTCACATACTTTGACAAGGGGTGCAGGTTTTTGGGGAATCACCATGACAATCTCTGCTGTCATATACCTTTAAAATAAATTTGTGTGCATGCATGTGAATTAATAGAATTTATTGCACCTCCTCCTCAAGGCCAGTCTTGATTCTAGGTACTGGAAGAATAAACAAGGCAGACAAGGACCTTGTCTCAGAGAGCTTAAATTTTATTGATGAGATTGAACAATAAACAAATAATATAACTTCATACTGTGATATATGCTATGAAGAAGAGTAAAGCATTCTGTGTATGCACTTGTGTGAAAGGAGGGTGAGATGGGGGTGGAGGGAATAACTATTTTCGATAGGTGGCTGAGTAAGCCCAGTCTAAGGGTGCGAATCAAAATAGAAATTGTTTCTAAAACTAATGCTTGATTAATTCAGAAAACTTTGAATGTATCCAAGTATAAATGGAAAATTAAAAATTGCTTATAATCTTAGCAATTCAGATTTTATCTTTTCAGTTTTTGCTTCATCATACATACGCACGCATCTGAATATTATTGGGGTTACTGAAAATACTATGCACATTTGCTCAGAATATGTAGGCGGTAGCAGTCAGAGGTTTGTACAGCTAGTAGTTCAAAGTGAGAAGATTCAGAGTGCTTAGAAATGCAGGGTTTTATTCTGTGGGTTAGCAGTTATCAAGAGTTTTGCAATTGCAAACTCCCTTGGTGATTTGACTTAAAATATTCCTTTTCCTTCTTTTCCCTAAAAAGGCTATGTGATATGTGTGTAAGATTGCTCTTTCAATTAAAGTGGCTTGAAAGTCATTCTCTTGGGTGGAAATATCTGCAACAATATAGAGATGGTTGAAGAAACTGCAGAAGGCCCCAGGACGGTCCTAGGAATTACACTTTTGAGATGAACACTACCAATAGGAAAACACTTGCAAAAGCAATCTTGAAAATTCTTGAAGGATAGCTTACCACCTCTGGCAAAAGACACATTCAACTCCCTCTCTATCAGGCTCTAGATAACAACATTTTGTCCACAGATTTATAAAATGAGGAGTCTTTTCTGACACTTTTTTCTCTTAGTGCACATAACTAATGCATCAGCAAGTCCTATTGGTTCTACATTCAAATGAATCTTAGGACCCCGACCATTTCCTATTGAAAAGAGATGGAAGAGGGCACACACACACAACCTTTAAAGAATGACATAACCCAGGGACACAAGATAAACTGATTGGAACCAGACAGGTCCAAGATACCACTTGACCATGAGCCTAGGCATATGTTCAATGCAACACATCAGCAAGCCAAATGACACATCCCTATAAAAACTGAAAACTCCATACCCTGCAGCCATTCTCACCTTCTAAGATTGTCTACACTCTATCTGTGGAAAGTGTTTCTTTCGAAATAAATCCACTTCTTACCTAACTCTTTGATCCCCCACATAGAGTCCAATCCCATTCACCTCAGAGTACCCAGCCAGAGCAGGAGGGTGTAGAAGAGTGGATTTGAAACCATGTAACTCAGATTGCATTCCAATCAGTTTTCATTCCAATCCCAAAGAAAGGCAATGCCAAAGAATGCTCAAACTACTGCACAATTGCACTCATCTCACATGCTAGTAAAGTGATGCTCAAAATTCTCCAAGCCAGGCTTTAGCAATACGTGACCCATGAATTTCCAAATGTTCAAGCTGGTTTTAGAAAAGGCAGAGGAACCAAAGATCAAATTGCCAACATCTGCTGGATCATCAAAAAAGCAAGAGAGTTTCAGAAAAACATCTATTTCTGCTTTATTGACTATGCCAAAGCCTTTGACTGTGTGAATCACAATAAACTGTGGAAAATTCTGAAAGAGCTGGGAATACCAGACCATCTGACCTGTCTCTTGAGAAACCTGTATGCAGCTCAGGAAGCAACAGTTAGAACTGGACATGGAACAACAGACTGGTTCCAAATCCGGAAAGGAGTATGTCAAGGCTGTATATTGTCACCTTGCTTATTTAACTTCTATGCAGAATACATCATGAGAAACGCTGTGCCGGAAGAAGCACAAGCTGGAATCAAGATTGCTGGGAGAAATATCAATAACCTCAGATATGCAGATGACACCACACTTATGGCAGAAAGTGAAGAGGATCTAAAGAGCCTCTTGATGAAAGTGAAAGAGGAGAGTGAAAAAGTTGGCTTAAAGCTCACCATTCAGAAAACTAAGATCATAGCATCTGGTCCCATCATTTCATGGGAAATAGATAGGGAAACAGTGGAAACAGTGTCAGACTTTATTTTGGGGGGCTCCAAAATCACTGCAGATGGTGATTGCAACCATGAAATTAAAAGACTCTTACTCCTTGGAAGAAAGGTTATGTCCAACCTAGATAGCATATTGAAAAGCAGAGACATTACTTTGCCAACAAAGGTCCGTCTAGTCAAGGCTATGGTTTTTCCAGTAGTCATGTATGGATGTGAGAGTTGGACGGTGAAGAAAGCTGAGTGCCGAAGAATTGATGCTTTTGAACTGTGGTGTTGGAGAAGACTCTTGAGAGTCCCTTGCACTGCAAGGAGATCTAACCAGTCCATCCTTAAAGGAGATCAGTCCTGAGTGTTCATCGGAAGGACTGATGTTGAAACTGAAACTCCAATACTTTGGCCACCTCATGTGAAGAGTTGACTCATTGGAAAAGACCCTAATTCTGGGAAGGATTGAGGGCAGGAGCACAAGAGGACAACAGAGGATGAGATGGCTGGATGGCATCACCGACTTGATGAACATGGGTTTGGGGAGACTCCGGGAGTTGGTGATGGACAGGATGGCCTGGCGAGCTGTGATTCATGGGGTTGCAAAGAGTTGGACACGAGTGAGCAACTGAACTCAGATTGAGACTTGAACCCAAGGTCTTTTAACTGAGATCATAACTCGTCTCAGGACTTAATGATGTACAGCTTCTTGATGTCTCATCACAGAAAGGATTCAGTGAGAGAGAAAGTGGTAAGGAGTGGATTTATTTAGAGAGACCCACACTCCACAGACAGAGTGTGGGCTGTCTCAGAAGGTGAGAGAAACTCCAGGGTATGGGTTGTCAGTTTTTATAGGAGTGGGTAATTTTATAATCTGATGAGTGGGAAGAGTATTCCAGCTATTTGGGGAAAGGAGTGGAGATTTCCAGGAACTGGGCCACTGCTCACTTTTTGACCTTTATAGTTGACTTTGGAACTGTCATGGTGCCCGTGCATGTGTTATTTAGCTGACTGATGTGTTACAATGAACATATACTGAGGCTCAGGTTCTAGTGGAAGTCATCTGTCTGCTCTCTTGGACCTATTTGGTTCTAATCAGCTCATGTCATGTCCTCAGGCCATGTCATTCTTTTAAAGGTTGTGCCCTTCCCCCTTCCCTGCTCCAGATCCTAGAATGTGTGTTTATCTCAGTCATTAGAGGGATCTACTTTTTTCCTCTCTTGATTTCCATAAGGAAGAAGTATTACTAAGTACATTCCTAGCTTCTATCTGTAGACACTCAGCTCCTGGAAAGATGGATGGACTTATCTGGTAAGTGTAGAATGGTAGACCAGACATGGTACTTGATCTGCTCAGGTGCTGTGCTCTGCTCTGTCATCATGTATCTCTTCCTCTTCTGCCCCCTGTCAGTTGATGTATTGATCACTGGTTCTTTCTGCCTGACACTGGGATTCAGTATTGGCAAGTCATCTTGGCCAACTAACCCAAAGCAACATCTAACAGCTGTACTTCTATCAGTAATAAAGCTGATGTGTTGGTTTCCATCTTTATCTAAATATAGATTTTTTTCCCTTCATTCACTCATCTGATGTTTTTTGAGACCCTACTCTATGCCAGATACTGTTCTGCTGCCTGGGATACATTAGAAAGGGGAAGAAAAAGACTCAGATTAAAAAAAAATCCGTTACTTTATTTCATCAATTATTTAATGTAGCTTATTGGGCCTTTCTCTTTATCCAGAATCAAGTTCTAATTAAGACAGAAAGTTCTCATCATAGTCTAAAAGCTCTTCCTGATTTGGTATCCTTGCTTCCTTCTGTCCTCATCTCTCACTGAAACAGAAGGGAAAGGATAGGGCACAGACTTTAAAAGGACAATACAGCCCAAGGATATGACATAAACTGATAAGAACCAAATAGGTCCAAGATGGCGGACAAGTCAACTTCTGCTAGACCTTGAGCCTCAGTATGCTCTCATTGTAACACATCAGCAAGCACCATGACCTTGGTGAGTTCTGAGGCCAACCATCAAAGACCAAAAAGGGGGTGTGGTGGCCCGATTGCTGGAAATCCCCACCCCTTCCCCCAAAATAGTTGGATTAATCCTCCTACTCATGAGCCTCTGAAGTTACCCAGCCCATAAAAACTAAGCATGCTATATTTTGAGGCTAGTCTCACCTTCTAAGCTGGACTGCACTCTGTCTGTAGAGTGAATTTCTCTCTAAATAAATCCACTTCTTACCTATCACTTAGTTTCTCACTGAATTCTTTCTGCGATGGGACATCAAGAACCTGAGCCTCATTAAGTCCTGAGACCAGATGTGTGATCTCAGTTTTAAGACTGTAGGTTCAAGTCCCAGTCTCAGTTACATGGTTTCACCACCATACTCCCTTTCTTGGTTGTGTTGGCTTCCTTGCTGTTCTTTGAACATGACCGTAAATCCAGGCACAGCCCCTCCTCTGTCTTTTGCTGCTCCTTCCACCCAGACCCTTCCTCTCCTAGATGGCTCTGTGACCAGGCTCTCACTGCTATGAGGGATCTATTCAAACATCACTGTCACCTTGAATCTTTTCCCAACCACTTGCATAAAATGAGCCACCACATCTATTTCTAGTCTTTCTCTATTTTCTATCCTAGGCAGGCTGCTACTTTGTGCATGTGTACATACTTGTGTACAGCATCGTGTCTGACTCTTTGCAATCCAATGGGCTGTAGCCCACCAGGTTTCTCTGTCCCTGGGATTCTCCAGGCAAGAATACTTGAGTGGGTGGCTGTTTCCCCCTCCAGGGGATCATCCTTACCCAGAGATCAAACCTGGGTCTCCTGTGTCTCCCACACTGTCTCCCACACTGGATTCTTTACCATTGAGCCACGTGGGAAATTTTATTTTACAACTATTCAGTTCAGTTCAGTTGCTCAATCCTGTGCGACTCTTTGTAACCCCATGGACTGCAGCACACCAGGCCTCCCTGTCCATCACCAACTCCTGGAGCTTACTCAAACTCATGTCCATTGAGCCAGTGATGCCATCCAACCATCTCATCCTCTGTCGTCCTATTTTCCTCCTGCCTTCAATCATTCCCAGCATCAGGGTCTTTTCCAATGAATCAGTTCTTCAGGTTAGGTGGCCAAATTATTGGAGTTTCAGTTTCAATATCAGTCCTTCCAATGAATATTTCGGACTGATTTCCTTTAGGATGGACTGGTTGGATCTCCTTGCAGTGCAAGGGACTTTCAAGAGTCTTCTCCAACACCACAGTTCAAAAGCATCAATTTTTCGGTGCTCAGCTTTCTTGATAGTCCAGCTCTCACATCCATACATGACTACTGGAGACACCATAGCTTCGACTAGATGAACCTTTGTTGGTAAAATAATGTCTCTGCTTTTTAATATGCTGTCTAGGTTGGTTATAACTTTCCTTCCAAGGAGTAAGCATCTTTTAATTTCATGGCTGCAATCACCATCTGCAGTGATTTTTGAGCCCCAAAAGATAAAGTCTCTCACTGTTTCCATTGTTTCCCCTTCTATTTACCATGAAGTGAAGGGACTGGATGCTATGATCTTAGTTTTCCAAATGATGAGCTTTAAGCCAAATTTTTCATTCTCCTCTTTCACTTTCATCAAGAGGCTCTTTACTTCTTCTTTACTTTCTACTATAAGGGTGGTGTCATCTGCATATTTGAGGTTATTAATTTTCTCCTCGCAATCTTGATTCTAGCTTGTGCTTCATCCAGCCCAGCATTTCTCATGATGTACTCTGCATAGAAGTTAAATAAGCAAGGTGACAATATACAGCCTTGATGTACTCCTTTTCCTATTTGGAACCAGTCTGTTGTTCCATGTCCAGTTCTAACTGTTGCTTCCTGACCTGCATATGGATTCTCAAGAGGCAGGTCAGGTGGTCTGGTATTCCCATCTCTTTAAGAATTTTCCACAATTTGTTGTGATCCACACAGTCAAAGGCTTTGGCAACTATTGACTAATTAATATCATACCATTTCATTTCAGTGAAATGAAACTGTTAGGAACTGTTATCGCCTGCATTTTACAGATAAAGCAGTTCAGGCATAGAGATTATGAGAGGTGAAGCAGAGATTTAAACATGGAGTTATACCCTTAATGAGAATTATAAGTTGAAATAGAGCAGGGACTTGTTTTGTCCATGTCTTACCCCTGAGATGTAGAATAGTACCAGGCACTTAGTAAAATGTATTAATAAATAAAAGAATATTATAGGTTTCTTAGAGTTTTAAAGATTAACAATATTCATATACATAAAGAGTTTAAATCAGTGCCTGGCAGATATTGGGTGCTTAAAGATTTAAAAAAAAATAAAGAAGCTGCCCATAGGTACCTTCCAGTTAACCTTGACTTATATTAATACCGGTCTCTGTCTTGTCAGCAGCAATTAGATATAACGCATTCTCAACATAAAATTAGAGGAACAATTCTCAAGCTATGCTTGAATCTATTATTGCTGGACTATGAGCTGGGTTAATGTCTTCAGTGCTAAAATCAAATAATGGTATTTTCCCATCTCAGAAAAAAATCTCAAATAAGTGAATACAATTTTTAAAATTTTTGATTTTTCTCTCAAATTTTTCTTCAAAACATCAGCTATTGCATCTTATTTGCTAGGTACAAAAGTGAGTGAACAAGTAACAAACAAGTACTAACAGGAAAAGGTGGAAGTGGCCCTAATTGGAAACCAAGATCCAGCCATGTTTTGTTTATAAATGTAAGATCAAGAGACTGCTGTTTAAGACTACAACACTGAATAATCTTGAAAGATGAGTGAAATAAATGTATAACTTTTTATGTATCTATCTTTAGAAATCTGTCTTTTGACAGACACACATAGTTCAGACTTATTGTACTGAATCAGAATAACTACATCTATTTTATCACATGACATAAAGAGAACCTTGACTTACAGGATGTTCTACTTTTGGAACAAATTAGAAAACCATTGAACTTGGAAAGCAAGGACAAAGAAAAAGTCTAAAACCTGGCAAACTCAGTGTCAGCGATTTCCCACTGGCTCACTCATCACTTAAATGAGGAAACCCACAAGGACTTTAGCAGAACTGTATTTTCTGTGTAATTTTTGGCCTGAAGTTTCTTCTCCACCTATGTGGAGCTCATTCAAGTGTTCAGAGTGCCAAGAAACAAAGTTCTACAATGCTAGTCAGACACTATAAAGAAAACTCATAGGTCACTTTAAAATGTAAATACTTAATCAAGGAAATCATGATTTTTTCCCATTGGTAAAGCTTATCAAAGAATAGCCAAAAATACATTTTTTAGAAGTTATCCCATAGCCTAATATTATCTTGCTTAATTATTTTTGCAAAGGAATAATCTCAGTGCAGACACAGGATAGCAAGAAAAAGTTTTGCAGCTTAAGAGTAAAAATGTGAAAATAACATGTCATTTGAAGGACCTAATTATGCTTTTGCAAAGAGCACTGAACTGTAGCTATTTTCATTAGTGGACATTGACTGTGCAAATTCCCACTTCAATCCGGCCTTGCCATTGCTTCCAAACCATGCCCTTCGTGTAAATATTAGTGTAATTTCCACCACAGGCATAAATCATGGTGATATTAACCAGATCTCCTTGAACAGTTCCACTGAGTTCCTCCTGGCTGTAATGAATCTCACCCAGCAGTCAGCTGAAACATGTTTATTTTAAAATATTTAAACATTTACTTGGTGTAAAATAAAGGAGCAGCAGCAGCATGTTTAATAGCAATTCTCTTAGCAGAAAGAGGAGAAATAGATGTATGCATTTACAGTAACCCTTCCTCACCTCATAGAAAGACACATTCCAAATCCAAAAAAGAGGAAGATACAAAATCCCCACCCTGCCGGCAGCCAAAAGTTACAAAATCACTTCTCAAACCAAAACAAAACCCTCAAAACTTGGAATGTCCCCTTTCCCTAATGTTCCTGTCCTCACTGATGTTGGCATTCCATTTTGCTTCTCTCTACCATATCTTTCATCTTGGTAAATCCCCTTAGATCCTCACTATATTAAATTTAAAAAAGTTTTTCCTGTGGGCGGCCTTATTGAAAGCAGTATAGTTTCCTCTGTACTGGCCAGGCAACCTCAGGCAGGAGTCACCTGTCACTCCGGCTGAATGACTCCTGCTTGGTGGCAGAACCAGACAGGCTCTCTCAGCTTTCACAGGCAAAGGTTAAGGGACAGGTTTGCAAGTCTCCAGATCAGACTGGGGCTGCTCAAGCTTTCTGGGATGGTTTCCATATCTACAAAAGCTGTGTATAATGTGCTTCAGAAAGAGGCACGTGTACTAGATAAAGCTGGCACTGAGAATTCTGTGTTAGCGGAAGTGTTAGTCGCGTCCAACTTCTTTGGGCTACAACCCCGTGGACTGTAGCCCGCCGGGCTCCTCGGTCCATGGAATTCTTCAGGCAAGAATACTGGAATGGCTTGCTCTTTCCTTCTCCAGGGGATCTTCCTGACTCAGGGATGGAGCCTGGGTCTCCTGCATTGCAGGCAGATTCTTTTAAAATATGGAAAAAGAGATAAAAATTTTGCAAGCAGCCACTTATCTTGAGCCTTGTCTTCTGACCACAGCACACAGCTGCTTCACCCTGGTATTCAACCTCATGGAAGATGTGACTCAGCATCTGTTGCATTTTAAACACCTCTGGTCACATTACAGAACAAAACTGACAGACAGTTCTACATCTCTGCTTCAGTCTAGTCTCACATATTCATGGCTCACACAGCAAACAACCCACTCTGGCACCTCAACCTTGTCTGGAACGTAACACAAATGTAAACCTTGATATATCTGAAGAGCTAAGGCTTAAATTTCCTTTTTGCCTACATGTCCTTTCATGAAAAGACATGAGTGCTTTAAAAAATGCTGTGTAAGAATAGAGAATGTAAAATGTTAGGAGACTGGAGTTAGACTTTCTATTAAAAAGTTAGGAACGTTGCTGTTTAAGTGTAACTACAAAGTCACCAATGATTATAATGATTAGGAATCTGTGTTTGTAGCATGTAATTGGCATTGACAACAAATGAAGAGGTTTATGGGCTTCCCAGGTGGCTCATAAATCTGTCTACGAATGCAGGAGATGCAGAAGACGCGCGTTCGATCCCTGGGTTGGAAAGATCCCTTGGAGGAGGAAATGGCAACCCAGGCCATTATTCTTGCCTGGAGAATCCCATGGACAGAGGAGCCTAGAGGGCTACAGTCCACGGGTTTGCAAAGAGTCAGACACAACTGAGTGACTGAGCATGCACAGAGGTTTATAAAATTCAAATGCTGTACTTATTACTGGAACCATATCAGGCAGTCTTAAGCTAACTTCTAGAAAACTTTCAATACAAGTTCACATTCTGTAGTTGTGCACCCTGAATTATAAGATCTATTTTTAAAATCCAAACTCAGGAATAGCCTCCATTTTTTTTTCATAGATGACTATCTTTTAAAAGATGGCTGTTGGCTTGACCAGGACTAATAAGTCTATTTTAAAGTAAAAAGTCAATCTCATCTTTCAGTAATAATAAGTTCTTTTAAAAATTGGTCTCATCTACATTATTTTGTACAGTTCATAGAACGTTTGCAGTGGAGAACACAGTATAGCATATCCTGGCATCCTTAGGTTTATGGATGAAAATGAGGAAGGGAAGGAAAATAAATACCCAGCGCTATTTACCAGGAGGGGAGTTCTCTATGTTCTACCTCCTCACATCCAGTCTCCCACGAAGTCCTGTCTATTCTGCATGAAAGATCCACCTTTCATCTACCTTGTTCCTTTCCTCCAGGCCTGGTTAATCATCCTCTCTCACCCAGACTACTGCAGACTGTCTACCCGCCTTTATACTCCATATCTTCCCTGATCCTAATCTATTCTGCACCCAACAGCCAAAGAGATACTTCACAAATTTAAGTCAGATTACCTGACTCTTCTGAAAACTGAATGCATCCTACTGCACTCAGAGCACACATCCAGAGCCCTGCTTGGCCCTCCCAGGCTGCATCCTCAAGTCCACCGCGTTGCCTCTCATCGACTACCTCCCAGCCACACACTGGCCTCGTCCCTTTCCTTTAATGTGCCAACCACTTGCTTATTCCTTTGCCTGGAACAATTGTCCTTCTGATATTTTAAGCCTAAGTACTAAACACGGATTGTATTTACAAGCAGGCAAGTTATTGTTTGGCCACTTCCTTTTCTTTGAGCCACTGAGTAAATACTGCTGGGTCCCCACGATCTATCTTCCCTTCCTTCTTGGAGTGATAGTAGACTTTACTTCTCAGCCCACTTGAGGTCAGTGGAGGCCATGTGACCAGTGCTAGCCCAGTGAAGTGTGAGTGGAAGGAAAATGAATCACTTCTGGGCAGAGGGTCGGCAGAGGCAGAGGGTCCTCTGATTTTTACATGAATGATTCCCATCGTCATTCAGGTCTTGGTTCAAATATCACCCACTCAGCAAGTCCCTCATCTCTAGCTCAGTCATTCTGCCCCCCATGACCCTGTTTTGTTTTTCTTTCTATCTCTATTACACTATTTGGGTTTCCCTGGTGTCTCAGTGGAAAAGAAGGCGCCTGCAAAGCAGGAGACATGGTCTTGATTCCTGGGTTTTGAAGATCCCCTTTAGAAGGAAACAGCAACCCACTCCAGCAGTCTTGCCTGGAAAATCCCATTGACAGAGGACTCAGGTCTTCCTCATTGCAGGCAGATTCTTTACCATCTGAGCCACCAGGGAAGTCTGGTGGCATAAATCTATTGGAGTCTGGCTTTAAAAGTACCTGCTATTTAGTGGACTTCTACATAAACAAGACTTTTGGATTCTCAGAATAATTTTACTGTTAAAGATATTAATAGTACCTACCAAATCAACATTTCACATAACCAGCAATTATTAAGGATCAAGGCCAAGCTTAATTTATGTCATTCTAACTAGGATCTTCCTGGTTTTGTTTAGGTCAGCCTGGTAGCTGGATAAATAAAACATAAACATGGTATACAAAAAAATAGTTTTTATTTCCAAATATATGACTTAAGTGGAAAGACATTTTGGAAACTCAAACTCACAGCAAACTCACACCCTTCAAACTCCTTTCAAACTCAAACCAGGACAGAACATTGGAGAGGAAGAATTGCATTGAATCGGAGAGATGTCATGAATACTCTCCCCTTCTGAGCTTGCGAGTATGCATAGTCCTTGGCATGGGTTGCTGGTTTGCGTCAAGGTGTTGAATGCAGTTGTGGAAAGGAGAGCTTGGGAACTAACACACTAAAATGATGTCCATAATTAATCACCTAAACATCTCTTGGAAGATTAGTCTTGACAGAGAAATGGGCACAAGCAAATGAGACTAAGGGAGGGAGAAAGGTCAGCAAAAGTCTGGACCGAAACAATGGTTCTTAAACATCCGTGGGATTTCTGAATCACCCTAGAATCAAGCTAAAATGGAAATGCCCAGACCCATCTCTCAGGAGTGCAAATTCGTAAGAATAGCTGGAGCCCCAGGAATCCCGATGCGGACGTCCTGGATCGTGCTGGGTGCTGATGGGAGGGGTGGCCAGTCAGAGGAGCTGTGAAACCTGCTGTCAGAGCCTCACTTCACCTGTATCTGTTCCTGTGGACCATCCCAGGGATATAACGCTTCAACGGAGTGATTCTCTGGGAGAGGAAAACTGACAAGGATGTGAACAGACAGGGAGGGTGAAAGGTTCCTAAGAAAAGGTTTTTATTCTTACATATAGTTGTTTTTTATAACTGCCCCCATTCCTTTTAGGAGCCTACATGATGAATGAAAAGAGGGTGTTCAGATTTACTGCTGGAATGTGAAATTATGTGTTTAATGCCATAATATTCATTGCTTCTAAATTTATAGTTTAAGGTTGCTGATTCATGCAAAAAAAATTTAGGCCCCAAGAATTTCAAACCCTTAGGTCTGCATGCCAAAACCCTGATGCACCCAATAGTAATACGTTTCACCTGTGTCTATAGACAATTTCTTGACTTTAAAAACCAGCTGTACTCATTCCTTAAGGTCACTATGACCACTTACTCTTTCATTCGCTTAGTCACCAAACCTGTATGGTATTTATGATATGTTAGTGCTGTTAAGTTTAAGCTCTGATAAAGACAAACAATGAATAAGTAGTACATGGTGGGGTGGGGGAGAAAGCAATGGGGTTCACTTATGTGTGTGTGTGTATATATATATATATATATTTTTTTTTTTTTTGGCCATACAGCTTGTGGGATCCTTAGTTCCCCAACCAGTGACTGAACCCAGGCCCCAGCAGTGAAAGCGGTGAGTCCTAACCACTGGGCCTCCAGGGAATGCCTAGCAGTGTGTAATTCTAAACAGAGCTTTCAGGATAGGCCTATCATTTGAATAAAGACTTGCAGGAACTGGGGAAGATGACTGTGCAGAATTTCAGGCAGAGGAACTGGCCAGTGCTGAGCTCTAAGGCAGAGAGCCGGTATGGGATATTTGAGGACAAGAAACGCAGGTAGTCCCGGTGTGGCTGGCTGGATGCGGGTGTGGGAGGGGATGAGGTCATCCTAAAGAGGAAGGAGGGGCCTTACTGGTCATTCTGATGATCCTGGCTTTCACTCCGAATGAAATAGGAAGCCCCTGAATGGTCATGAACAGAGAAGTGACTTGATCTGACTTTTGGTTTTAAAGGATCACACTCTTGGCTACTGTGTCCAGAGTAACTTGTTAGCGGGCGTGTATGTGTTGTGTGTGAGCAAAAAGAACAACCTAATAGTTTTACGTTCCCAATACAAGGGACAGTGAGAGAGCTTCTATGATTTTCCTGAAAGACTCTCTTATTGCTGGCTGCAAGGGCTATTCGAGCTAAAAATCAGAAACAGGGTTTCAATGTTCCTTGCATGCTCAGTCATGTTGACTCTTTGTGACCCCATGGAATATAGCCTGCCAAGCTCCTCTGTCTATGGGATTCTCCAGGCAAGAGTACTGGAGTGGCTTGCCATTTCCTTCTCCAGGGGATCCCAACCCAGGGATCAAACCCAGGTCTCCCAAATTATAGGTAGACGCTTTACCATCTGAGCCACCAGGGAAGTCCAAAGGACAGAGGTGATTAACTGAGGTGTTATCCTGTTTTACCTAGCTATGTACCATATTCAAAAGCCCACCTGTCAGTGTGAACTTCCTCACACTGAGACATGAATGCACATTGGGTTGAGTGTGTAACCTCTAGAGGCTGACTGCCTAGGTTCTAATCTTGGTTCATCACTTACTAGCTATGTGACCAGAAGCAAGTTACTTAATCTTCTAGTGCCTCAAATATTTTTTCTGTGAACTAAGGATAATGATAGTACCTTCCTCAAAGAATTGATGCAATTCAGTGAATTGATACATGAAAGCACTTAAAAGCAAAATTTAAATACTAGCTGTGAAGACATTGCATCTCTTTTTCCCACACTTCATTAGAGTTGGTTTTTCCCATTTCTTTTCATAATGAGTCACTTGGTGACTTTTAGTTAGGAAGTTGTAAACCTTTCTGGGAACTTCAGAATAAAGAGTAAGTATGATTTCCAGTTGCCAGTTTGTGAGATGAGAATTCAGGGAACAAAAGAAATAATACTTGGACATGCCAGAGAAAATGTACACACATTCAAATGCTAAAATCAAAAGCGGTTATTCTCAGATTCGTGCTTCAGCTTTTACATTGCAAAGAATAAAGAGAGGAAATGTTTGAAAAAGAGATCTTAGATATCATCTAGCTTAACCCTTCCTTTATTCACTCCACATTGTTTTGTAACATAGATGCCAGTGTCCAGGTGTCACCTGCTTGGAAGCAACGAGACCTCTAATTTTAAAGTAAGATGAACTCAAGCTCTTTCTATAAATATGGGGGAAACCCAGTGTCTATCTCCATATCTTCAGCAGTCCTGAAGGGGTGCACTTTCTCATCACTCTATTCCAATTGGCTGTTATTTGTTCGAGATCTCAGGCTTCTCCCCTCTCTGATGTCTTTTTTTCATTGTGTTCCCAATGTTGGACACAGCTTGGATTACTCCCATTTCACAGAGCCCTACTCTTAAAAAGTTGAGAGTACAACGTTTTTGCTGGAATTCTTATTGATTAATGGTTGCAGATTTGTACAAGAGAGAAACAACTTCAAAATCATTACTAGAACTCTCTGAAAAGCTGGCAATTATTTCCTGTTATAGAGAATTTCTGTATCTCCTGAACATATTTTGGGGGCTCTAAGTCTCTTCTCTTCTATTTTTTTCCCCATTTAAGCTATGCTTGTCAGTGTTTCCCCTTCCATACCAAGTAGGTACATGAGAGTATGTTGTTAAACAGACATTTCTTCCAATCATCGTCAATTGTGTTAACTCCTAGAAGGCAAAACCTGGGATTCACTCATTCTGTAGCATAATTGAACTACTATGTCAGACATCATGCTGGACCTTGGAGAAGAAACAGTGGGCAAATTAGCTAGTGGCTCTACATTCACAGGGGCTTCCCTGGTGGCTCAGACGGTAAAGAGTCCACCTGCAATGCAGGAGACCTGGGTTTGATCCCTGGGTTGGGAAGAGCCCTGGGAAAAGGAAATGGTAGCCCACTCCAGTATTCTTGCCTGGAGAATCCCATGGACAGAGGAACTTGGAGGGCTACAGTCCACGAGGTTGCAAAAAATTAGACACAACTGAACAACTAACAGTTCATTCACAAACTTATGGTCAACTAGCAGAGCTAATTTATATGAGTGTATAATGCAAATTGGGCTTCCCTGGTGGCTCAGGCGGTAAAGAATCTGCCTCCAATGTGGGAGACCTGGGTTTGATCCCTGGGTTGGGAAGATCCCCTGGAGGAGGACACTGCAACCCACTCTAGTATTCTTGTATGGAGAATCCCCATGGACAGAGGAGCCTGGTGGACTGCAGTCCATGGGGTTGCAGAGAGTCAGACAAGATTGAGCAACTAAGCACAGCACATAATGCAAATTAGGCAGAGTATTAAGAAGAAGAAAAAAAAAACTATAGGATCAGATGGTGTTCGTGGTGAAGAATCCACCTGCCAATGCAGGAGCCATGAGACATTCAGGTTTGATCCCTGGGTCAGGAGCCTGGCAGGCTATGGCAGCTCGCAAAGAGTTGATCATGACTGAGGCAACTTAGCACGCATGCACATAAGAGAGTGTTTATCTAGTGAAGATGAATTGGGAAAGACTTCCTGAAACTGAGATTAGATCTGAAAGATAAGGAATAAAGAAGGAGGGGTGGGTGCAAAATTGGAAGTCTCTGAGGTGCAAGAGATCAAGGTGAGGGGAACAGACTGGTGATAGGCCAATGCGGCTTGGAGCGGGGAGGGGGGCTCCCCCAGTTCTCAAAGGACATTGACCTCAGTGGGGCCCACAACAAGGGAACCTGCCATCATTTAGGCCATTCTGGCTGCCCCAGAGAAGTCTGGAATAGAGGATCAGTAGTAGAAAAAGGGAGACCTGAAGGGAGGCTACAGGAGTAGTCCATGCAAGAATGTATGATGAAATTGTAACCGTATAACTCAGATCTGGACTTGAACCGATGGTCTTTTAATTGAGATCACACCTGGTCTCAGGAATTAATGAAGCTCAGGTTCTTGGTGTCTCATTGCAGAAAGGATTCAATGAGAGACAAAGTAATAGGTAAAAAGTAGGTTTAGTTAGAGAGAAACATACTCCACAGTCAGAGCGTGGGCCAGCTCAGAGGCGAGAGAGCCCCCAGGGTACAGGGTTGTTAGTTTTTATAGGGGTGGGTAATTTTATAGTCCATTGAGTGGGAGGAATATTCCAGCTATTTTGAGGAAGGAATGAAGATTTCCCGAAATTGGGCCATGGTCCACTTTTTTACCTTTATGATTGGCCTTGGAACAGTCATGGTGCCCTTAGGTATGTCATTTAGTTTGCTGATGGGTTACAATGAGTGTATACTGAGGTTACAATGAGTGTATACAATGAGTGTATACTCATTATACTGAGTGTATAATGAGTGTATATACTCAGTGTATACTGAGGTCTAGTGGATGTCAGCTCTCTGCCATCTTGGACCTATTTGGTTCTAATCAGTTCATGTGGTGTTGTTGGGCTATATTCTTCTTTTAAAGGTTGTGCCCTTGTCATGAGCTAGAGGGATGAGATGGTGGGGGAGGGAGGTAAAAGAGAGAGGGGATATATATACATATATGTGTGTATATATATATATGTATGTATAGTATATATGTATATACATATATATAAAATTATGACTGATTTGCATTACTGTATGGCAGAAACCAACACAATATTGTAAAGCAATTATCCTCCAATTAAAAAAAGGTTGCACCCTGCCCTCTTCCCTCCTGTTTCACAATGGTCTAAGGTGCAGGCATTGCCTATAGCAGAAATGGTATGTGTTAGGTTATTTTCTCTCCCTGTGCACTAAATTCTGTCCCAAGAGCCCAGTGTCACATTGCAGTTCAAATAAAGAGGGACAAAAATGCATTTATATCAAAGTTATTCAGTCTCAGCACTCTCAATATTTGGGATGGACTGATTCTGTGGGGAGTGGGTACAATTTTCTGCGTTGTAAGATGTTTAGGAACTTCTTTGACTTCTGCCAATTAGATGCCAGTAGCCTCTCCTCTCGCCCAGTTAGGACAACCAAAAATGAATCTCGACTTCGCCAAATTTCCCCTGGGGTTGGGTAAGGCTTGGGGGTAGGAGGAGGCATAATTGTTCCTGTTGCAAATCACTGGTCCATATGTATGAGCATAGATGTGTATTTATTTGAAATTATCCCAGGAATGTTACAAATTTCCAAACTGGCTTCTCTGTAAATGATTGAGAGGAAGTCACAGCAAGACTGAATGCTTTTGGAAGTACTCTACAACAAAATTTCAGTTTGTGTGCAAGTAGTAAGAAAAAAAAGAAAGTGATTTGGAAGGGGAGTTTTGTTCATTGTTGTATTTTATGTTTTGTTTTTCAAACTAAAATTTCTATATGCCTTCTATTACTATAGGAGAAAAATCAACAAAAAAAATTTTGCCTGAATTTTGTAGGAAGGTAGTTCTCAAGGTCTTCTTTCACCTCTGACATAATGCCCAGGAATGACTGAGCCATGCTCCTGATTATGTAACGCTTCCTTAAGGGGAAGCAGGAACTTTGCAAACACATATATAGAAGTAGTTTAGAAGAATTTTCGCTGATGATGATTTCCCCTTCTTGAGCTCAGGGTCTGTATATTTTAGATTCACAAGAAAAACAATTCAGGCTTAAGGGCATTGGAGATTCCAGCTAACACTTTCTAATTGAGGACTGGCAAAAAGTTGTATTGAACAGATTACTTGCTATCTGAAAATCTCTAAATTTGATTAGCTGTTGAGATTGCATTGGGGGAAAAAAAGCTAGCCCGAAATTTGTTATTTAAACAGCTCAAAACTTGCTTTAACAGTGGTAACATTCAGTTAGTGTAAGGATTTTAATATCACTGGTCTGACTGAGAGTAGATCTGCTAGGACTTTTATAGTACAAAAAGTTTTCCTTTCTCCCTGTCCCCTACCTCATCCTCTCCCCAAGTCAGCCCAGCCAAAAACTTGTCCATGTGGCAGACCACTCTTAAAGGCCTCCTGGCAGGAAAAACTCTCTTGGATTTTGTCCTTTCCCTTCCATAGATCTGTTCAAATGATTGATCTGTGCTTCAGTTTCCAAATCATTATTGGCAGCTAACTGGAGTTTAGAAAGATTTATTGTTTTTAATATAAAGCATTGCATTCTGAACATAGATTACAAATTATAATCATAGATAGAGCTCTTTCTTAAACCCCACGCACTTCAGCACCATCAAACAGTCCAGGAGCTCCTTCCTTTACGGTTTTCAGCTTCTCTCCAGGGTATATTTTTCTTTCAAAGAAATGTTTACTTGCAGTCCAGCAGGGGCTTATTTGAATTTGAGCTTACAAAAGCTGTGGAATCAAGCTAGAATTCCCTGTAGGCACTTTCAGATTTTAAAATTTGAAATTTTTTCTTTTAATGTGTAGGCTGGCTTCCCTGGCTTCCCTGGTGGCTCAGCAGTAAAGAATCCACCTGCAATGTAGGAGACGCAGGAGACTTGGGTTTGATCCCTGGGCCAGGAAGAGCCCCTGGTGAAGGAAATGGCAACCCACTCCAGTACTCTTGCTTGGGAAATCCCATGGACAGTGGAGCCTAGCAGGCTATAGTCCATTGAGCTCAAAAAAAAAAAAAAAAAAAAAAGAGTTGGACACCACTTAGCAGCAAAACAACAACACTTATTGTTTTAAGTATTTATTTAATCTGTTGTGCCAAGTCTTAGCTGTGGCATCTGGGATCTTCGATCTTCATTTCAGCATGTGGAATTTGGAGTTGCAACATGGTAACTGTTGGGCTTCCCTAGTGGCCGAGTTGGTAAAGAATCTGCCTGCAGTGCAGGAGACCCAGGTTCGATCAATGGGTTGGGAAGATCCCCTGGAGAAGGAAATGGCAACCCACTGCAGTATTCTTGCCTGGAGAATTCCATGGATAGAGGAGCCGGGCAGGCTACAGTCCATGGGGTCACAAAGAGTTGGACACGACTGTGAGACTAACTTTCACTTTTGTGTAAACTCTTAGTTGTAGCATTTGGGTTCTAGTTCCCTGAGCAGAGATGAAACCCAGGCTCCTGCATTGGGAGTTTGGAGTCTTATCCACTGGACCACCAGCGAAGTCCCTAAAATTTGGAAAGATTTTGATCACTCTTTGACACCCTTGATCCTTGAAGCTAAACTCTGAACCTTAACGTCGAGATCATCAGAATATTTGGCACTGTGTGTTTTGCACATCAGCCGAGCGCAAGCTTGGCGCTTTCTCCAGGGGCTGATGCGCTCTGAGGTACCATACGTGTGATCGCAGCAGAGCATGTGTACATGACTTTCCCCTTAACATACACAGTCTGTTTCACACGACTGCAGTCCCTGCCTACAGCCGGGGCAATCAAGTTCTTCCTTCATAGTGATGTTCATTAAAAGGAAGCAAGTGTTCATCGCTGCTTTGTTTACAATAGCCAGGACATGGAAGCAACCTAGATGCCCATCAACTGACGAATGGAGAAGAAAGCTGTGGTACATATACACAATGGAATATTACTCAGCATTAAAAAAAAATTCATTTGAATCAGTTCTACTCAGGTGGATGGAACTGGAGCCCATTATCCAGAGTGAAGTCAGCCAGAAGGGAAAACAACAATACAGTATACTAACGCATATATATGGAATTTAGAAGGACCGTAACGAGAACCCAGCATGCCAGACAGCAAAAGGAACGCAGATGTATAGAACAGACTCGTGGACTCTGTGGATGAGGGCAAGGGTGGGATGATATGGGAGAATGGCATTGAAACATGTTAATTATCATACGTGTAATCAATCCCCAGCCCAGGATTGATGCTCGGGGCTGGTGCATCGAGAGGTTCTGGAGGGGGAGCATATGTAAACCCATGGTGATATCATGTCATTGTATGGCAAAACTAAAAAAAAAAAAAAAAAAAAAGATGGCAAAAAAACCCACCCACAAATAAGTGTTATGTTAATGATGATACATATTAATAAAAAACACAAATCACTCAATTACTTTAGAGAATTTCATATTCGATTCACACTTGCCATTGAAGTTTCATCTTGATGTGTTCCTAGCTTTATTATTTGCTTTTTTGGTCATATTTCTTGGTCAAGATATTTCTTGACACGGCTAATAAAATAAAAGTAACTCAAATGTTTTCAAATTTTCTCTGTTCAAATCTGATATTATCTTGCATTTCATTTAGTTCTTTCAGCTGTGGTTTCACAAATTGTTATTAGAGCTTTGAATTTACTTTTATTTAGAGAATCAGCCCTGCAATAGGGACTAAATGAATGTACCATGTCATAATACTTGCCTAAACTGCCTTGAGTGTTATCATACCTACATTACCAATCTTAAAGGGTTATATGTCTGAAATGAAATATGTGAAAGTTTTTTCTTTTGTCAACATTTTCTCTTTTTAATTTTCAAAATTCTTTTTAATGTGAAAGTTTTGAAATCAAGATGGTATGGTGTTAGCAATGATGGTAGCGGTTGAGTTGATATTTGACAAGAAATTCTGCTCCAAATAACCATGATCATACAATCTACCTAATTCTACAAAAGTAAGCTAGCTCTTACAGATTCCTAAATTATCTTGCTACACTACCTGCTGCAGCATAGAAATCAGTGATTCTGTTACCATGAATATTTGTGCCTGTGTTTTTCTGTTTTAGGCTGTTTTGTTTTAAAGGTCTTCACTTCGTTAACATGCACAAACAAAGTGGTATATTAAAAGAAAAACTGTGTAAAAAAAAAAAAGAGGAAGCAAGGTCTTTGCTATTGTACCTTTCACAGGCACTGGGTCTTAGAGAAAAAATACACATAACATTCCACAGGTGGCAAATACTGTCTTGAAATTGAATCCTGGGATTACAGGATGCCTTAAAAACTCTGCTGCATGATCAGATGCTCATCAAAGCAGAAGCTAAATATTGCAGCGCAGAGAAAAAACCTGTCCTCTAGTCCTGTGGGAACTGTGTGCACGTGTGTGTATGTATGTATGCATGTGTAAATCATTTAGCCTTTCTGATTCTGTTTGTTCTTCTATGGATAAAATTATATTCTCAGAATTCAAAGATGTCATTGATGGGATGATGCATCATAATTTTCAGGTAACACTGATAAAGAAAAAAAATGATGCCAAGTAAACCAACAAATCCTTTTATCATTTAGAATTATTAATTATTTTTGTAGTTGAAAGAGCTCTTTTTGATCTAGATATAAATTTTTGTCAAATTTTACTTGTGTATACAGAAAAAGGAAAATGGAGGTAATTAGGTAAGATATTCCTAACATTTCTTTGGTATCAGCTTTTCAGATTCACTTTGGAATCAGATTTATCAGTGCCTGGGGATGTGGAAGCAGTATTTTTAAAAAGAATATGTTACTGTTATTATACACTTCCCCCCAAGCTTCTGACATCTATTTACAAGTTTTTAGGCTGTAGCTTTTTTCATCTTATCAAAAGGTAGCAACGGGAAGTTTCCGTACAATAAGCACAACTCAAGTGGGTCTGAAATGACATGGGTTTGGAATTTTCCAGTCTTGCCATCAGAAATAAGTAAAGGTCTGTATAACTTCATCCTGTTCTCTGCTTGACTAACAAAAATTGCAAAACCCTATCCAATTTCAAAGCTGCTAAAATGTGAAATAAAAATGTGTTTCTTAAAATACTGATTTAAGAAAAGCAAATGAGGTGGCTCTGAGTTTGTAAAATGACTTAGTGAGTTTTAAACATCATGCCTCTGTAATGTTTTTTTTTTTTTAATTTCAGTATTTCCATGTTCACTTGCAATAATAAGAGAGGTAGCCATGAAGAATATTATGCCTGCTCGGTTTTGGAAGAGAAATATCAGACTCAGAGTTTAAGGTAGCTCTTTGAGGAGTGTTATTTTTAGGGATCAGAGTGGCACCTTTCCCCTGCTAGAGCCTCAGAAATCCCAAAGTATTTACATTCTTTTAGGGAAGACATGTGTTAAAAACATAAACAGCCTGAAAACAAAGGTATGTTAATCTATGAGTAGTCAATAACACCTTGGGTTAAAGTTGTTTATCAGAATAATTATGAAATCGACAGCCCAGTTTGAGAGGAACTAATCCATAGACATGTAATAGGAAGGGAATAATTAGAAAGTAATAAACCCTAATGTTTTTGAGATGGACAACTGATTCTGGAAATCTTTTCCATATGTATCAATTCACATTTTCAGGATGTTTAAAGAAAATAATTATGTACTTTTTTTAGAAAATGAGGCTATAGTAGCATAGTGGATAAAGAATAGGTGCCTTCCTTAGGATGACTTTTGTCAATTTCCTATACTTGCTTTATTTCTCACCGTCCTCACCCACAGTGGTGATGATAAACATATGTACATGCGTCCATGTGCATGCCTTTCACTTTGTCCCCTGTGGCTTCCCTCATGGTTGTCAAATGAATGCTGCTGTTTCTAGTGTCACATCTAGACACAATAACCCTGAAGACAAGAAGATAGGATGTTTCTTTCTTCTGTTTTACTTTAAGGGAGAGGAAACATTTCCCAGATGCCTCATGGCTCATTGATGAGAGCTGAATCACGTTCTCTTTCTTAACCCATCACTGGCAAGAGGAGAGGTTTCTTGTGATCACCTTCCCGACTAGAATTCATTCCAGAATCACTTGTAAGGGATGGATGCCTGAGTAGATAGGAATTCTGTCAACACAGAAGTAAGTGGGAATGCCTGTAAATTAGACCACTTAACAGTAATGCTGTATTATCCCATGGGATTTTTAGAAAGCTAAATGATATGACTCCTGTAAAGTACTTAGTAGTAATGATGGCAATGACAAACACCAGTGATGCTTGGTGTGTGTAGTACATTGTCCTACATATATACAAAAATGTATATTTTACATATATATATATATATATATATACACACATATATACATGGAGAAGGACATGGCAACCCACTCCAGTTTTCTTGCCTGGAGAATCCCTATGGACAGAGGAGCCTGATGGGCTACAGTCCATGGGATCCACAAAGAGTTGGACACAACTGAGCAGCTAAGCACACACACACATATAAGTATGTGTATATATATATATATATATATACACACACACACACACACACATACATACATATACATCTTTTTATATATAGCAATTCTTACAAAAGCCCACGAGGCATTTGTATTATTGTCATCTCTGTTTTACAGATGTGGAAACTGGACACAAAGAGGTTAACTAACTTGCCCAGCTTTCACAGTTTGTAAGTGGCTTCACCAGGTTTAGAATCCTGCAGTCTGGTTCAAAAGTATATGTGCTTAACCATAGTCTTAAAAAATAGAAGAGTTCAGTCCCTGTTAACTATTCCTGTCTTCTCGGATCTAGGTTCCTCCAGCAACCTTTATAGTGTTTTCTTGTCTTCTTGTTCTCTCCTTTGAAGAGATGGAGAGATACATTTTAAAAAATGTAATAGAAGGGATTTGAATATAAATTTAATGGAAGTGTTTTTCAAGCTTTATATCATTACCTGTTAGGGGGCCAAAAAAAGTCTTTGATAAGTAATGGCCAATATTTAAAAAAACACAGACAAAGTAGGATAGAATAAAACAGCAGAATCAAATAAAAATGTCACGGTATACTACATAAAATAATTTTTGTCCGTGTTTCAATTATATGTCTGTTCTGCAATATGTTCTAGGTTGCCAAGTTAAATGTATTTCTTATTTTAGATTGCTGTCAAAAAACATTAGAAAAACCTACTCTATAAAATCTTGCTACTCAAAGTGTGAACCAGTCGCTTTGCAACATCTGAGATCTCCTTAGAAATGTGAATCTCAGGCTCCACCCTAAACCTGTCTAGACCTTAGAGTCAGTCTCTGCAATTTCACAGGACCCCCAGGCGACTCTCATTTTCAATTTGGAGGTCAAGAAACTCTGTTCTGGGGACTTCCCTTGCAGTCCGGTGGTTAAGAATCCACCTTCCAATGCTGGGGACGCAAGTTCGATCCCAGGTCAGAAAACCAAGTTCCCACGTGCTGCAGAGCAACTAAGCCTGCGCTGCAACAACTGAGCTCACACACGTGGAGCCCAGGCACCACAGCGAGAGCGGAGATCACACACCGTAACAAGATCCCATGTGCCGCCACTGAGACGCCCTGAAAGTGAAGGTCACTCAGTCATGTCTGACTCTGCAACCCCATGGCCTATACAGTCCATGGAATTCTCCAGGCCAGAACAGAATAGTGGAGTGGGTAGCCATTCCCTTCTCCAGGGGGATCTTCCCAACCCAGGAATCGAACCCAGGTCTCCAGCATTGCAGGCGGATTCTTCATCAGCTGAGCCACATGAAGCCAAAGAAATAAAATAATTTTATTTTATTTTTTTTTAAAAAAGAAGCCCTATTCTGGCACTGGCCATTTTCTGCCTAATGACATCTGTGAGGGCTAGTCTCAGCTGCGGGGGAGAGGGGACATGAGGGTAGTTTGAAAACGATGATTCAGATGTCCTGCTCCTCAGGCCCCTTGAAGATGACTTCTCTAGAGGATGAGTGGGAAAAATGGCTCACAGACTTTCTTTTATCCTTCTTTCCTCCCCCCACACTTCTTTCCTTCTTTTGGACTGAACACTGATATACATATATATATATATATATATTTTTTCTGACTAGTTCATTTTACACGCACACATGTGTGCATTCCATATACACACATTTTTTAATGTTCTCTTGAAAAATTTGGAAAATCTGACAGCACAAAGGTAATATTTCAAAAAGCAACACACCTGTGGCATTAAGTACCTCTGTGCCCTTTGGACAGAGCAGACTAATCCTCAGTCCTCTCCATGCCCCACAGTTCACAGCTGACTCCCGTGTGGTACCTGCCTGGACACTGGTGGCATTTGATTTTGTATTATCTGCACTGCATTGTTCCGGTTTTAAGCTTTCTTCATAGATCTTAATCTGCAGTCATTAGATCTTCTGTGGACTTGCCCACTGAAAGTGACTTTTCAAAATTAAGGCTTCTGACCCCTGAATCAGCCAGACAGTTTAGTTAGAGGTATTATCACAACCATGACAAAAAGACATGATTCTGGAACTCTTGTGTTTGCAACTGTTTTTATGCTGTTTGCTCTCATTTGACTCCTAAGAAAATGAGACCCCTGCTTTTTTCGGTGGTTTTTACAATTATTTCCTTAATTCTTCTCATTGGAAT
This sequence comes from Antilocapra americana, assembly GCA_007570785.1. Taxonomy (NCBI): domain Eukaryota; kingdom Metazoa; phylum Chordata; class Mammalia; order Artiodactyla; family Antilocapridae; genus Antilocapra; species Antilocapra americana. The sequence continues at coordinate 18,103,134 of ML660765.1, read as the reverse complement.
TTTGGTCCTCCTGAGGCAGGAGGTAGATGGGCCCCAGGCTGAACAGCTGAAGTTTCTCCCCTGTGGACAAATACTCCAAAAATAGCAAGAAAGAGAAGGGTGCAGCCCTGCCCAGATAAGAGATAAAAGACTACATATTCCTCATTCTTGAGGTCAAGAAGACCCTCCTGACTACAGGTGCCCAGAGGGTTTCTGGGAGGTCAAATGAGAAGGGCCGTCACCTCATAGTAAGTGATGTCATCCTACCCATCATCCTTTTCACTAGAATCCATCTTGGCTAAGAGATGTGCGTGTACACAGGGAGGATCCTGAGACAAACCAAACATGGGCTCAGAATCAACAAAGCAAGAAAACCGGCCAAAGGAAACCTGGAAGAAATGCTCCATGAAAGTAACTCAAACCTCCACAAGGGCACCACTCTCTGGGCCCGTGTGTCTACCCACACGTACCGTACTCTTTTTCTCCCTAATAAATACTCGCTTCACTACTTTCCATCTCTATGTAGAAATTCATTTCCACACAGGTGATACACGAGGGCCTTGTCACTGGACACTGTTCCCTGGTGGTCGAGTGGCCAGGCTTTAGCGCCCTCACTATTGCAGCCTGATCTCAGTATCCTGCTTCAAGTTGCTGCAGGCCACCTGAGATCACTTCTAATACATGCCCTTGCTTTGCTTCTTCAATTGTTCATTCTGCTCTGTTTATTTTATCAGAGACTTTAGTTTGTTCTTTGAGGACAAATTTATGTAATTTCTATTTAGTGTTCTCAGAGTAAAATGCCTCAGGCTATGGGATGGGCCGGCACTTACAGAGATACAGCCTGGATTAGGACAAATGTTCCTGCATTTGGGATGAATTGGGTCAGATACAATTCATCAAATACAAAAGGAGAAGGTCTGAATTTTCTCCTGTGAATAACAGTTTTTTCTTTGTAATGGGCTTAGCTCTCCTTTCTGTAAGAAAGATGTTCCTGGTTGCAAGTATTTGAAGGCCAGGCTCACACTGCCTATGAAGGAAATTTACTAGCTCATAGAACCAAAAAGTTCAAGAGGTCAGGCTTCAGGTGTCTTCCGATCAAGGTTCCCTCTCTATTTCACTTCTCTCTCTCAACTCTGTCCCTCTCTCTGAGTCTGCTTCCTTTTAAGCCTGCCTTCCTACTCAGTAAATAAACAGTTGAAACAATTCCACCCACAACAACTTAATGTTGAGAGAATATTTGTCTTGACAACTCTTTGTTGAGAGCAAGGAATTTCCCCAGAAATTCCCACAAAATTCTTCTTACATCCATCTGGTGGTCAGCATTGGATCATTTGCGTGTCCTCGAAGGATTCACTGTGGTCAAGTTAACAAGGCTAAGCTAACCAAGGCTTTGTCTTTATTAGCTCATTCATGTGCTGTGCTAAGTGGCCTCATTCGTGTCCGACTTATTGAGATCCTATGGACTGTAACCTGCCAAGCTCCTCTGTCCATGGAATTTTCCAGGCAAGAATACTAGATTGGGTTGCATGCCCTTCTCCGGGGGATTTTCCCAACCCAGGGATCAAACCTGTATCTCTTGTGTCTCCTGCACTGACAGGTGGGTTCATTACCACTAGCGCCACCTCATACCCCATGGCTAAGAGGTGTGGAGTAACAAAATAACAAAATAGACTGGGTGACTTTAGCAACAGAAGTTAATTTTCTCACCGTTTTAAATGATGGGGAGTCCAAGATCAGGGTACTAGCATGGCTGGGTTCTGGTGAGAGCTTTCTTCTGGGTTTGCAGAAGACTGCCTTTTTGCTGTTTCTTCACATGGCACAGAGAGAGAAAGAGGTGGGGGGGAAGAGAGAGAGAAAGGGAGAGACACAGGAAGAAATCTCTCATTCTTATAAGGCCTTAGCCCTATCAGAACAGGACCCTACCCTTAAGACCTCTTTTACCTTTAATTCCCTTCTGAAGACCCTGTCTTCAGATAAATGACTTTGGGTATTACGGCTTCAACATAAGAACTGGAGAGGGCAGGGCACATTCAGTACATAGCAATGTCTAAATGTTAACCATTGCCTAGTGTTTTTTGAGCATCTGTCCTGGGACAGGCTGGATCAGGCATTAGGAAGTTTAAGAGTGGGGGGTGCGGATAAAATATGACCAGGATATTATAAACTAGAATAAAGGCTGAGGGATCTCCAGAATATCAGGGATCCATGAGTGCTTGGAATGAGCCAGAAATGAAAATGGGGGAAAATGGGATTTTAAAATGGGTGGAAAGAAGCAAGAATTTGGTGAGAGGATGAAAAACCTAGTTGAGGAGGGTAGCAATGGGAATGGAAGAATAGGGACAATGACACTGGAGATCCTACTGACTAGACCAAGAAAACTTCATAACTTACTGGCATGGAGAAAACCTCAGTAACTGAGGCATGGAGTCAATGGGTGAGGAGAGCAGTTCTTTTTAACAGAGATCAGAACTTCCAGATAAAGGGAAGGTATTGAGGGTGGGGGCAGGTTAGGTACATGAGGAAAGATGAGTTCATTTTAGAAATACCAGTTTTTAGGAACTGAAGACTTTACTGAGTAAAATGTCTGTAACGTCATTGGAATAAGAGCAGAGATGGGAAAAAGTAGCATCAGAGATAATGGTTATTTGAGTCATTATCATAGAGTTGATAGTTGAAGGTAGGGAAATGAAAGATTTCTTTGAGAAAATATGTAGAGAGATGTATGGAAAGCAAAGGACTATTAACTATCATTATCGCTCTGAAGGATCTAGCAAAAGCAGATGGCCTAGTGGTGTAAGGCTATTGAAATTTTAGTGGATTTAGTTCTGATTTTTCTCAGGGCACACACAACCCTTAGTGCCATATATAATGAATATTTATTGTTTGACTTAACGATCAAATGAGTAAATTTTAGAAGTTTCAAATCCGAAATGCCTTGTGGGCATCAGGCAAGATTTTGAAGTCAAGGAGCTTTCCCACCTCCACTGAATTGAGTGTTGTGAGCCTTATTTATTACTCAACCCTGTGGCTCAGACGGTAAAGAATCCGCCTGCGATGCAGGAGACCGGGGTTCGATCCCTGGGTGGAGAAGATCCTCTGAAGAAGGGAAGGACAATCCACTCCAGTATTCTTGCCTGGAGAGTTCAATGGACAGAGAAGCCTGGCGGGCTACAGTTAGTGGGGTCGCAAAGAGTCGGACACGACTGAGCAATACACACAGACACACGCACACATATGCACACACTGAAGAAGTGATTAGCTAAAATGGTTTTCCCGTCACATGAAGGGATTAATTAGTTCAGTTTTCAATGAGTCATCTGACTATCAGACTAGTGCAGGTACATTCAGTGAGACATTCCCAGTGGGCAGGGAGCCTGGGAGAGAATAGCATAGAGGCGCTGTCCTATGACCTAGTTTTCCCCTTGGAATCAGGTCCCGTCTCCCGGCCTGCCGTGGCCTCTCCCTGTGGCAGTGCCACTCTCACTGACCTTTCTCCTGTACCAGCAGCTGCTGCTGACAGCTGGGCTGTGGCTCCCTCAGTGAAGGCAACATGTAGTGAAGGCCCTGAAACTTCCTGCTGGTCCCCTCGGAACTCAGGGCTGCCTGCAGTCGCGCCCAACCACTCCTGCCTTCCTGCTTGCAACATTTAGCCCTGTAGGGTCTAGTTCTTGAGAGGTCCTGGTGAGGATGAATGAATTTTATGCTGACTTGGGGCTTTCTGAAGACAAAGCCTCGGTTCGGATAAAGGGTTAATTCATAATATGCGCAGCGTTACAGCAAAATGCCAGGGCTTTAAATATACACAATCCTGGATGTGAGTCACGGGTCTTTAATGGGATAAGTGTATGGTTTGAGACAGTTGTTCAAAATTTTCCTTCTCTCTCTCTCTTTTTAAAATAATCTTTATTTCTCTATTTTTGACTGTGTCGGGTCTTCGTTGCTATGAGTTGGTGTTCTCTAGTTGTGGTGAGGGGGCACTACTCGGCTTCTCATCGTGGTAGCTTCTCTTGATGCAGGGCGCAGGCTCCAGGGCCCACGGGCTCACTATTTGCGACCCCTGGGCTCTAGGGCACAGGCCCAGCAGTTGAAATACTCAGTATCTAAAACACTGAGCTCTAGTAAACAGGCCTAGTTTCTCTGTGGCGTCTTCTTGGACCAGGAATGAGATCATGTCTCCTGCGTTGGGCAGGTGGATTCTTTACCATTGAGCCACCAGAGAGGCCCTTGGTCAAACTTTCTTGAAAACAGTTTCCCCAACTAAAAATTACGACATGTAATAACTCTCTCTGAAAGTGGCTATAAGGATGAATAAGATAATGTACATAAAGAGACCATGCAGAGTACCCGACACATTGTAAGAGCTTCATAGGTTGGTATTCAAACGACAGGCCAAAGAAAAGTACATGTGTACCATTTGTACACTTCACACATCATTCTACATGGGCTTAGGAACAAGATGAAGGCAGACAGACGTACAGTCTTTCCCTAGTTTAGGAATGTATATACCAGGTTCTACCTGGTCAGAGCGTTTCAATTTCTATGATGTTATTTTGTAAGCTAGTTCTTCAGGGTACAGAAGAATAGGACCTTAGAGAACGAAATGAGTTAATAGATTTTCCTCAAATTGGAGCAATTTTCTTCTTTTTTATTGAATCAGGAAAGCTAACTGTCAAAGAGGCATAGAGTGGTGTAGATAATGCCCTAAGGTAACAAAACTCTATTATGTTGTATTCCATTAGCACTGAGTGAAGGGTATTTTAGAAGGAAATTTCACTGTGTAATAAGGGGGAATTGTAGCTCAAACTTTATCCTGCATATTTCCGAGTTTTCCTACTTTGGACCGTCGTAGCATTGCCCCAGATGGAAATATCCCAGGTGCACTTTTTCCTTTTGAAAGAATCTAGTGTTAACACTAAATTGAAGATTATCTTTGAAGTAAACTACCTTCAGATGAACAGAGAAATACTTAACTTCCCTTTGAAGAAATGTTTTGACTTACCACCTATCTCCCTCCCTCCTTTTATGGAAGCTAGGGTCTCCAGTGTCTTCACCCTAAATAAGCAGGCAGGTGACCTTGCAGCTGCTCCTGTGTCTGTGCATGCTAAATCACTTTAGTCATGTCCAACTCTTTGGAACCCTATGGACTGTAGCCTGCCTCTGTCCACGGAATTCTCCAGTCAAGAATATCAAGAATACCAGAGTGAGTTTCCATTCCCTTCTCCATGGGATCTTCTTGACCCAGACATTGAACCCCAGTTTCTTGCATTGCAGGCAGATTCTTTACCATCTGAGCCATGGCTTTGAAGCAGCTGCTCCTGAGTACTAGCCAAATCTTCTCCAGAAGAAGTTCTACTCTATTCTGACTCTTATACCAACTCAGACTCAGTGGCTCTTTCTATAAATTCATGTTTGCTCTCATAAATCTTACAAAACCAAATATATTTCTAAGACTGGGAGTTGACTGTCATTCAGATAATGAACTCCTTCTTGTCAGATTCAGACTGAAATTGAAGAAAGTGGAGAAAACCACTAGACCATTCAGGTATGACCTAAATCATCCCTTATGACTATACAGTGGAAGTGAGAAATAGATTTAAGGGACTAGATCTGATAGAGTGCCTGATGAACTATGGAAGGAGGTTCATGACATTATACAGGAGATAGGAACCAAGACCATCCCCAAGAAAAAGAAATGCAAAAAAGCAAAATGGCTGTCTGAGGAGGCCTTACAAATAGCTGTGAAAAGAAGGGAAGCAAAAAGCAAAAGAGTATAGGAAAGATATGCCCATTTGAATGCAGAGTTCCAAAGAATAGTAAAGAGAGATAAGAAAGCCTTCCTCAGAGATCAAGCAAAGAAATAGAGGAAAACAATAGAATGGGAAAGACTAGAGATCTCTTCAAGAAAATTAGAAATACCAAGGGAACATTTCATGCCAAGATGGGCTCGATTTGGACCTAACAGAAGCAGAAGATATTAAGAAGAGGTGGCAAGAATACACAGAAGAACTGTACAAAAAAGATCTTCACGACCCAGATAATCACGATGGTGTGATCCTCACCTAGAGCCAGACATCCTGGAATGTGAAGTCAAGTGGGCCTTTGGAAGCATCAGTATGAACAAAGCTAGTGGAGGTGATGGAATTCCAGTTGAGCTATTCAAATCCTAAAAGATGATGCTGTGAAAGTGCTGCACGCAATATGCCAGAAAATTTGGAAAACTCAGCAATGGCCACAGAACTGGAAAAGGTCAGTTTACATTCCTATCCCAAAGAAAAGCAATGCCAAAGAATGCTCAAACTACCGCACAATTGCACTCATCTCACACACTAGTAAAGTAATGCTCAAAATTCTCCAAGCCAGGCTTCAGCAATACGTGAACTGTGAACTTCCAGATGTTCAAGCTGGTTCTAGAAAAGGCAGAGGAACCAGAGATCAAGTTGTCTACATCCACTGGATCATCGAAAAAGTAAGAGAGTTCCAGAAAAACATCTATTTCTGCTTTATTGACAGAGTCAAAGCCTTTGACTGTGTGGATCACAATAAACTGTGGTAAATTCTGAAAGAGCTGGGAATGCCAGACCATCTGACCTGTCTCTTGAGAAACCTGTATGCAGGTCAGGAAGCAACAGTTAGACCTGGACATGGAACAACAGACTGGTTCCAAATAGGAAAAGGAGTATGTCAAGGCTGTATATTGTCACCCTGCTTATTTAACTTATATGCAGAGTACATCGTGAGAAATGCTGGGCTAGAGGAAGCACAGCTGGAATCAAGATTGCCGGGAAAAATATCATTAACTTCATATATGCAGATGACACCATCTTTATGGCTGAAAGTGAAGAACTAAAGAGCCTCTTGATGAAAGTGAAAGAGGAGAGTGAAAAAGTTGGCTTAAAGCTCAACATTCAGAAAACCAAGGTCATGGCATCTGGTCCCATCACTTCATGGCAGATAGATGGGGAAACAGTGGAAATAGTGGCTGACTTTATTTTTCTCCAAAATCACTGTGGACTGTGATTGCAGCCATGAAATCAAAAGACACTCCTTGGAAGGAAAGTTATGACCAACCTAGATAGCATATTCAAAAGCAGAGACATTACTTTGTCAACAAAGGTCCGTCTAGTCAAGGCTATGGTTTTTCCAGTGGTCATGTATGTATGTGAGAGTTAGACTATTAAGAAAGCTGAGCACTAAAGAATTGTTGCTGTTGAACTGTGGTGTTGGAGAAGACTCTTGAGAGTCCCTTGGACTGCAAGGAGATCCAACCAGTCCATCCTAAAGGAGATCAGTCCTGGGTGTTCACTGAAAGGACTGGTGTTGAGGCGAAACTCCAATACTCTGGCCACCTGTTGCGAAGAGCTGACGCAGTGGAAAAGACCCTGATGCTGAGAAAGGTTGAGGGCGGGAGGAGAAGGGAACGACAGAGGGTGAGATGGATGGCATCACTGATTCAATGGAAATGGGTTTGGGTGGACTCCGGGAGTTGGTGATGGACAGAGAGGCCTGGCGTGCTGCAGTTCATGGGGCTGCAAATAGTCGGACATGACTGAGCGACTGAACTGAACTGAACAGTCATATACTTAAAATTTAAAAATGATATCTCAGAGCATTAGGAATATGTATTAAAATTGCTCAATAGTAGGTAAAAACACAAATTTTTGTGCTAGAACTGAGAAGATTCTATTTACTTTAAGTATGAAAGGCTAATCCCTTAGTAATCAAACTCATGCCAAGTCACACAGTTTGATTATGTGGTAGTCTGAGAGCGCGGTCACACCTGAGTTCCTACCCTTTGGGGAAGAAAGAGGTTTGTCTAAAAATTGCAAAAGTCCTGGAAAAGTTTCACTTTTACTGTTGAAGAATGAAGAAACTGAGGTACCAATCCGTGGCCTATTAGAAAGTGGGGTACAGGAGGTGAATGACAGGTGAGATAGCAAAGCTTCATCTGCCACTCTTCATTGCTCCAGGGAAGATCCCCTGGAGGGCATGGCAATCCACTCCAGTATTCTTGCCTGGAGAATCCCACGAACAGTGGAGCCTGGTGGAATACAGTCCATTGGGTCGCAAAGAGTCAGACCCAACTGAGTACCTGAACATGCACACACAATGTACTACATACTACTGCAAACTATTTTTGAGAGTGAAATTCAATTGTATAAGTTTTAAAAGCTACAGTATTGGTGTAAGTATAGGGAAATTATAATTTTTGTAATAATACAAAATCTTAGAAACCCTAGAGTTTCTAACCCTTGAACACAAGGTATTTTCACTCCATTATATCAGGTAACCCAAGGAGAAAGGTATTGTTGGAAATGTCCCCAAAGACTTCTGTTTCTTAAATGAGGAAACAGGAAATGAGGGCACCAGAAAACTCAAATGACTTGTTCAAGTTCATTCACCTGCTTAGTGTCTGTGGACCAAAATTTAGGTTTCTTACCTCCCAGATAAGTTCTTGTCTACCACAGCCTCTCAATAGGCCAAAAAATAAAAAATAAAAAGTGGTAGCTTTTCCTTATAAATGCTGTATTGTTATGATGGTTTCATTTTTGGCATGAAGGAAGGTGTTATGGTTGAATTTTGTCTCCTGAAAAGATATGCTGAAGACCTGATCCCCAATATCTAAGAAAGTGAGTTTATTTGGAAAAGGATTATTATAGATGTAGTAGTATAATAAGGGCAAACTGGAGTAATTGTTGTTCTTCAGTCCCTAAGTCATGTCCGACTCTTTGCGACCCCATGGACTGCAGCACGCCAGGCTTCCCTGTCCCTCACTCTCTCGCAGAGTTTGCTCCAACTCATGTCCATTGAGTTGGTGCTGCCGTCTAACCATCTCATCCTCTGTGGCCCCCTTCTCCTGCTCTCAATCTTTCTCAGTGTCAGGGTCTTTTCCAATAAGTCTGCTCTTTGCATCAGGTGACCAATGTATTGGAGCTTTAGCTTCAGCCCTAGTCCTTCCAATAAACATTCAGGGTTGATTTCCTTTAGGATTAACTGGTTTGATCTCCTTGCAGTCCAAGGGGCTCTGAAGTGTTTTCTCCAGTGCCACAATTTGAAAGCATCAATTCCTGGGTGCTCAGCCTTCTTTACAGTCCAACTCTCAACATCTGTATACGACTACTGGAAAAACCATAGCTTTGACTAGATGGACCTTTGTTGGCAGGGCTTCCCTGGTAACTCAGACGGTAAAGAATCTGCCTGTAATGCGGAAGACCCAGGTTCGATCCCTGGGTTGGCAAGATCCCCTGGAGAAGGAAATGGCACCCCACTCCAATATTCTTGGAATATTGGGTTGTAATATTCCACAGACAGAGGAATCTGGAGGGTTACAGTCCATGGGCTTGCAGAGTCAGACACGACTGAGTGACTAACAGAAACTGGGGTAGGGTGGGTCCTTAATCTGATGTGACTGTGTCCTAATGAGAAGAGAGAGTCAGAGAGAATGCCATACTAAGGGAGAGAGACACACAGGGAGATGCTGGCCATTAGGTAACAGTGGCAGACATTCCAGTGAGGCATCTGCAAGCCAAGGAAGCCTGAAGACTGCCTCCTACTACCAGAAGCAAGAAGAAGAGAGAAAAGATTTTCTTCTCCGGGCATCAGATGAAATGTGGCCCTGCCATCACTTTGTACTTCTAGCCTCCAGAACTGTGAGCGAATAAATTTTGGTTGTTTTAAGTCTCCTGGTTTGTGGTACTTTGTTAAGGCAGCTATAGGAAATGAATACACTTGGCAATGTAACATGGCAATTTATTTGGCGTTTCCGGATCAGTCTACTTAAGGACTCATAAAAGCTCAGCAGTCTGAGGCATTTGTCTACGGCGTCCCTACACAGCATGTACTCCCATGGCTATTTCTCTAGGGTTTTGTAGAATTGGTTTTCCAAATGGAAGGAAAAATAGTGAAGGGGAGGGAACATTTTCTCCTCTGCTTTTTGTAATTTTGGAAGGCAGCTATGTGTACCACTATACCACCAACGCTGCTATTGTAATTTTGGAATTGACGATTTGGAGAACAGCCTCTGTGATTTTTATTGTTGTAGGTTCTGGGTATGCTTTTATAGGCTGCCAGCATACTGCTTGTTTGCATGAGCCATGTGCTGAATTCGTGTTTCTTATTATTTTCCTAATTAGTCTAAACATCTTGAGCACTACTTTGTGGGATTCAGACCTGTCAAAATGTCTAGATTATCAAAATGGGCCTTGCATTAGAAGATGGAGATGCTGATTTTCTTTAAAAAAAGAAGAAAAAAGAGCAGGAACTGGCTCATTCTAACATTTTTTTTTGCGTTTATATCATTGTGTAAGCTATTAATTCATTTAACAAAAATGACTTAATAAATGTGAATTCCCATATTCAACAAGGATCAGATAGCTTTTGGCAAAAATTCATATCATCTTAAACAGTAGCAGAGTAATACTTTGACTTTCACTATTTGTATCAATACAGTTGGATCTATGAGTTGGCAAAATTAACACCATCTTAAAGGGTTAAAAATTAGGAGAGGATATTTTAATCTTTCACATTCTTCTGTTCACTGGTAAGACTCATATGTAACTGGGAAACAGACCTCCAAATTATACAAAATGATGTTCTCATTGTTTTAACTTTATTAATGTTCCCAGAGACTTACCAGCGCCCAGAGGTAATGATTATTTTGTTTAGACTAGAAATTAATGTTGAGAGCTTATGTAAGTCTTGAATTTAGAACTAGCAAAAACCCATTTCCAGTTGAATTAGCTATGATTTATCAGTTATTTTTTAAATAATGTTCTTGATTAGGGAACACATTTTCTTATTTTTAAATAATATGTATTTATTTTGGCTGTACTGGGTCTTCATTGCTGTGCGGGCTTTTCTCCAGCTGGCGGCAAGCAGGGGCTGCTCTCTACTCGTACTCGGGCTTCTCATTGCAGTGACTTGCTACGCTGCCTGGGCTCTAGACCGGGGTTCAGTACTTGTGGCTTGTGAGCTCTAGAACCCAGTCTCCATAAGTTGTGGTGCCTGGGCTTAGTTGTTCCAAGGCATGTGAGATCTTCCAGGACTACGGATCATCTCCTGCACTGCAGGCAAATTGTTGACCACTGAGCCACCAGGGAAGCCCCAGAAACTTCTTAATACAGGTGTGAATCACATGAAACTATATACGTTTAACATATAAATGCTAGAAGCTATTCTAAAGCAACTTTATTGCTTTTTGGCTCTGTATAATATCTTGACATTACTTGTGTAAGTTGGTATTTGTGAAGCTAGTTTGAAAAAAAGTTCTTTTAGATTTACCTTTGTGCTGTTTAACAGTCAGACAGTGATACTGGTCCCATTTCCATTTGGGCACGTGCTTTTGGACTTTTAAACTACTAGTTGTCCTGGACTTTCCCATATTCGTGTATATACATCTTCTGGTTATTTTCCTAAAAATGTTTTTTTCATTGAAAGACTGCAGACTTACAATCCTCAAAAGTCAAAGTAAAATTTATCAAGTTTTTTTTCCTCATTACTTGAAAAATGTATTTCCCCTCTGTACTGATTTGATATCATGAAAAGGCAAAATCAGTCATGGAAGTTTTGAGAAATGCTGATTGTAGACGTGAGGGTTCTGAAGGTATAGTAACTGCTAGCGTCTCAGTAGTTACAAAGATCTGTTTCAAAAATATCAAGCCATGAATACGCTGTGGGATTTGAAATGGCAAGTGTATTTTTCACTTATTAAGTGCCCCAAATCCTCAACTCAATTACACATTGGTATTCATGAGAACAAATTTGCCTATTGCTTCCATTTTATACTTTTGTTTTGTGTCCTGCAGTTTCTCAAACTTTGTTGTACTTACAAATCACCTGGGAATCATGTCAACAACAGGTGTTCTGGGTCAACATTCTAAGATAGATCTTGATATTTTCCTTTTCTCAGATGATGCCATTACTGCCGGTTTGGACAACACTTGAACAGTAAAAATACAGCGATCTTTCCCTGTGGCTCAGCTGGTAAAGAATCTGCCTGCATGGCAGGAGACCTGGGTTTGATCCCTGGGTTGGGAAGATCCCCTGGAGAAGGGAATGGCTACCCACTCCAGTATTCTGGCCTGGAGAATTTTGTATACTGTACTGTCTATGGGGTTGCAGAGTTGGACATGACTGAACGACCTTCACTTTTCTCTTCTGAAAACCAAATTTCTATTGGGAAATCCATTCTAGGTAGCATGAAACATGACCAAGGTACTGGCCAACTAGGATTTTCCCTAGCAAATGTCTTGGGGGCTTAAGGTAACATTTCTTCTGTGGGCTATAAAAGCCAAGGTCATCTTTCCTGACCCATCTAACATGAGAGAATGAGTCTGGTAAGACTAATGCTAATATGAAAAAGGGGAGTGAACAGAGATAAGTGTATCCTTAGAATAGTATTTGGATTTCTGGATCCAAATGTGCTTAATACTGTTCATCCCTGGAATTACTATTTAACACATTTTACTTAAACTAGTCTGAGTTTCTCCCTGTTAGAATCATAAGTCCTGATAAATATACCAATGTTGACCATTCAATACATTAACGACAAAGGGAATTTGCTAAGTAAGTGAAACTCTAAAACTTTGGCCACCTGATGCAAAGAACTGACTCAATGGAAAAGACCCTGATGCTGGGAAAGGTTGAAGGTGGGAGAAGGGGACCACAGAGGATGAGATGGTTGGATGGCATCACCAACTAAATGGACCTGAGTTTGAGTCAACTCCAGGAGTTTGTGATGGACAGGGAGGGCTGGCATGCTGCAGTCCATGGGGTCACAGAGTTGGACACGACTGAGTGACTGAACTGAACCGAGGTGATATAAGCAAAAAATCAGACCCAGGCAACTCACTTTTATGTTAACTTGAGACAGGTACTGAACTAGGAGTATTCAAATGCAAATTTAGAAGTAATATGGTTAATTTCCAATGTTTTAGCAACTGGTATAGAATATCATTTCTTTACCTAAGTTGTATTATAACTGCATGCTGTTCCACTCTGTAGATGAATAAATTAAAATTCACACATCTTGTTCAAAGCTTCATCTGAAGTCAAAGAACCCAGAACATAGATGTTCCCTTCTCCTGATTCCTCTCCTAGTCATTTTTACTTCCTTAAGATATTGTGCAGATTGCTTTTACTTAACAAGGATGATAGTGTATTGCTGTAAAATCGATTATAAATGTCTGTCTCTTACTGTCTCTATGTAACACACTTCTTCCATGTGTATATACATTTGAGAATAGGGGAGAATCATATAGTAATATACATATACAACTTGATTGCTCGTCCACGAGTATATAAACACTATTAAGAAGATAACTTCTGTGATTTCAAATGTTACTTCTTAATGTTACAAATCACTATAAAATCCAGACATTGAGGAAAAAATGTTTTAAAATTAAGTTTTTAAGATTAGATTAATACAATTTCTACATTTATGTGCTCTTGAAATACTAGAAACTTGGGACACATCACAGAGAGAAGGAATTAGTACCTGAAAAGTGAAACATACCTGGTTCAGTTTGGTTCATATATAACATGGAAACATATATGGAACTTACAAATTTTATAAAAAAAAGCATCTATCACTTAATGAATTATTAAGTAACACAATGATAATTTATATTAAAAATTCCTTTATGCCTCTCTAATAAGATATCTAGAAACAATTCTTATCTAGCATGGCTTAAAATAAAAATTTAATTGTAGTTTTTAAAAAAAAACTTTTGCCATGCCACATGGTTTGCAGGATCTCAGTTCTTCAACTAGGGTTGAACGTGGGCCATGGCATTGAAAGAGCCTAATTCTAACCACTGGACCACCAGGGAACTCCCGAATTGTAGTCTTAATAGTGTTTGCATGTATGATGAGTTACTGAAATGATTAAAATTCAAATAAATCTCCAAACAATTTTATAAAAAAGAAAAAAAAAATGAAACACTTTTATTTTCCACAAGGAAGAGCAATAGGAAAAATTAAATCATTTCCCACATGTTGTTTTCTTAAAACAGCCTACAAGGACATATTCAGCACCAAATAAAAAAGAAGAAAAAAAGAGAATTACAAACAGCCATAGAATATAATCTATAAAGCAAACATTTAATATTGCACTTCGTTTTGCTAACATTTTGGATTTTACTTTTCCTAATTGAAAAATCAGGAATCTACCTTTGAATACTGGAATACACCTGTGAAGCTCACATCTTATATCAAGAATTGACCAATATTTAAGAAAAGAGTAATGCCTCTAAGTAAGAAAGTAAAGGAATAATGGGGGAAATAAAACTTTATCTGATAAAGTTTTATATATTTAAAATCGTATCACATTTTGTGACCCAGTGCCAATTATTAGAATATTGGTCATTCTTTCCTCATGTGGTATTTGTAAGAGTACATGGTGATAAGTATTCCAATGCTATGCATATCAACAATTGTTCCCTAGTCAGACGTAAGAAGAGAGAAAAGAAAAGGGATTTTCTGACAGTACCCCCCACCCCCAACGAAAATAAAACCACCAAATGCCCTTTATGCCAAATATTCCATTAACTTCTTTTGAGGGGGACATTCACAAAATGATTTAACAACAATAAAAAAATATTTCACCCCCATTTCCTTATTATCTAGTATTAGTTTGCTACGGGAGCCCAAACCCTTTAACCGAATCACTTAAAACGCGATTCATTTTTACATGGGCTTTCTTCACCCTGTCAGCATTTTTCAAACATGAATTGTCTTCCATGTTTTCTTAAAGGCCACTTATGGAAAAGCCTATTTGTTTTGTATGAAGCTTTAAGACAGTATTTAACCAGGTCAAGCACCAAGCCAGAGTTACTATTATTTTCAGCCACTTTATTAACTGTGGGATTAAATGGCAGGATAGATGTAAGACCCATTTCACACATATGTTGCAACATCAGAGATACTGATTTTCATTAAAAAAAAAAAATCAGAGCTGAAATCCTTCTAAAATAAAAACATTCAGTACTCTTGGTACCTTGGAAAATGCAGTTTTAAGTGTCTTCATGAATGCTGGTATATTTATGAGCCAACTGTAAATTATCTTTCATACAAGCTGTAATTTACTGATGTGATAGTTCTTCATAACTATGTGTACTCAAAGTGAATGATCTCTCTTGTCTAGCAAAATCTTCTTTAGGTTATGGAAAAACTTGTTTAAAAAAAAACAAAAATATAAAAGTTATTATTTCACAAATATTCTAGTATTTGCAATTTTGACATTCTATGCTTTTATAATATACTGGGGCTGTCAAGCTTGAGCAGGACAGGAATTGTATAAAATGAGCTCTCTCATAATCTAAACATACATATTCCTGCTCATGAAAATACCCTGAACCAGCAAAAATGATTTCCAACATATGTGTTTTGGAGGTAATTAACTCTGTATAAAAATAAATGCACTTTCTCCTCCTTTCCAGTGACTGAAAAACTTCCATACTTTTAAAATAATAATAAAAATAACAATAATTTGTAAGAGCAACAGCCCTTAACTCTTTGCTGGTGCCTGCCATACTGCCTTTCTTGATTCCATTCTCAGCTCTGCTAGCTTCTTCTTATATGTAATGATAAAAAGGGAATGCGGGTGGGTTATCACTTTTGTGTATGTCCCTTTTCCAAATTTCCCTCTCCAAAAAGCCAACCAAACAAACAAAAAAATAACTCAACAGTGCAACAAAACACAAATAGCATTCCGACAGTTTGGCAAGTGATGCGTTCACCTGAGATTAAGTGATTTTAGGCAGTCAGTAACAAAATGCTGCTTTGCTGTAATAGTAGAAAGGCAACAAATTCTTAAAAGAAACCAAGAAGGTATACAATCTTGACAAGTGTCTCTTATTAGCTTCCTCCTCCTATCTCTTTTCCCACATATCTGTTGCTTATCTACCACAGTAGGCTGCAAACATACAGCAAGAAGGATTGGCTTGAAGGCATTTGATGTTTGTAAATAAATCCACCATAGGATCCAAGCTGAAGAGGTGATACATGGTCAGCCTAGTAGGACAATTCTGAGCATGTGCATACGCAGGTAAAGTCCAGGCTATATTAAATTAAAAAAAAAAATGTCAGTGCATTTTTTTTTCATGTTAAAGTTTCTTTCAAAGCTTTCTTTTGTTCCTTGTTGTGCTCACCACAAACAAGTTTTAAAAGAGTATCAAGAGTCTGGCATAAATGGAAAAAAAAGCTGTAGTGACATTGAACCGCACAATGTAAGCATTGAGCATGTGCAAATTTTCAAATCAAAAGAAGGAAATCATCCCTCTTTACAACGTGGTGTCTTGACACGTATGACCATAGGCTAAGAAGACTGCTCTCAGTATGTGCCAGTTTTAAGGAGAAAAGCTTAGATCTTCAAGCATGTTGGAGCAGTCCCAGAATGTTGCTGCAGGCTTCTAAAGCGTGATCACTGGTTGTTTCATGTCTGCCATTTTTCTGGGCAAAAGCTATTCCACTTCCTCTGAAAACATATCTCCAAGATACTTCTCTGTCCTCAGCCGGGAAGGGAAGAGATACAGTTCGGAACCCACATCAACTTGATTTAACCAAGTATTCCTTCAGCGAGAGGGGCAAGATGGTCTATCATCGGCTGACTGATCAGGATTTGGATCAATCTAGAAAGGGAAAGAAACAAAAACCTCAAAACCGAAGTTAACTGACAGTGTTTAGTAAGAATGTAGCAAACAGGCTAATATTTTGAATGCTGTGTAACCAGAATGAACATAAAGGGCTTGTACGGAGAAGAAAGAGGATTAGTATCATTTATGAAGTACTTGCAATTCAATTACTAGATTAACAATTACATTTGTAAACGTATGCCAGGATAGTTTTATTTGACAAAAGCTAAGGGTAATATTTTATCAGATAACAGGAGCATTATTCAGCACTTGGTAGAACTTAAGACTTAAATATATAATGACCAACATTTTCATAGCGATAATATTCTCCTGTGAAATTTCCATTTCATCCTGCTACAAAAAAGTCAACTAATGTTTTCCCTAGGCTTTGGGAAGAATGTAGTTGTGTAAACAATGTTCTTGATGCTTACTTGAGGTGATAGCTCATGAGAGTAAAGCCCCAGGGAGAGCCTAGGAATACAGTGTGTATCAAGAAATAAGAATGATGAACCCAAATGCTCCAAAGGCATCCCATTTTGCCTCTTTCTGTAGTGACTTTCATATGCACTTACATTTTTCTTTCTTTTTAATGACTATCCTTTAAAGAAAAAAAAAATTCAAAATAGCTTTAATACAATCGCCAACTCCCCCTATCCCTAATGTGGCTAGATGTTGAACAATTAAATCACATCCAGAACCAATTCAGGGTTTTAAAGGTTTTACATTCTTTTAATTAGCTTTAGTTCATTTTAAAAGAAGGTAGAATTTTATGACAAATTGCTTAAAAGTGGATACTAAGATTGCCATTCTTTAAAAATGCCTGTTGTACAACTAGGAAGCCTTAGATCAAATCACAAATGAGGGACTTAATAAGCAAGACAGAAATGTCAAAATAAAAATGTGGTGACAGTGTTTCTAACAAGTAGGAGGATACTTTCAGCATCTAATGAAAAATTTCATAAACTGAAATAGTGAGACAGAAAAATTACATCCAAACAAGAATTTGCAGAGAACAGAACAGATTTTGAACATCCTATAATCAATGAATACAGTGGGTTCCCTATTAATCACATCCAAAAGAAAACTGACTCTTCTAGTCATGGTATTAAGGGGAAAAAAAATTAAAAGCAACTTGTTGAAGAGCGAAGACAATCCTCTTTTATCTTTCTTGGGAGTAGTATTTCACTGCAAAATAGCTGTCTAAACTATAGTGACCAAAAAGCAAAAGCTGATTCCAGTGATATAAAAAATTATCTGGTAATATATTGTTATCAAGGCCAATTCTAAAAGTCGCTTACAATGTGTATGACATATATGCATATATGTATATATTCTGAAGTATCCTGAAATTGCTGGATTTCTCCCCAACTCCTTTCCTTTGCATATATTTTTCTTCCTGCTTGGAATATTCTACATTTTGAGAAAACTTACTCTTTAAGAACCAGCTTAACAATCACCTTAGGGAAGCCCTTCCTGATTCTCAAAGGCCCAATAAGTGCTCCTCAAATGAACTGTGCATTCCTATCACGTTGTTATGTAATATTTTGCTTCTAAGTTTGTTTTTTTCTCACCAGTCTGTACGCTTCTCCCAAATAAGGGCCATGTTTTATTCATATAAGTGCTTAGTTACCGGAGATGAATAGAAATAATCTAACAGTGTAGGAATGCTGTTTAAGTACCTTACTGTTTAAGTACTTATTTTCCCCTATCACTGAGAATGCTGAAATATGAAAATTAAAGAGGATGACGAGTAAGCTAAATTCTAGCTATCTAATCAATGGTTGTAAATGCCAGTTCTACAGATGCTTTAAAATATTTATTCCTTAAAAAACTGGCATGTTACAAGCATGAGGTTAGATCATTATCTTTATTTAGCCAATAATATAAGAGACCAGCCCAATGTCTGGGTCAGACTTTGTATTAAATATTGACAATCTTAATCTAACTTTTAATCTGTTGTTCAAAATTATTTATTTGTCTCTTACCATGCTAATCAAAACCTAACTGTATTTTCAGAAACTCTGCAATACTGCTAATTAAGAGTCAGCCCATTTTGTACTTGAGGATTTGATGCTTACCTCAGAATAAAGGGGTGGAGGCAAGAAACGAAACTCTTGAATATATGCAAACAGTGGTCCTTGAAGTGCTCTCTCAAAGTCATCACAAGCACTCCCTGGTGCAAGATTGTTCCGTCTTTGTTCCTCTGTTACCACTTCTGCATAGCTGGGTGGTGCTGAAGGAAAAAGATACACGCAATTCGAACAGCATGTTCTTATGCATGTCAAAATACACAGAATAGAAGGTATTAAAAAAGAATGTCAAAGTAAAATAATAATAATCTGTCTTGTGATTAAAACTAGAGGCATATACATTTTAAACCTAACATTACAGGCACACCCCACTCTTCAATACAGACAAATTTTCTAATCGTAAAATATCAGAAGCAAAATTTTCTTGCAAACACCAGATTAAGCTTATATATGCATTATCAAATTATTACCTTCAGGTCTTTCAGGTAGGGATAAACCAAGCCAGTTCATATTCATGCTACATTGACTGCTTACACTTGAAGTTCTGCTTCCAAATGGATGTAAAGGAATGGTACCAATGACAAGTGGCAAGTTAAGAAATAAATCCATAGCTCCAGGAATATCCACATATACCTAAACAATGAAAAGAGGAGTTAGGTTTAGACTGCCAAGCACTATTTCTTTTTTAAGAATGAATAACCCAATCTATTGTCATCTGAGGCCCTTATTTACTTCATTTTTTAATGATATACTTGAAAAGTTTCTCCATTATGTACACTATTATATGGTACACTGACCTTAGGTAAAATTAGTAATTATAGTCCAAGTTATATAAAGAATAACATATAACTATATATATATATGAATAAAAAATCACATTCTAGATTTAAGACAAAAATAATACTCTTATGACATTAAAACTTCAAAAAACATCCACTTCAAACCCTTAAATCTGTACGTACCATTAGTGAATATTCCACACGGATTATACTACAGTCGAGGATGGAGGGAGAGACTGGTGGAATTTTCAACAACTTGCCGTTCCACGTCTCTGTCTTTCCAGATGATAAGGATTCCCCACGCAAGTTAGCCACAAGCTGTTTGACTTCCTTCATTTTCCCTTTGGCATAGAAGGCCTGTGTTTGGTAAATGGCTGCCTTTGGCACCACCACTCGGGAAGAGCAGTTCTCAATCTCAGCAAATATCTGAATTGATTCACCTATAGGAAAAAAAAATAGATATCTACTGTTAAAAACCAACCAACCAACCCCAAAACAAATGTAGATTCTTGGACTAAAGTTTGAAAGTTCAGTGAACTATACGGATTAAGAAGCCATCCTAAGAGCAGCAAGTAACTTCTAAAAATCAACTACACATTTACAGTAGCTATTTAAAAAACAAGACTACATTCCAGTTTACAAAAGGAAACTGGATAAGCACAGTTGATGACAGTTTACCAAAGAATACTGCATTATCTTCGCATTTAGTAGAAAAAAATGTAAATTCACGCACAAAAGTTAAATGAAGAAAGATCAGTCTTGGTGGGAGTCCACCTCATACGCACCTGGCGTATAGCCCTTCCTTTCGATCTTGGCACTTAAGGATATGGGGCCTGAGGTACAGAACCAGCAACAGAGAGTCTTTTCTTTTGTGCCTGCTTGGGGTGACTGTAAGAAATAAATTTAGAGAAAAAGATCAAGGTATGAATTGAGACAGGAATAAAATTTTTAAAATACAATCAACGCCTGAATAATTTAACATTAAAAGCAGTGTTGCTTCTTTTTCTGTAGCAAATACACTTTCCCACTAACCGACAGCTTTTGATTTATACTGGTATTTCTGTCTTTATACAAGTTTCCATTCAATTAAAGAAAAAAGGGCTTAACATATTTCATAAACATAGGTTTAGCACACACTATTTACATACACAGTAATTAAAAACCAACTTAAAAAAAAAACAGGAAAAAACCAAACAAAAAAACCCTTTCCACATTTCTATTTAAGCTGCCTTAAAAAAAAAAAAGGCAGTTTGGAAAGCAACTTGGTTATAATCTCAAATGATAACATCTTTCTTTGAGAATGTAAAACTCAGAATGTAAAAAACAGAAAATTCATTTTTAAGATTGATTCTTATTTGTATAAAGATGTTATTATTTGTTTAAACCAAGTAAAGTTTTTGAATTCAAATTTGAAACTTGTGAAAAAATGCAATTAAAAAAGATTTTCTTTAAAACAGAATTTAAGTTTTTTCATGAAAATAATAATCTCCCCATGATTTGACAACTATCCCTATATTGGAGTAAGGCAATGCAGTACAAATTTTAGATTATATTTTCAATTTAAGTGATATTGTTATAGTAATAATTGATATTACTGTTCCTTTTCCACTAAAACTATCCAGGGAACAGATTTATTTTTGTTACTGTTGTTATCTTCTGAGTTAAAGAGATATTTCATACCAAATATTGGTCTTATTTTAAATATTTACTTAAATTACAGTATCAGAAAACACGAGCATATTCTGCATTAACTGGTATTGCTCTTCACTGTAGTTTGGAAAATATTTATGTAATTTAAAAATAAAGTTACTATTTAAAAATTGTAAAGAATACATAGTTTAGGTGATTATTCTTTAGTATTTATATGCCAAAAACAGGGAATGAAGAATTCAGTCAATTCTTACCAGTAATGAAGGAGTGTTGATATCTATATGCTCAAAGACTGTAAATTCCTTCTTTAATTTTACTGGTAGAAGCCAAGGCCTGTGCAATTCGGCTTTCACCCAATAGCGCACACTGCCATGTCGGCCTTCGAATGAGGTAGCAAGTGGTCTGTGCAGAATATAAAGATCATATATTAATCTTACACCTCTTTTTAATTAATTACACAGTAGGTCAGCATAGAAGTGTTAATATACTATATATTTATACACCAATGAGGTATCGAAGGCATAATTTATATTTCCAAAGGGATAAGTCATTGGGGGGGAAACCTTCCAAATAATAATAGATAATTGTCAAATATTGCAGAAATTTGGTTAAAAAAAGCCAGAAGAATACAATTGCTTTAAACTAAGAAGAGGCTACTTTTAATGCTGGTGGCAAAATTATCAAAGACTGGAAATGAATAGTTCTTGAAAAGGTCAAGACTTCAGTTTAAAAATAAAATTAAGAATGGTTTAACTATTTCTCTTGAGAAATTCTAGACTCTGGTTAAACATTCAGACCAAACTCCCTATGGTGCTCCATTTTTCATTAGCTAAAAATTGCTATTTCCTATTATAGCAACTAATTAAGATCCAGAAAAGGTCTGGAATAGTCACCATGGCTTCAAAAGCTTTTTACATTTTATTAAGTCCACTGATCTCTTAAAAAATGCTTTCCATTTCCTAATTTACTTATGTTCTAACTCTTTTTGGTTTTCTACATTATAGACTTAAAAAGAAAAAGAATTTCTTCTGTTGACCTGTATCAAAAGAATTAGAATTCTTTTTCAACTCTCTCAGATTTTATTACTTGTGGAAGATTTTAGTTTAGTGAATTTAGTCTCCTTTCCATAATTTCATCAGAAAAATGCCCAAGGTTCATTTATTTACAAGGTAGAGAGCACTAGCTGTTTCTGAGTAGTGGTGGTGTTTACTGTTTGTTTTACACTTTAGACTTCTGCATTAATTTGTATAGCACAGAGAAATAAAATGCAGGATCTATGCAAGACTTCTACAGTTTATTTTAAATGACTGTGGTTTACTGAAAGGTTTAAAAAATATATATATATTAAATTACCTTCATCCTTTGAAAATATTCAGGCCCAACTGTATTAGCCCTATTGTATTTGCAAACTTCAAATATTTCTCTTAGAAAGTAATTAGGGTATTACATTAAAATGTCCTTAAGCAATATGAGAAATACTCTGAAAAATACTCCTTATGAACTCTATCCACATATAATAATAGGTACTAGAATTAAAGAACACACAATTATGTACATTTGGCACTTGACAACATCTTCTGTAATGCAAGTTTATCTTTCAGAACAAACATTACAAGTACCACTTTGCATGCTTTAATTATGTTAAGGCATTATTTTAAAAACTGCTTTTTGTATAATTTCCTCTAATACCTTATTATTACATTATGAGTATCTTACTTTCCTTTTTCCTTTCATGGTGTATTCCAGGCCTTAAATTAAGATATCTCTGATTGACATTTCCTTTTAAGTCTAGATCACACTATCTCCTGTGACATTCTCAATAGCTCCTTGCACAGAAGCTAATGAATTCATATCAGAAACACACATTACTTCTAAAGTTACCATATTCCTAATTATTTTGACCTTCTTAGCTTACTGCTGTTGGTAAGCATTGTTGGTAAGGATACAACACTTACTTTTTATAAACTACTAAAATGACAGACTTGAAATGTTCTTTTTTCAGCTTATGCTGATGGTAAATTATTAAGTGCTTACCATTTGACTAGCATCTTCCAATTCATTCACCTTAAATGAAATACATTTAAACACCATATAAATCCTGAGACAGAGGACTAAGAACTGAGGTTTGCTTTCTATAATTTTGCCACTCTAAAATAAAAATAGCTTCTTTTTTTAGTATATTGTTTTCCTCTAGCAAGTTTCAGTAATGAAAAGGGTTTTTTTAAAACTAAAAATATTTAAATATACAATGTTTCATTTAAAAAGAAAGGATGTTTATGAGAAATGGCTGTTAACAAAACTTACGTCTGTGGAAGCTCAAAGCTGAATGCATATTCATGCCTTCCTGAATGAATAGTGTTGAAGCCTTCTTCGGAATTATCATCATCTAAAACAAACAGAAAAGGAAAGCAAAAAATTTATTAATAAACCATCACACTCTCTCCATGGTGTCAGAACTTTTAAAGATGCTCACATAGTTAAGTAGGGCCACAAACTTTGGAGTGTGAGAGATCTGAATTCTAATTTCAACTTCATCACTTCCTCTGGGTAAAATACAAGTCCTGTCTTCAGTTGGTTCATCTCTAGAATGGGGATAATTAATATTTATATCCCATAGGTGATTTTTTAATGTAAAACAACCTAAACTGCAAAGCATCTACATCTAACATACTACAGGCTAATGAAAGACTCAGCCCTCAAATCTCATACTAAGATGTTACCTTTGTCTTCAACCATTTACTTAAATTTATCCTAATAAGCCTATATATAAAATGAAAACTATTCACATAAACCTTTTAAAAAAACGTCACTTTTGATGCAGAAAATGTGAATGTGAAAACTAATATGATTAGAAAACAGTCAAGTAGATGTTGGGAGTTACAAGAAAAGGAACAGTGATTTTAATGTCGATTTCATGGTCAAAAACAAAAATTCTTAATCTAAAATTATGACCTCGGTCTGTCCGAATAGCTAAAAATTCGCATATATATAAGATGTACCTTAGATTTAAAACTTGCCTGCTGTGTAAGGAAAAAACAGGTCATACATCCTTGAAAAATGAAGATAAGGATGTTCCCCAATGCTAGAAAAAAACAGGATGACCTTTGATTTTACATCCAATTTCTTTTGATCAAATAGGTTATTTTTCAAAATATCTCAAAAATAAACACAGGTAAATATGGGAGGGAGGTTCTGGATTCTTAACATGCTTTTCTGAAGCGTTCTAACTAGGTAGTTTAATTACATAAATGTCTACTAACGCAGTTTCCTCGGTGTAGAAACGTTTATCATTAACTAGGAGACTATCAGAAACGGGTATTAACATTTAACTTTCCCTTAAAAAGTAATAAATACACACAAAAAACATGATGCTGCCCTCGGGGGGGGGGGGGAGAGGTGCCTAAACGTGGGTACTTTTTATTCAATAACCATCACGACTCGGTTTTCTGTCAGCAGTCTTTTTCCTTCTCCCCCCACCCCCGCGCACATTCTCTCTCCGGGATTTCGGCCCCGAAAGCCGGCTGACGAGTTGGGGGCCATTTAAAGCCGCTCCCTCCGGAAGGCGCCCAAAGTTTGCCTCCCGGTCTCTCCTTTTCTTCCCTCCTCGCTCTCTTTTTGTGCCAGCTCAGCAGTCTCATTGAGGCGAGCGGCGGCCGCGCCGTGGTAAACAAGTGCCGGGCTGTCAATCAAGAACTAGACCGGAGCAGGAGAGGACCGGCCTAAACCGGCGCGAGCAGATCCCAGCCGGCCCGCCCGCGCGCCGCCGCCGCCGCCGCCGCCGCCGCCCGCGCGCCCCGCTATACGTCCGGCATATGTCGCGCGGCGCTCGCGCTCGCGGCCGCACAGCCTAGCCTGCTGGCGGGGGGCGGGGCCAGCGCGCCGCAGCGCTTCCGCTTCGCCCGCCCCAGCCGGTGACCGGTTCTATCTGGCTCGGGCCACCCCGACACCTTTACAGCTGCGGCAGAGGAAATGGGGGCGGGGGCGGCGACTGGACGCGAAAGCCCGCTGACGGGGGGGAACCACGGCGGGGGTGGCGGCGGCAGGGAGCGCTCGCCAAGCCCCCCCCCCCCGAACCCCGCCCTCGGGGTTCTGTCACTTTCCCCGTCCCGGCCAGCTCTGGGGGCTCGCGCTCCCCTCAGGGCAAATCAAGGCGGCCAGGGTGGTGACTGCAGAGACCCGGCGACGTGCTTTTGTTTCAGGTGGGAGCGGGGGACGCGCGTTCCCAGGAGCTGCCTAACAACTGCCACCTGAAAAACCTGGAACGTGGGTCCGGCTAACCTTGCCCACCCAACGTCCCCCGCGAACGGAGAGACCGGTCAGCTCAAAAGTTGCGCCCAGGGCCACCTGGCACCTGGCAGGCTCGCCTCTCCTCTCCGTTGAAACCCGAAGTCGTCTTTGAGCGGGATGAGGTGAGGTGGGGAGAGGGGAGAGAACGCTGTGTGACAGGAACCCCGTGCGCTTCCAGAAGCCCGGGCAGGGACGCGAAAGGGGCGGGGGCGGCGGCGGCTCTGGAGGGACCTTCACCGGCGCACGCCGGTTCCAAGCCTCGCCCCAGCCGGCCTCTCTCCCCACCCGCCCGCGCCCAATCCAATCAGAGCCTGGCATCGCCTTAGCAACAGGCTAACAAACCCGGCTCCGCCTATCGCCGACCGCCCGGGGCGGGGCCTCGGTTACCAGGCTAGTTTGAGAGGTCCCAGTTCTCTAAAGTCATTGAAACTCTTCCAAGCCGAAGAGCTCGTCCATGCTTGCAGGGGTTGCGGGGTGTCCCGTGGCGGGGGTGGGGTGGGGTGGGGGAGTGTGGGGCAGCACAGCGTTCTTTACTATGAAATCGTGGCGCAATCAATGAAATTTGTGTTTGTCCCCGTAAACCGTATTCTATTTTTACCCCACTGCACGCCTCAACTCCTTAAAAACCTGTTTCTTCTAACCCATCTTAAAAAAAGCTACCCGTCTAGGAAGGATCAAATACAAACTCCTAGGTGTCCTGTTCAACCAATACCAGGACTGTCATTAGGCAGTTCCATTTCTTATGACTGTCACTGCTTGGAGAGATGAACTAGAAATTATTTCAGGATGCAAATAATCTGTGTGTAACTGAAAACGCAATTAAAAGACTAATTTCATCAATACAGCATGAACGCATTATTTTAAAAGTAACTCAAAGCACTCTACGTTTCCACACTTGCCTTAGTTCAATTAGCACTTCCTCATCGGTGTATATTTTTTAATTAAAAAAAGGTTAAAAAACGTGCTCTATTCTTTGAAAAATCATCAACATTCCAACTAAATACTGCATTAAAAAGGAGAAGCACAAAATTACATAACCAGTTTTCACATTATATTCTTCTTGGGCTAGGAATTAAGTCATCGCCACCACCTGACGCGTGTAACCAATCTGCTGAGAGCAGAACAAGCGCCCCTCCTCACCACCCCCCAGAACTGGTCCGAAACAGGATTGAACCGCTTCTAACAAAGGGTGGAAACTTAGAAAAACAAGCTTAGAGTCTCCTATATTTCCACAATGTAACCATTTAAACAATAGATTGGAAATCTCAGGACCCCCTTTCCCTTTGACAACCCTTTATCTTCTTTTTCTAACCAAAAATCAAACCCAATGAGGCGAATACTTTTCAATTCCATTTGACTGGCAGGGGTTTCATTGAATCCACGTTCCAAAGTTAGGCATGATGCTCAGAAAATAAAATTACTGACCCTAGATGGCTTCTAAATCTGATTTTTAACACATCATCATGATAGGTGCTGTCCTTTAAAACAGAGAACGCCTGATGTAAATTTCTGAAGGAATTGGAAAGAATAGGGAAAAAACACGTGGGGTGTTGATACCATATGTCAAAATAAGCCACAGAAACCCTTTATCAAAGAACTACGGTCAATTCTCTAAAAGTCTTTTGCGTGTCAATATTAAAAAATGAAATACACCTATTAACCCACTTTAAAATGTTACTTCTTCATTGAAGCTTAGTTTTTAAGCTCTCAGGTTGCAGCGTACAAGCGAAAAATCTAATACTGGACTGCAGCTTTTAGCAATTCATTTGAAAACATATAAGTAAAATTACTGAATCGGTTTTAAGCATAATGTATATGTAAGGTTGAAATGGATTCCAAATGCGTATGGCACAAACCAAGCCGGGTATAGAGGTAGTTGAATAAGTGCAGTTTGCAGTCACTTTGCAGATGCCTGCATGCGTTACGGCTTAACACGATGAATGTCAAGGAGAATCCAAATCTTCTAACTTTGTTAACCTTTATCAAACTGCTATATGTTATGCTAGGAGCAGGATTACATTAATTCAGAAAAATTGAAAAGGTACTTCCCCAAAGAAAGGTCTAATAATTTAACAATGTTAAAAAAAAAAACTTACCTCTTTCGTGTCCAATTAAGATGTCTTTATGGTTGAAATATTCTACTTCTTCAGTGTAATTCTGTGTATAGGCAGTATTGGAGCCGGCGTTTCTCGATTCGGTCCAGCGTACTTTCGCATGTCCTCTTGCATGAATTTTAAGAGATTTTACTCTGATTTCCCCCGTAACTTCTAAATTCACCCTTCCTGAGACTGTATCCCCACTAGAATACACGGGGACATTGCTGTCATTAAGACAGTCAAAGCTTATTGTCAAACTCTTTACCTTTCCCAGCACCATGTTTATAACAAAATCTATAAAAAAATATAATGTAAGACAAAAAAGTCAAGATCACATATACGACGTGATCCTCACTTAACACTGATCGATGTCTTTGCCGTGCAAAAAGCTTGCAGGCAGATCAGCGATTCTTTACAAATAGTTCATTGAGATTTCTTAAAAAGTCAGGGCAGCACAGAGGCTGCTGGCGGCTCCGCGCTCCTGCGAGTCTCAGTGGTCTCCTTACAAAGACGGGCGGCTGGTAACTGCCAGCTCACTTTAAGAGGAGCTTTGTGAAAAACAACCCCGGTGCGCATGCGCACGCCGCGGCTGCTGTCGGCCCTCCCAGCGCGCCCCCTCCCGTGCCCGGCTCGCTCCCGGGCTCGCTCGCTCGCTCGCGGGTACAGTAGGTGTAAGCCACGGGAGGAAGGCTCTGGGGCTGCCGGGAGGCTGACCCAGACTTCTCTGCATGGTGGCCTCCCATTGGTAGGCAGGCTACCGTAAACCCTCGAGGTGCTAGCCGGAGTCCCTTGTCGAGCACACTCTAGTAGCAAGATGATGGCCGAGGGGGCCACCGGGGGACAAGGTTTGGGTGGGGAGCTGTTTGCAAAGGCCAGTAAGGATAAAACTGTTGAGGGACCGGCGCGAAGCGTGCGTTCCCGGCTCTGCAGGGTTTTGCCCACTGCCTGGATGGGAGGAGGAAAAAGTGATGTGTGTAGAGAGATGGGGGAAGGGGAGAAACCGGTCGGGCGAGGGCTGGTCGCTGAGCATAATCTTAACGAATTTCAAAAGAAAATGTAATAAAAACCAGAGAAGAGATAATGCTCAGTAGACAAGAGCATTCTTGGCTTGGGTTTAAAAAAAAAAAAAAAGACCAGTGCCTTGTAGGCAGGGTGAAAATGACCCAGTCGAGACCTTAAAAGAGATTGCAGTAAGGAGCAAGGAAGGGAAGCATCTATAACTTAATCATTATATTTTGGTTTCTCCTCCACTGCTTTCTCTTCCATCTCTTAATTCGATAGCAATGAAAAACAACCAAGATGTTTGCTTGATGACACCAGGGGAAAAAAGGTTTGACCACTTCCTCGAAGGAAGAAGCCATCCTTTTTTTTGAGACACCACCTACAGCTAGATTTTCAGGGTATGACATGATTGCAACTCCTGTGTCCAGAGGGGGTAAGAATAGGATTTGGCCTAAAAAAAGTGCCACCTTATAAAAGGCAGCATGACATAGTGTTTTAGCTGACATAATGTTTACAGCAGCATTGAAAAATCTTTGTTAGAAGTTAGTGAAGCCCAGAGGATGGTTTTTAAAAAAGAATGATTTCTTATGTAACTAGGGCTTAATTGTGTGAAGCTTTAATTTTAATTTTCAGCTTTGAACTGTTCAAAATAATAATTCACATAACGCATCTATCTTAAGGACAAGTACATTTGTCTCTTTATTGAGAATGTTTTGGTAACAAATTGGAGTGCTTTGGTGTATCACCCTGGGAAACAAGGCTTAACAGCATAAAATTATCTAGATTGTATGGGATCAATGAAATTACCTGTAAGAGAGAAATGGGAGAAAAGAATATGAATCTCAAATTATGTGTTCATAACCAAATACTCTGGAAGATTTTTGACTGTGTGAAAACCACTTTAAAATTTTGTGCAGTGTATTCAGATATGATGAAGCTCTGAATCATGACCCATTGAGCTCATTGGTCTTGCTGGCTTGTTTTCTAATCCAGAAACTTAAGTTTTATTTATTGCCTTTAGCTGAAAGGCAGCATTTTGGAGTGAAGAGCATTATATAAATTGCTTACATGGAATATAAATATGCAAACTATGTTGACAGTTAATGGGCTGGACATTTATCTCTGATAGAGCTTAGATGGTTTTGCTTAAAACTCTGAATTGGTGTATTTCAGTGGTGGGGAGGGGGAATAGTCTTTTTTCCCTCTTGTATGACACCTGGTGGCTTTTCTAGTTGTTCAAATACTTGGAATCTTGTACGGGCCTTGATGACTGATGCTATTTGGGTTTTTCTTGCCACCTAGTGGTACAAGTGGTGAATTTGTGTTAGCTTAGCAGTAAGGTCAAACTATATATCTAGTGTTCAGATGACTTTGGATGTGGATTTAAAAGTGAAGTTTTCGGTGAGGCCTTTAGTACCAAAGTCATTTTAAATTGTTAAGGGCCAGTGAACAATGGTTGAAGTCTTCAGAATTTTTAGTAAAATTTCTCCTTTACCAAAACCTCTTTACTCTTTACTAAAACCTCTCTTCAGTAAGTTGGAGTATAGCTTATTTCTGAAAAAATAACTCAGCTGTTTAAATTAAAACTAGAATTCCATTTAAAGAATTCTGAAGAGATTTACTTGTATTTTGGAAAATTGTTTTAGCCCATTAAATGGTTCAATCCTGTCATTATATCACATTATTTCTTCTGTCGGAAGCTTTTAGGATGTTATAAATCGTTCTCGTCATTATTTTTCTACTTCTCCCTATTTTCTTTTTACAGTGTTTCCCTAAACGCTTTAGTAACTGACAGGGTGCCAAGAAATTCTTACCCCCCATCACTTTGACTCAAGGTCCTACTCACTTACCCTAGTTATAACCTTTATTCTCTTTGGATTCAGTCATGTGATTATTTCTTAAACACCTAAACTGAAGTTTACCTTTTGCGTTTTCTTTTCCTCCTCCTGTTTATTCAGGCCGTAAAACCATCGGGAACAAACAACAAAAGACCCTGGCACCTCTTCATCCCTGCTTGTGTTTTCATTTCTGTGAAAACACTTGGACTAAGTTTTAAATGTCTTGTCTCCTGACTTTTATAGCCTCCCCCTTTTAAGACCCCTTATCTCAATATCTACCCTTTGGACAGCTTGAAATGTTCTACTGTAGCCATTGCCTCGGGCTTCTCTACTTGCTTCACTGGGCCCTAACTGTATTTTGCTTTACATTTAAGCTATACGATTAACCTCCCCTGGTGGCTCAGAGGTTAAAGCGTCTGCCCGCAATGTGGGAGACCCGGGTTCGATCCCTGGGTCTCCAAGATCCCCTGGAGAAGGAAATGGCAACCCACTTCAGTGTTCTTGCCTGAAGAATCCCATGGACGGAGGAGCCTGGTAGGCCACAGTTTACAGGGTCACAAAGAGTTGGACACAACTGAGTGACTTCACTTTCACTCTGCATTTAAGCTATTCATCTTTACCATCAAGATTCTTTCCTACTGTGCCCCGGCCAACATCTCATATGCCATCTCCTCCTACTCTGCTCTCTATACTCCTGTCAAGCACATCTCTGTTCGCATTGTTAACTTGTCTCGCTGTTGCCAACATAGAGTTACAGAAAAACATCCCACTGCTGTGTTGTCTCCTTTCCTTCCTCTAACCCCTCTACAAGATTCACTTGGAACAGCTGAATAAGGTTCTGACTAGGCAGAATAACCAGTTCTCTCTCCCCTTTTCATAGCTTCTTCAGAAATTGTATGGGAATCTCTTCTTACGGTATTTGTTTCTTGGATTTTTTTTTTGGCCTGGCTTCATGGCATGTGGGATCTTAGTTCCCTGACCAGGGATTGAACCCATGTGCCCTGCATTGGAAGCATGGAGTCTTAGCCACTGGACCACCAGGGAAGTCCCTTCGTGGATTTTAAACTCCATGGCTGTTCCACCTTATTATGTAAAGTTTGAAACTCAAGCTCAACAACTCTGTCAATAATATACAAATGATAATTGCTTTTAAGGTATATAATATTGAGGCCATATGTCAAAATTACTGCAGAGTGTGGAGTTTTCCATTATATCAAAATGATGAGTATCATTAAAAGCAAGGCTCCTCAACCGAAAGTTTTATCATGTGGTTGTAAGAAAAACTTTATCAGCCGTCAGAACCTGTTTCTTAAGGAGAAACGTAAAATCCATGCTTACTCCTTATTTTAACTAACACCTGACAGGCTTGAGTGCTGTAGAACTGAGGGAGATTTTGTTTTTTGAGTCTTAACTCTGCATTTCAAGATTTTGCAACTGTGGCTTAACTCTAACTTCTTCAGGCTGCAACAGATTTGACTGTGATATAGAGATTAGAGGTAAGATTTGCTATACGTAGTATTCACAAAATGAGTAAGATTTGTTTTTTATATTAGTTAATTATATGGTATGTTTGTTACATTCTTTTTACTTAATGTTTTAATGTCTTGTGGATTTTGTGATAAAATTCAGTACCAAATTTGGTTTCTATTTGCCATCATTAAGAAATAGTGTGATATGTATTATGTGAATGCCATTTAATCTTATTTTTGATTTAATGTAAAATCATTCATAATTATTCTATTTACCCAGAGATGCCACTGTTAACATTTTGGTACATTTCCATCTAGCTGTATATCTAAAAAAGAGAAGCATTACCAGTTAAGCAATTACAGTGCTTCTTATCAAGTACAATTTTTAAACTTTAAAAAGAAGGAACATAAGTGTTAGGTATGGAAAGAAAAGAAAGTAAGAAAGTGAAGTCGCTCAGTCGTGTCTGACTCTTTGTGACCCCATGGATTGTAGCCTACCAGGCTTCTCCGTCGGTGGGATTTTCCAGGCAAGAGTACTGGAGTGGGTTGCACTTTCCTTCTCTAAGCGTTAGGTATACAGCCGTATAATTCGACATCTGTACACACTACAAAATAATTTCCACCGTAAGTCTAGTTACCATTCATCACCGTTCCCTTCCCTGTTCTTACTCACCTTCCAACTCCCTTCCCCTCTGGTAAGATCAGATTTGATCTTATCTCTCTCTCTGAGTTTATTTTTGTTTTAATTTTTTGTTTACTTGTTTTTTCTTTTTAGATTCCACATATGAGTGGAAACCATAAGGTATTTGTCTTTCCCCTTTGGCTTATTTTACTTGACTTCCCAGGTGGCTCAGTGGTAAAGAACCTTCCTGCCAGTGCAGGAGACTTGCAGGACATGCAGGTTTGCTCCCTGGGTTGGGAAGAGCCCCTGAAGAAAGAAATGGCAGCCCACTGCCATGTTCTTTCCTAGAGAATTCCAAGGACGGAGGCGCCTGGTGGGCTCCAGTCCACGGGGTCACAGAGTTGGATGTGGCTGAGCACACACAGCACACATTTCACTTAGCATGATATTCTCCAGGTTCATTCAGATAAAGAACAATACTCTCTGTCATTGCAGATGGCTGAATTTCATTCTCATATAGCAAATTATACACTTTCCATGTATAACACACCTTCATCCATTCATCCATCTATGGACACTTAGGGTGTATTCATATTTTGGCTGTTATAAACAATGCTGCAGTGAACATCAGGGTACACATATGTTTTCAAATCAGTGGTTCTTCAAGTAAATACCCAGAAGTAGAATACCTTAGTCATACAGTAGTTCTATTCGTAGTTTTTTGAGGAGTCCCCCTCCTGTTTTCCACTGTGGCTGTACCAGTTTACAGTTCTACCAATAGTGTATGAGGTTTCCCTTTTCTCTGTGTCCTCTATGGCATTTGTTATTTTGTGTCTCTTTGATAATAGCCATACTGATGGGTGTGAGGTGATATCTCATTGTAGTTTTTGTTTGTATTTCTTAATAGTGATGTTGAACATCTTTTCATCTGCCTTTTGGCCATCTGTATGTCTTCTTTGGAAAAATATCTATTCAGATCCTCTGCCCATTTTTTTTAATCAGGTTGTTTTTTGTTGTTGTTGTTGTTGAGTCCAGTAGAATATTTTGACAACAGATTTGATTAGTGGCTCCAAGAGTATAGTCTGCTTGCTTAGTTTGTAATACTTAGGGCCTGCTGAATAAGATGAATTGAAAAAGTTTATTCATCCAGGCTCAAGTGGCATCAGGCCTAGAAGAAGGATCAGAAATGTTAAATTTCTTTTCTGAACTATTTATGATTTTTGACCAGGCACATCATTATGTAATGAGAATAAAAGAATTCTAATTATAATAACTAATATTTTCTGATGTATGTTGAGTTTTAGTGGCAAAGTATTAACTGAAAGGAACCAGTTCTTGGCCCATATTGGGCCAACTGAGATTTCATATTCAGTGTCTTACTTGAAGTATTTTGCCTTTCTAGTTATCTATGTTTTTTTCTTTTAATGTAGAGGATCATTATGAATGATTAACAGAAACCCCAGACTTGTTACTTACTGCCACTACCTTCTCAATACTGTTTAATGGAAGCATTTTCCAAAGGTTTGCCTTCTGTTTTATTTACTGTTAATTATTATTATCATAATTTAAAAACTATAAGAGAGAATTATTGCTTCTGACCCATCTATAATCAGCTTGGTTTTCATGTTACTGTCATTTCTGTTGGGGAATTTTACTTGCTACCGCATTGAAGAAATAGTTGTGTTGAAGGAAGTATTCAGTGTAAAAAGCTGTGAGAAGGGGTGATTTAAGTTTAGAAGTTTTCTGAGTACTCACTGTCTCCAGAATTTTAAGAATTTCAAGTAACTTTTTATTTCAGGGTCAGGAAACAGTTTAGGTGATAGCCTAACCTTAAAATCACAGATTCAATATATGACCTAGTAAATTCATATGTGGATCATCAGCAATTAGCGTTATATTTGTTTTTGTAACATAAATGTCTTTTTTAGTTCATGTATAAACTTCTTAAATTAGTACATTTCAGTGGAAACATGAGGAAACTATAATTTTCTGCCTCCACTTGTAACATTTTTGTGGTCATTTAAGAATTCCTGATTATTTTGCTACAGAATATCAGATTAAAAAAATATTTTGGATTTTGAAACATACATGAAGGATTTTGTTGATGTGGTGATATACATGTTGTTGTAAAGATGCCCAGAGTGAAGTATCCAAAGCAAGGAACAGAATTAAATTATAGCTAATTTACAGATTAAAATAATGTAGTCTGTCTTGGTCTTTAGAAAGTAGGAGTATTGCTTTGATAAAGTCGAAACAATTTTGGAAGGTATAGGTGAAAAACAGAACTTGGGAGCTAGAGTGGATACCCTTTTGTGTGACTGTGTGTTCTCAGTTGTGTCCTACCCTTTGTGACACCATGGACTACAGTCCACCAGATTCCTCTTTTTGTGAAATTTTCTAGGCAAGAATATTGGCGTGGTTGTCGTTTCCTTCTCCAGGGAATCTTCCTACCCAGGGATTGAACCTGCATCTCTTATGTCTCCTGCACTGGCAGGCGGATTCTTTACCACTGCACCACCTGGGAAGCCCCTGGATCCCTTTTGCTCAATAGTTATAATACCTAATCATATGTTTTGCACTCTTAGAAATAAGGAACACTTTATTTCTACCATGAGTCACTTGAATAGGAAAATATCTTTTAACTTTAATTTGTTATTTATTATTATTATTTCCTGCTGTTATTTAAATCTTTTTTGGTGAAATTTGGTAAAAGGCCTCAAAAAGCTGAATGTATAAGAAGAATTGAATTGAGCCCTTCTGCTCCCATAGGTCTTTCTGCAAAAAGAGGAGAAAATCTTTTAGAAAAAGTCACTTGATAGATGTGTGGCCAGTGGGAGATTATTAGCCTGGATTGTAAAACAGTCATGATCCTAAAGTGTAATGTAGGAAAGAACAAAAGGCCCAACTGTTGCTCTTTTTCTAGCATTAGCATTCCTCAGCTTCACAAACCTTGATGATTTTGTGTTCTAATCACATTTTTTTTTCCTGTCTCTGCAATAATGATAACTCCAAATGAAATAAATATTGGCTACTGGCTTGGAGACATGGTGGCTAGTAGAGGGCAAAGCTGATAAAGTGAAATGCATAGAAATTTCCAAAACACTGGTAAGAAAGACCCATCAGGGAGCAGTGTAGGGGTGAAGGCCAAAAGATGTGTCTCCCGGTGAATGTGGGGGATGGTGAAGGAGAGATGGTGAAGGAGTGGAAAGTGGTGGTGGGCAGGCAGGCCAGAGACACGTCAGTGGTCAGACTCATGTTCAAAGAATGTTCAAAGACATGGCACAGTGCAGGCATGGCTGGTAATGACCGAAAGTCAGGCCAGCTTTTCAGGATACTGGAAAGCCTGGCTGATATCAGAAGACAGGGGTGACGATGGAGTGGGTTGTTCTCTGATAGGTGTGTGGGACATGCCTACATTGGCCAGGAAGCCTAGAAACCACCAGGTTGTACGCTGAGTGGGATGTGAGAAAGAGATTATCTTGATAACAGCCAGAATACAAGTATACCTTATGTGCTTTCTACTCTTGTTTGGTCCTCAACAGCCTGATGAGGTAAACACTATTATATCCATTTATAATCAAGGAAACAAGCTTGGGATGATAAAGTAAGTTGTCCAAATTTATACAGCTAGTAAAAGATGATGCTAGGATTTGAACCTGTGCTAAGTCATTAGGCCGTACTGCAAGCAAGTCAGCAGGCTCATGTGTCAGTCCCTCCTCCAAGAAGGCTCCTGTGACCATCCTCTCCTCCGCTAGCTTGGATTATGCATTTCTCTTTGTACACAACACCTTATAAAAACACTATTCCTTAACAGTTTTTTATATAGTTTGTACGTTGATTATCTCTTCTACAGTAGTCCAGGCCTCTCAAGGGCACACTCGATGTCTTATCTAGTGCTCAAGTGTTAGTAATTCTTACATCTCCAGCACTTAGCATAGTGCCTGGCACATGATACACACTCAATAAATATTTACTGATATGTGATAAATTGATAATGGAGTATTATCTTTGAGCAGTTTTCCATTGTAAGATTGTAGAATCTTAAGGGGAGTTTTTCCAGACAACCACATGACACTGAAGAATTAAAAATAAGATTTAAGTCTCAAACTATCATTTTATGCTGATTGCCACATGGTCACTATCATGATGTATATAATCAAATACCAGTTAAAGCCAGTAAGGATTACTAGTCTTTGCTAAGGTTTTGTGGTTATAAAGCAATAATCATATTAAGATATGATTATTAATGGTATATCCTCTTAGGGAGTTTTTATAGCTACATTACATTATTTACAACTGAAGAACTAAGAGTCTTCCGGCTTGCTTTTGATTGCTTAGGAAAAATGTAGTTGTGTGCCATAGCAGAGAGCAAAATACCAGATTGTAAAAATTGAGGAATGTTAAATGAAACTTGTAATATT
The DNA here is from genome assembly GCA_007570785.1 of Antilocapra americana. Taxonomy (NCBI): domain Eukaryota; kingdom Metazoa; phylum Chordata; class Mammalia; order Artiodactyla; family Antilocapridae; genus Antilocapra; species Antilocapra americana. The sequence goes on along the minus strand of ML660765.1, from coordinate 18,066,333 downwards.
GTTTACCTGCATTCTTGACACAGTTTCACAGCTGTCATTTAATAAAGTATTCTGAACAGATTTGCAAGTAATTCAGTTCAGTTCAGCTGCACAGTCATTTCCGACTCTGCGACCCATGAATCGCAGCACGCCAGGCCTCCCTGTCCATCATCAACTCCTGGAGTCTACCCAAACCCATGTCCATCAAGTCAGTTATGCCATCCAGCCACCTCATCCTCTGTTGTCCCCTTCTCCTCCTGCCCCCAATCCTTCCCAGCATTAGGGTCTTTTCCAGTGAGTCAACTCTTCGCATCAGATGGCCAAAGTATTGGAGTTTCAGCTTCCACATCAGTCCTTCCACTGAACAGCCAGGACTGATCTCCTTTAGGATGGACTGGTTGGATCTCCTTGCAGTCCAAGGGAGTCTCGAGAGTCTTCTCCGACACCACAGTTCAAAAGCATCAATTCTTCAGTGCTCAGCTTTCTTCACCGTCCAACTCTCACATCCATACATGACTACTGGAAAAACAATAGCCTTGGCTAGATGGACCTTTGTTGGCAATGTAATGTCTCTGCTTTTTAATATGCTATCTAGGTTGGTCATAACTTTCCTTCCAAGGAGCAAGCATCTTTTACTTTCATTGCTGCAGTCACCATCTGCAGTGATTTTGGAGCCCCCCAAAATAAAGTCTGACACTATTTCCACTATTTACCCATCTATATGCCATGAAGTGATGGGACCAGACACCATGATCTTAATTTCCTGAATGTTGAGCTTTAAGCCAATTTTTTCCCTCCTCTTTCACTTTCATCAAGAGGCCTCTTAGTTCCTCTTCACTTTCTGCCATAAGGGTGGTGTTATCTGCATATCTGAGATTATTGATATTTCTCCCGGCAATCTTGATTCCAGCTTGTGCTTATTCCAGCCCAGCGTTTCTCATGATGTACTCTGCATATAAGTTAAATAAGCAGGATGACAATATACAGCCTTAACATACTCCTTTTCCTATTTGGAACCAGTCTGTTGTTCCATGTCCAGTTCTAACTGTTACTTCCTGATCTGCATACAGGTTTCTTAAGAGACAGGTCAGATGGTCTGGTATTCCCATCTCTTTCAGAATTTTCCACAGTTTGTTGTGATCCACACAGTCAAAGGCTTTGGCATAGTCAATAAAGTAGAAATAGATGTTTTTCTGGAACTCTCTTGCTTTTTTGATGATCCAGTGGATGTTGGCAATTTGATCTCTGGTTCCTCTGCCTTTTCTAAAACCAGCTTGAACATCTGGAAGTTCACAGTTCACGTATTGCTGAAGCCTGGCTTAGAGAATTTTGAGCATTACTTTATTAGTGTGTGAGATGAGTGCAATTGTGTGGTAGTTTGAGCATTCTTTGGCATTGCTTTTCTCTGGGATAGGAATGTAAACTGACCTTTTCCAGTCCTGTGGCCATTGCTGAGTTTTCCAAATTTGCTGGCATATTGAGTGCAGCACTTTCACAGCATCATCTTTTAGGATTTGAATAGCTCGACAGGAATTCCATCACCTCCACTAGCTTTGTTCATAGTGATTCTTTCTAAGGCCCGCTTGACTTCACATTCCAGGATGTCTGGCTCTAGGTGAGGATCACAACATCGTGATTATCTGAGTTGTGAAGATCTTTTTTGTACAGTTCTTCTGTGTATTCTTGCCACCTCTTCTTAATATATTCTGCTTCTGTTAGGTCCATACGATTTCTGTCCTTTATCGAGCCCATCTTGGCATGAAATGTTCCCTTGGTATTTCTAATTTTCTTGAAGAGATCTCTCGTCTTTCCCATTCTGTTGTTTTCCTCTATTTCTTTGCACTGATCGCTGAGGAAGGCTTTCTTATCTCTCCTTCCTGTTCTTTGGAACTCTGCATTCAGATGGGAATATCTTTCCTTTTCACTTCTCTTCTTTTCACAGGTATTTGTAAGGCCTCCTCAGACAGCCATTTTGGTTTTTTGCATTTCTTTTCCATGGGGATGGTCTTAATCCCTGTCTCCTGTACAATGTCACGAACCTCCATCCATAGTTCTTCAGGCACCCTATCAGATCTAGTCCCTTAAATCTATTTCTCACTTCCACTGTATCATCATAAGGGATTTGATTTAGGTCATACCTGAATGGTCTAGTGATTTTCCCTACTTTCTTCAATTTAAGTCTAAATTTGGCAATAAGGAGTTCATGATCTCACCCACAGTCAGCTCCCGGTCTTGTTTTTGCTAACTGTATAGAGCTTCTCCATCTTTGGCTGCAGAGAATATAATCAATATGATTTTGATGTTGACCATCTGGTGATGTCTATGTGTAGAGTCTTCTCTTGTGTTGTTGGAAGAGGGTGTTTGCTATGACCAGTGCGTTCTCTTGGCAAAACTCTATTCGCCTTTGCTCTGCTTCATTCTGTACTCCAAGGCCAAATTTGCCTGTTACTTCAGGTGTTTCCTGACTTCCTACTTTTGCATTCCAATCCCCTATAATGAAAAGGACATCTTTTTTGGGTGTTAGTTATATAAGGTCTTGTAGGTCTTCATAGAACTGTTCAACTTAAGCTTCTTCAGCATTACTGGTTGGGACATAGGCTTGGATTACGGTGATATTGAAAGGTTTGCCTTGGAAATGAACAGAGATCATACTGTCATTTTTGAGATTGCATCCAAGTATTGCATTTTGGACTCTTTTGTTAACCATGATGGTTATTCCATTTCTTCTGAGGGATTCCTGCCCACAGTAGTAGATATAATGGTTATCTGAGTTAAATTCACCCATTCTAGTCCATCTCAGTTCGCTGATTCCTAGAATGTCAACGTTCACTCTTGCCATCTCCTGTTTGACCACTTCCAATTTGCCTTGATTCATGGACCTAACATTCCAGGCTCCTATGGAATATTGCTCTTTACAGCATTGGACCTTGCTTCTATCACCAGTCACATCCCCAGCTGGGTATTGTTTTTGGTTTGGCTCCATCCCTTCATTCTTTCTGGAGTTCTTTCTCCACTGATCTCCAGTAGCATATTGGGCACCTACCAACATGCGGAGTTCCTTTTTCAGTATCCTATCATTCTCCCCTTTCATACTGTTCATGGGGTTCTCAAGGCAAGAATACTGAAGTGGTTTACCATTCCCTTCTCCAGTGGGCCACAATCTGTCAGCCCTCTCCACCATGACCCAACTGTCTTGGGTGGCCCCACACGGCAAGGCTTAGTTTCATTGAGTTAGACAAGGCTGTGGTCTGTGTGATCAGATTGGCTAGTTTTCTGTTTTTATGGTTTCAGTGTGTCTGCCCTCTGAGAGGAGCTACTCCACATCCAAAGTCCAGAGTGGGGAGCCGTGAGGAGATACCCCTCGTCCAAGGTAAGAAGCAGCAGCTGTGCTTTGCTGGAGCAGCCATGAAGAGATACCCCACATCCAAGGTAGGAGAAATCCAAGTAAGATGGTAGGTGTTGCAAGTAGGCAACAGGTTTATTTCAAAGGTTTCAATTATATGGTATTTTATTTGCTACATATATTTAGGAGATGATATCTCTCTTATAAATTAAAATCAATGAAAGCACTTCTGAAAACCAACATTTATTCATGGGTTTGGTAAATTCAACAGTTATATGAAACCTTAGTCGTTAAAAATACATATTATTTTATTTTATTTATTTATTTTTTTGGTGGACTTTATTGGGAAAAGTTAGTGTAAAAAACATTCAAATTCATAAAATTTAAATAAAGTAAAATTATACCTTGTTGTTATAGTAATCACTATAGTAATCACAAATAAGGTTAAGTCTAAATTATTGCCTAAGCAAACACTATTTTGTCAGGCTTCTCTCCTAAGCCCAAGGCAGGAAGCACTGCAATTATTAGAAGTGAACCCAATGATGAATTTGCATTTGAAGCTGAAGGAAGGTAAAAAAGCATGTTCTGATTATGGCATCACAACATTCTAGCCTGAAAAAAGCAACTTTATTAATATCCCACAGCAGAGTACATTAGTAATTGTAACCATGCATTAATATCCTCGTTTCATGTTATAAAGAGAGTAATCTGTTTTCTCTGTGATACATGTTTTAATTAGTTTTGTGTGGTCTTTCCCTCTAAAGACCTGTCTGGGAATGTTCCTTTCTCCAGGGCCTTCTAAGATGCCCGGGATGCTTGCTCCAGGTCGTCCTTGGTCATTTACTACCAGCCAAGTGGCCAGAACCGGGGGAAGCCCCTCCCTGAACCAGGGTGCAGGCAGATCCCCTCTCCCAAACCTACTGCTGCCACCACTGGGAGGACAGGTATCTCATCTTGGTCAACAGTCTTACCAACAGGTTCATGTGGGGGTCTCTTTGGTTATGGAATTTTTACTTTTAATTATTTAGGAGTATAAAAAATATAGCTAGATATATGCTCCTGAATTCTAAAAGTATTTTTGACTGACTTAAACACAAGTATGTCCTTGCAAAATTCACCAGGTTGGCCAGGTCTCAAGCATCTATTTCCCTATGGAATCTAACATCAGTGTTCTATTTAGCAAATACACGTGAGTGAAGAAAAATATATATTATTTTAAAATGATTTTACATATACTGCTGAACCTTGACCTTGAGGGCTACAGACAACAACCTCCCCCCTTCCCCGTGCATATAATCCATGTATAACTTTACAGTTATCCCTGCATTTCCTAGGTGTCTCCAAATCCAAGGTTCTGTAGCCTCTGATTCAACCAACCCCAGACAAACTCAGATTGCCTAGTCCTGTAGTATGTATTCAGTGAAAAAATATCCATGCAGTTCAAACCTGTTGCTCAAAGATCAACTATATCTTTGAATATGTTTTTATTTTTAAAAATGTGAAATAATTAAGTGGAATATTATGCAATATTTGCTATGAGAAGCAGATATTTATGAATTTATGGCTCAGGATGTAACATTCCAGATATTTGCAAGATATCAGAAAGCTTGAGCAACAGTTAGTGCTGTGGAGTAAATTTGTTTGTAGAAATTTAATTCTGATAATATGAATTACTTTCCTTTAATAATGAAAAGAAAAGCTTTAGGGATGTGGTTATTGTATTATCTTATATGCTTTACTAAACAAAAGGTATCTATGATTAAACTATACAATTAACAAAGATAAAACAATGACAGTTAAATTTAGAGAGTGTAATCAATGGATAGAAATATACAGTCATGTAATTCAGAATTTTCACTTGTAGAAGCCATAATGTTTAGCTTAAAAATTATAAAAGATACACTATAAGATAGCTTCAAAATACCTACATATTTTTCTTCACAGTTACGAAATTCAAAAGGCTTTTAAATGTCATATTCAATGTTTAATCTGTCAGTGTAGGACTCATTAATTGTTGTTGAATTGTTATTCTTTTATATTTCAATAGGGCTTTCTTTCCCAAAATAATGTTTAGTTATCAATAAACAACTCTTTAAGTGATTGAAAACATTGTTTTCCACAAATTTATACATTTGGCCCCCAAATATATTTAAAGTATATATGTGCACTATATTTGCTATACTACATATATGAAGAATTTGCTGTGGGAACTTGTCTATATGCACTATAACAGAGAGGAAAGAAATATCCCCTCCCTGAGAAGAGCTAATCGTTTTTGGTGTTATCTCATTTCCCAGAAGATAACTTTCTATAAGGACATGTGTTTTCTTTTTTTTTTAAAAAGGAAATAAAATTACAGAGAACTCTATCATAGAGACTTGTTATATTTGTGTTAAGAAATAATCTTGCTCAAGAGTAACTTGCTCAAGGTCGCACTCTCAGGAGCAGAGTTATCTGTACAGAAATGGAGTTGAAGAGGTAATGTAAACAAATATAGTAGAGATACGGATGCAATAGAAAGAGTTACTAACAGGATCAGTATAGTGTTAGGGAACATCTAGCAAAGGTAGTGAATTCTGATCCACTGCTTAGGCAGAACTTTCCAGAAGAGTTGAGATTTACTAGCGAGCAGAGGAAAATTGGGGGAATGCTTAATGATCAAGCTACAGAAGTAAACAGAGGCCAGCTTTTCAGAGCCTTACAGTGAGAACGTGTTATGTATGCCATTGATTACTAGGGCTTCCTAGGTGGTAAAGGACGTACCTGCCAATACAGTTGTTCAGTTGCTAACTCGTGTCTGTCTGCAACCCCGTGGACTGCAGCACACCAGGCTTCCCTGTCCTTCATCATCTCCCAGAGTTTGCTCAAACTCATGTCCACTGAGTCAGTGACGCCCTCCAATGATTTCATCTTCTGTTGGCCCCTTCTTCTGCCTTTGGTCTGTCCCATCATCAGTGTCTTTTCCAATGAGTTGGCTCTTTGAATCAGGTAGTCAAAGTATCAGAGCTTCAGCATCAGTCCTTCCAATGAATGTTCAGAGTTTATTTCCTTTAGGATGGACTAGTTTAACCTCCTTGCTGTCCAAGGGACTCTCAAGATTCTTCCCCAGCACCACAATTTGAAAGCATCAGTTCTTTAGCACTCAGTCTTTTCTTCTTTATGGTTCAACTCTCCCATCCATACATGACTATCAGAAAAACCATAGCTTTGACTATATGGAACTTTGTTGCCAAAGTGATGTCTGTTTTTTAATATGCTGTCTAGGTTTGTGATAGCTTTTCTTCCAAGGAGCAAGTGTCTTTTAATTTCATAGCTGCAGTCACCGTCCACAGTGATTTTGGAGCTCAAGAAAATAAGTCTGTCACTGTTCCCATATTTTCCCCATCTATTTGCCATGAAATGATGGGATTGGATGCCATGATTTTCGTGTTTTGAATGTTGAGTTTTAAGGCAGCTTTTTCACTGTACTGTTTCACCTTCATCAAAATGGTCTTTAATTCCTCTTCACTTTCTGCAAAGATTTGGACATGACTGAGCATACATACAGTATTGATTATCCTGATTGGGATACCTGATAATGAAAAGGAGGCCACTAATGTTAATTTACATGCAGAGTACATCATGAGAAATGCTGGGCTGGATGAAGCACAGTGGGAATCAAGATTGCTGGGAGAAATATCAATAACCTCAGATACGCAGATGACACCACCCTTATGGCAGAAAGTGAAGAAGAACTAAAGAGCCTCTTGATGAAAGTGAAAGAGGAGAGTGAAAAAATTGGCTTAAAGCTCAATATTCAGAAAACTAAGATTATGGCATCCGGTCCAGTCACTTCATGGAAAATAGATGAGAAAATAATGGAAACAATGGCTTACTTTATTTTTGGGGGCTTCAGAATTGCTGCAGATGGTGATTGCAGCCATGAAATTAAAAGATGCTTACTCCTTGGAAGGAAAGTTATGACCAACCTAGACAGCATATTAAAAAGCAAAGACATTAATTTGTCAACAAAGGTGCGTCTAGTCAAGGCTACGATTTTTCCATTAGTCATGTATGGATGTGAGAGTTGAACCATAAAGAAAGCTGAGCGCAGAAGAATAGATACTTTTGAACTGTGGTGTTGGAGAAGACTCTTGAGAGTCCTTTGGATTGCAAGGAGATCCAACCAGTCCATCCTAAAGGAGATCAGTTCTGGGTGTTCATTGGAAGGACTGATGTGGAAGCTGAAGCTCCAGTACTTTGGCCACCTGATGGGAAGAACTGACTCATTTGAAGAGACCCTGATGCTGGGAAAGATTGAAGGCAGGAGGATAAGGAGACGACAGAGGATGAGATGGTTAAATGGTACTGCCGACTCTATGGACATGGGTTTGGGTGGACTCTGGGAGTTGGTGATGGACAGGGAGGCCTGGCATTTGTTCATGGGGTTGCAAAAAGTCAGACACGACTGAGCAACTGAACTGAACTGAACTGAACTGAATATCTGTTTCAGTACAATAGAAGTAAAAACCACTCTGGGCAAACCAGGATGTATGATAACATAGGGAGTTTGGACTTTAAGAGCAATAAATAGTACCCAAGGGTTTTTAAGGGAAAATAATGTCATCAGATTTGTGTTTTAGTGATAGAATAACTCAGATTGATATGTGGGAAATGCATTGGAGGAGGTTTGAGCTTATTTTAGGAGCCTGATGTTTAGTAATGCAGGAAAGAGAGGATGCTGGCCAGAAATCAGAGAAGTAGAGAGAAATGAATAAGATCAAGATATATTTAGGGTGTAGAATCACTGGAGCTTGATGTGTGATCGGATGTGGGTTCAATGGGCGACATTAATTGGACATGTAATTGAGGGAAGGAGAGTCAAGGATGACACTAGCTTAGTCAATTTGATTAATGAATGGTGCAGCCATTCACTGAGATGAGGAACAGGAGAAGATGGCAGTGAATTTGTATTTGTTTAGTTTTATATTTGTTCATTAAAATTTTTTTTATTTTTACGGTTTTGAAACAATGAAAAGTTGATAGAGAATTTCCCAGGCATAAAAAAGTACAAAGACTTTCTTTCGTGAACCATTTTAATGTAATTTGTCTGTCTGCTGCTCTACTACCCCTAAATCCTTTACTGTGTGTTTCCTATAAGTAAGGACTTTTGCCTACGTAACCATAACACAGCTGTGGAAATCAGGTCATTGGCATTCTACATTGAGTACCATCAAATCCCAATCAAATTTGTTGTCTTAATGCTATACTTTAGAACAAAAAGATATAGTTCAAAATCACCTGTTGCATATGCTTGTCATGACTTTTTAGTCTCCTTCAGTTGGGAATGGCAACACAATCTTTCATGGTCTTTAATGACCTTGACATTATAAAGATTATAGATCAGTTCTTTTATAGACTGTACCTCTGGGCCTTTTCATTCTGGGTTCTAGGAGAGAATTAAGCTCTAACATCCTAAAGCACCTATTGTATGAAAAAATTAACTGTTCTCAATACACCAAAACAGTTATGAACCATTCTTTAGAGAGTTGGGGAAATAGTCACAATGTTTCTGTGGTTCACTTTAAAAAAAGCTAAATTATTAGATTTTGACAGGAATACCTCAAAAATGATGCTGTTTTCTTCTCATTGAATCTTGTTAGATGGTAAACAATTTTGATTTGTCCCATTACTAATGGTTACTTGATTAAGGATGTGTTTGTCAAGATTCTCAGCAATTCGGTTTTTTTTTTCTTTGGGCAGTTAATATTTTGTGGGGAAGTTCTTTGAGAGTTTGCATGTATATGATTGGTCATTAAGCTTTCAGTATACACTTTTCTAGTTCTTTGTTGTTGTTCAGTCGCTCAGTCGTGTCTGACTATTTGCGACCCCATAGACTGCAACACGCCAAGCTTTTCTTTCTTCACCATCTTCCGGAGCTTGCTCAGACTCATGTCCACTGAGTCGGTGATGCCATCCAACCATCTCATCCTCTGTCATCCCCTTCTCCTCCTGCCCTCAATCTTTCCCAGCATCAGGGTCTTTTCCAGTGAGTCAGCTCTTCCCATCAGGTGGCCAAAGTATTGGAGTTTCAGCTTCGGCATCAGTCCTTTCAATGAATATTCAGAGTTGATTACCTTTAGAATTCACTGGTTGGATCTCCTTGCAGTCCAAGGGGCTCTCAAGAGTCTTCTCCAACACCGCAGTTCTATTCATAGTTCTATTGAGCCTTAGTTCATTGCTGTCATTATTTATCTTGATGTTCACACTGTTCCCAATTTAGCTAGTGAAAACTCCTTCCAGGTAGCTTGTGTGTTTCTTGCGCATTTTTCCATCACTTTTTGACTACTTTCTTTCTGGCACAAGATATTAACAAGTTCATCTTGTACTTTCCCTACCCTAGATCTGGAATTAGCCATTTTAGACCTAAGTCTTTTTAGTGGAAAATAATATTTAGAAGCCAGGATCTGTGCATTAGATATATTACATACCATACTCTTTGCTTTTGGAGTATGGTACTTGAAGCCTGTCTCAGTGAAGAGACTAGGATAAATATGCATGCATATAGGAATGTATATATACACCTTTGTGTTTTATCTGTCTACCTGGCCATGAATGTAGGCTGATACCATCAGTTCTATTTTGCACCTCAGAGTTGCTTCTGATTTTCTTCCTTTCCATGTACGGTACTCCCTTTTTTGATGCTGAGAAACGGGGCTCCCGTTGGCTTTCTTAGACTTACTTGTTTATTCATTTGCCCTGTGTGTAATGAATCTCTCCTTTCCCCTGCCATCCCTTCTGTCATGTAGGTGTTGTCTTCTGCGTGGGCTCAGACATCTACACCAGACTGCCCCTCTGCATAGATGTATCCTCACCCTATAGGCTTGTCCTCCCCACACTGGACTGACCTTTGTATGATGTTGTCCTCCTGTACCAGGTGGGGTCTGACTCACATGCTGCTTCTATTGTTTCCTCCTTCTGTGCCCTTCCTTCCACAAGCAGGGCAGATCTAGGACGATTTGAATTTAGCTGTGAGTGACTAGAGAAAGAACAGTAGCTGAAAGGTGACTCATTCAGGAAAGAATTGTTTTTTTGTAAGATTCCCATTTGAAGAGTGAGGTTAAAGATATAGAAGAGACAGAGATAATTGACAAAGCTACTTCTCTCAGAAGGTAGAAAAGAATAGGATCTGCAGCATAATCCTAAGGATTAAAGTACAAGGCAGTTTTTCCACTCCAGCAGAGAATGGGAGGGAAGAATGGGTTTAGTACAGATTTCTTTGAGAGCTTGCCACCTGGAAGAGGAGTGAATTTCCATCCTATGGCTTTTACTTTCTTTGTGTGGAGATTGTTGAGGAGTGATTTAGTTGGAGATTTGAGTAAAGTAGAGAGAGTTCTAAAATCATTGTAGAAAATGAGAACTGATGAGCAAAACCAGGAAGATTTCTAAGTGGTATGGCAAATCTGATTGAAAATAGAAACTGAAAATGAATGAAAACACTAGCCTGAACAGTTGTAGTATTTTCTCCGCAGTCCCAGCAATAGGAGTGGAGAAGGCAGTTTTTATCAGTTAAATAGAAAGACATGGTGCAAGTTGAAGATACTGACTAGAGAGAGGCTGACATGAAGGAAATAAATATTGAATGTTGAATAGTTCTTTTAAAAAATTGATTGAAATACAGTCGACTTACAATGTTGTATTTCAGGTGTACAGCAAAGTGATTCAGTTATATATATCTATATATATGATTATGTAGATTTGAATTCTTTCCCATTATAGGTTATTATAATGTTGGCTATCTATTTTCTAAAAATTTAATTAATTAATTTATTTTTGGCTTTGACGAGTCTTAGTTGTGGCATGGCATTCAGGCTCTAGTTGCAGCTCTTAGACTCAGATGCCCCAAAGCATGTGGGATCTTAGTTCCCCAACCAGGGAACGAACTCGTGTCTCCTGCACTACAGGGCAGATTCTCAACCACTGGACCACCAGGGAAGTCCCAGCAACTTATTTTATGTACTTGTTGTTTTTCAGTCGCTAAGTTGTGTCTGATTCTTTGTAACCCCATGGACTGCAGTACGCAAGACTTGCCTGTCCTTAACTATCTCCTGAAGTTTGCTCGAACTCATGTCCATTGAGTCAGTGATACCATCCAACCATCTCATTCTTTGTTACCCCCTTCTCCTTCTGCTCTGTCCTTCCCAGCATCAGGGTCTTTTCTAGTGAGTCAGCTCTTTGCATCAGGTGGCCAAAGTACTGGAGTTTCAGCTTCAGCACCAGTCCTTCCAATGAATATTCCAGGTTGATTTCCTTTAGGATAGACTGGTTCCATCTCCTTGCTGTCCAAGGGACTCTAAAGAGTCTTCTCTAGTACCACAATTTGAATGCATCAGTTCTTCTGCACTCAGCCTTCTTTATGGTCCCACTCTCCCATCTGTACATGACAACGATAGCTTTGATTAGATGGACCTTTGTTGGCAAAGTGATGTCTCTGCTTTTTAATATGCTGTCTAGCCTTGTGATAGGTTTTATTCTAAGGAGCAAGCCTCTTTTAATTTCATTGCTGTGGTCACCATCTGCAGTGATTTTGAAGCCCAAGAAAATAAAATCTGCCACTGTTTCCTTGTCTATTTTCTATGAAGTAATGCACCTGGATGCCATGATCTTCGTTTTTTGAGTGTTGAGTTTTAAGCCAGCCTTTTCATTCTCCTTTTTCATCCTCATCAAGAGGCTCTTTAGTTTCTCTTCACTTTTGCCACTAGAGTGTTATCATCTGCATGTCTGACATTGTTGATATTTCTTCTGGCAATCTTGATTCTAGCTCATGATTTATCTAGCCTGGCATTTTGCATGATGTACTCTGCATATAAATTAAATAAGCAGGGTGACAATATACAGCCTTGATGTCCTCCTTTCCCTATTTGGTATACAGGTAGTTCCTCAAAAGAAAACAAATGTGCTGTTAAGAGAAGGAAGAGAATGGATGCCATGGTGGGAGAAACATGTTTAGCAGTATAGATTGCTTGTGTGGTATAGAATTTATATAGGATAAAACATGATTTGATACAGAAAGGAAGATGATAAATAAAATATATGTTTTAACTTTTATATTTCTTAATCACAAAATATCTACATTATAAAAATAATTAAAACTATTTCCCTTTCCCACATCTTTAGTGACTGTGAATCAGTGAGCAAGATATAACAACAAAGGGGAAAATTTTGTAGAAGGTAATAGATTGATTTGAAAGTCATGGTATGGACATTTTCTGTGGTTCAGGTCCATCATGTACACTGTAGATATGAAACAGATAATGAGAGTTTGCTCTCTTGCTCATAAGTTAAAGTACAAAACAGTGCATTGAAAACTTTGAAGTCAATACCAAGGTTGATTTTAATAAAAGTGTCCCCTTTTGGAAAAGACATAGGTGACTATTATATTCAACTTATACCATAAAATAAAATCTGTATGATTTTTTTCTAAAATCTCTTTCCATAATCCCTACATTTATGAATTGACTTGTTTTCACTATCAATGTTCTTTTCATTGTCCATTAGTTCTTGAGACAGTGTGTAACCTTCTTCCTCTCAAAACAACCCCTCCAAGCCTTTCAAAAGTCAACATTTAAGTGTAAACAGTTTATTGAATAGACTGTACTTTGTGGATATTAACACAGTGATGTTTTCATTTTTCTCCAATCACAGTGCCCAGTAGTGCTATATAGCATCTCCCAAGACAGTTTCTTGGGTACATTCCACAACTTTCTCATCACTTTCAGTTATTAAAAAAACAAAGCCAAACCAGTCTAATTTCACTCCTGTGTAAAAATCCAATCTCGAATCTGATTCAAATATAATCCTTTCAATTCCCTCTGCTCCCATCTAACTCCTTTGTGTGAAAGGTGGGGACGAAGACTGAGAGACTGCGGGGCTGCCACTGGAGATGAAGCGTGCTCCTCCCCCCAGGGCTGTGCCTGATTCTCTTGCTGCTTGTGGCCTCCGAGAAGGTGGTGGTCTCCTCATAACTTGGTGCAATTTTTAGAGCTGTTTAGCTTTCCCTTGGGCTACCACATCACTGAGGATGACCTCCAGAGGGAGCACCTATGTCTTCCTGTAGTCTTGCCTTTGATCCACATCCCAACCATATTTTCTCTCTTCTCTATATTCCTTCCTAAGGTGTCAGGGCTTCCCAGGCGGTACTAGTGGTAAAGAACCTGCCTGCCAGTGCAGGAGATGTAAGAGATGCGGGTTCGATCCCTGAGTCGGGAAGATCCCTTGGAGAAGGGCATGGCAACCCACTCCTGTATTCTTGCCTGAAGGATCTCACGGATAGAGGAGTCTGGTGGGCTATAGTCCACAGGGTCGCAAAGAGTCAGACACGACTTAGCGACTTAGCGTGCATGCACTCTAGGTGTCAGACATCCAAGTCCTGCTCTGCACCCTTTGAAAGATGAGGAATCCTGGAATATGTTGAAGACTTACTTACCTTTTTTTTGTAAGTTCTCTATAACATAGTCTCTTTTTATTCCACTTTCTTGAGCTCAGCCAGCAAGTCCTTGTCCTTCAAAATCTCCAGAAAAGAAGCAGGTACAATGCTTGGTGTTCAGATATGATCCCAAATTCCAGAAGACACAAGTCAGATTCTTGCCCAGACTCCCTCATGGGACTCACTACACTTTGAAGGCAGACATTGGGTTGCTTCCCAACTCTTGAAAGTCTTCAGCCAGGTAGCAGGCTCTCAATCTTTCCTCCTTGCCAGCACTCACATTCTGTGTTTCATTGAAATTCCTCCTTCACTTGGCTTCAGGGGCTTGGTGGTGGTTTAGTCTCTAAGTTGTGTCCAACTCTTCTAACTCCATGGAATGTAGCCTGCCAGACTCCTCTGTCCTCTGTCCATGGGATTTCCAGGCAAGAATACTAGAGTGGGTTGCCATTTCCTTCTCCAGGGGATCGTCCTGACCCGGGGATCAAGCCCTGCTCTCTTGCATTGCAAGTGGATTCTTTACAGCTGAGTCACCAGGGAAGGCCTTCAGAGGCTTGAGGGGAAATATTTTTCTGCCCACCTAGGACTGAGATATCGGTTAGGAGAGAGCAGAGATGGTTACTATGCCTCTGAGGATGTCCTTTGGGAGACTTTGGACCCTAGTAGTTCTAGAGGCCTTTAAAAGCATGAAATCCTTGTGCCTTTTTGTTATCACTTTTCAGTGAGAATAAGTTCAAGACAACAGGAAAAATCCAATTCAACATTCTGTTATTTTATAAAACTAAAGTAAATAGTAACCTTTATTCTTAGTTGATACTGCAGTTTACAATGATAAGAAAAACATGCAAACTCTAGCCCATAAGTTATGGCAAACCAGATCTTTTCAGTGCCTCAGATTTTTAGTTAGGTATGTTTAAAACAGCATCGATTTTCCAGTCATCAGAAATATTCCTTACAAATAATATTATAGTTGTTTTTTCTGGCTTCCTATTGGAGTATGGCAGGCAACAGTGAGGGAGAGGAGTTAAGTCTATTATTAAATCATTGGTCAGTCAAAACTATAGCCCAGTGACAATGTTTAACTATTTTTATTAGAAGGGCTTTCAATATAATAAGCAGAGTCAGCATCAATTAAAAAAAGAAATAGATCTTCATTTAAGGCCTTTGAAAGACAATTTAAAAAATTTAAGTAGATGTTAAAATGTATTTGTTAATCTCGCACCTCATAGTCCCCTTAAGAGAGGTTTGAATATGAAAGTATTTTAGGTTCTGGCTTAAATATGAAGATGATTTTAAGCGTTCCCAGTGGCTAACAAATATAATGATTATCATTCCCAGAGTAGTACTGTCTTCAGACTTTCTCAGCTGAATTCTTTTCTGAGTGACAGTTCTGCTATCATATCTTTCTTGTTAAGAATTCAATAATGGACTAGGTTAATTAGAGATAGGTAATCTTACCTTATAGTAATCATCCTTCTGTCAGAATAAATTAACCTTTTTAGCTCCTATTTTCTGGAATTCCCAGCCTCTGCAGACTGTCTTCTCAAGGCATTAAATAGTCTCATAAAACTTTAAACTTATTTGAATATAGAAATCCCCATCACTGATAGAATTATTAAACGTGATAATCAGAGATTTTCCCTGAGATCATTGAAGGTAACCCTAATTCAGGCATGGCACAGCCTTGTTCCTTCCTAGCTGTGGAATCTGGGGAGATTCAGTGATCATCTCTGGGTCTTCATTTCCTGACTTAGAGAATAGGGATAGGTTATAGCCACTTCACCTTGTGGAAATCAAATGGGATAGCACCTCCAGTAGATTCTCTGAGCCCTGCTGAAATGTTTGAGATTGTGAGGGTTGTTTTGAAATGTGATCGAGTCAGAGGACTTAACTTTTTCCACTGTTGGTGTTAACTGATCCCTGATATGGAGTCTTTTCCCCTGGCTCCCCTGTACCTTGGCAGGGAGAAAAATAATGGTGAACAGTTGTGTGAGAGAGGATTCTCTCCACTTGTGGCTCCCACAATTCTTTGTTATATGTGTGGCCAAATGTATGGACCAAATGTGTCAGTCCATCAGAGACTAGAGCTCGTTGGGCCATCTATGCTAGAGATTCATGACACCCCGTGACAACCACACTGAAAATAACCATGCCCCGAAGTAAATCTATTAACAATCTGTACATATAAGTTCCTCTGCTTTTTTTTTTTTTTAAAGGCAAAATATCGCAGTGAATTTCATCAGAAGTAATTTGGGATCTATTCAAACATTTGGCTTTAATTAGGAAGCAGGAAAATATGTCAAAACTAGATCTCATTTGGACAGGATTTGTTTATCCTTCTCATCTTGAGTTTGAGCCCCAAATCCTAGTTTTGACTAGTTCTTAAGTGTTTTCTCCAAATTTGGGTAATGCCTTTGGCCTATTTAGATACAGATGCAGCTTAGTTTAGCGTTGGATAAGAAGGATGGTGGCCTATGCATATCAGCCCCCCAAAAAGAAGAGCAGGGGAAAGTCACGGGGTATGTAATGTTGCCTGTGTGGACAGAAAGGCACCACTAGTGGGTAAGTGAGTTCTTCATGAGGTGGAAGAAATCCCATTCCTTAGAGCTGCTCCTGAGCAAAGAATGGTTGTGCTTTTAAAAAATGCTTTGATAAACTACTGAGGAATAGTTGCTAGGACTTGGGTTTCCACATAGAGCCCTTTGTTTTGGTCACTTCCCTAAAGAGTTGGTAAGCAGATTTGCAGGTAGAATTAAGGAGAGGGCTGAGTCTGCGAATGTTTATGAGGAGGATGGAATAAGGGGTTGCTGAGGGGGAGTGAGGAGCCAGTTTGTTGGGCCCTTTAGAGAGGGAGTAAAGGAAAGCAGCCACTTGGTTTAATAAAGAGATTTATTAAAATTAATTTTTTGAATAGAAGATAGAAACGCATGTTTCAACAGAAGTATAAAAACATGGACCATAAAGTTTCATTAATAGCCTGGTTGCCTAGTGTTCATCCCTCTCTCTACCAGGAGACAGCCATTTTTTTTTTTTTTTGATGTAAGCTTGCAAATTTCTTTATATAAATGTAAGCTTGCAAATTTCTTTATATACCTAAAAGCAAATATGAATTTTCTTTACTTTATTGTGTTGGTTTCGCCATACATTGACATGAAACCGCCATGGGTATACATATGCTCCCCCTCTAGAACCCCCCTCCCTCCTTCCTCCCGATTCCCTCTCCCTGGGTCATCTCGGTGCACCAGCCCCAAGCATCAACCCTGGGCTGGCGTTTGATTTCACATATGATAATTAACATGTTTCATTGCCATTCTCCCATATCATCCCACCCTTGCCCTCTTCCACAGAGTCCACGAGTCTGTTCTATACGTCTGCGTTTCTTTTGCTGTCTCGCATGCAGGGTTCTCGTTACCATCTTTCTAAATTCCATATATATGCGTTAGTATACTGTATTGTTGTTTTTCCTTCTGGCTTACTTCACTCTGGATAATAGGCTCCAGTTCCGTCCACCTGAGTAGAACTGCTTCAAATGAATTTTTTTTAATGCTGAGTAATATTCCATTGTGTATATGTACCACAGCTTTCTTATCCATTCGTCAGTTGGTGGGCATCTAGGTTGCTTCCATGTCCTGGCTATTGTAAACAATGTGGCGATGAACATTGGGGTACACGTGTCTCTTTCAATTCTGGTTTCCTCGGTGTGTATGCCCAGCAGTGGGATTGCTGGGTCATATGGCAGGTCTATTTGCAGTTTTTTTAAGGAATCTCCACACTGTTTTCCATAGTAGCTGTACTAGTTTGCATTCCCACCAACAGTGTAAGAGGGTTCCCTTTTCTCCACATCCTCTCCAGCATTTATTAAAAGCAAATATGAATATTGATCTTTATCTTCCTCCTCTGCTTTTTTTTAACACCAAATATAGGTTATTTCATTGTTTTGTACCTTAATTTTTTTTTTTCATTGTACTATATATTTTGGATGGACTTCCCAGGTGGGTCAGAGTAAAGAATCCACCTGCCAATGCAGGAGATGTGGGTTCAATTCCTGGGACAGGAAGATCTCCTGGAGGAGGAAACGGCAACCCACTCCAGTATTCTTGCCCAGAAAATCCCATGGACAGAGGAGCCTGGTGGGCTACAGTCCATGGGGTTGCACAGAGTCGGACACGACTGAGCGAGCATGCACAACAACAAATACGTTTGCACATCTTTCTTGTCATCACATAGAGAACTTCGTAATTCTTTTTATTGTCCTGCTGCATTTCATTTTATTGATATATCATAATTAATCAAATCTATTTGTGAACACTGGATTATTTCTAATTGTTTGAATTTGTAATATTGAGTAAACTCATATAGAGCTTGGAGTTTCCCTGGTGGCGCTGGTGGTAAAGAACCTGCCTGCCAATGCAGGGGACATAAGAGATGCAGGTTTTGGTTCCTGGGTTGGGAAGATCACCTGGAGAAGGAAATGGCAACCCACTCCTGTATTCATGCCTGGAGAATTCCATGGACAGAGGAGCCTGGTGGCTACAGCTCATGGGATTGCACAGAGTTGGACATGACTGAAGCAACTTAGAGTTCTGTTTCATATAGAGCTTATTTTGCGTTAGCACAAACATACCCACAGAAAAAAATTGCCAGTGTTGATATTGTTGGACAACGTATTTGCAGTTGGAATTTTTGATTGACTTTGCTACATTTCCCTCCTAAGGAGTTGTACCAATTTATACTCCCAACAGAAGTAAATGAAAGCTCTTGTTTTTCCAAAGCTTTGCCAATGCTGTGTATGTCAGATTTTTACATTTCCACAAACCAGGTGTCTAGTTTTTTTTTTTAATCAAGTTCAGTTTTTCAAAAATTTCAAACTGTCTCAAACTTATAGAAAAATTTTTTTCCCCTATTTAATAGTAAGTTGCCGATATTCCTGCACTCTGGAAAACCCTAGGTATATATTTTACAAACAAGTACATTCTTTTTTTAACCAAAAGAAAACCATCAATCTCAGGACATTAGTTTTGCTACATAACTACCATCTAACCCTCAGACCATTTATGTTTAGCTTATTATCCATAATGTGTCCTTTATAGAAAAAAATATTCAATAAGAATTACATGTTGTGTGTAGCTGCTGGGCCTCTTTAACCTCTTCCAAATGATTCCTTCTGCTTTCTTTACCTTTCGTGATCTTGAAAGGCCAGATATTTTGTAAAATTTCTCTTAATTTGGGTTTGCCTGTTGTTTCCTTTTGACTCAACTCAGATTATACATGTTTGGCAGCGATATCACAGAAGCAATGCTGTGTTCTCATCAAAACCTATCAGATGGTGTATGATTTTGAGTTACTGCATTAATGATGATGTTCATTATGGTCATCTGATTGAAGTCGTGGCTGCCAGGATTCTCCATTGTAAATTTAATCTTTTCCTTTTGCAATTGCTAATGTCTTATGGTAGGGTCCTTTTGAAATTATATAAATATCTCTTTCAATATTAGAATTTCATTTTATTAATTTGTTTCTTTTGGTTATATCATTGTGAACTCATTGGTTTCTATTATATTCAATAGATCATAATCTGTTACCATCATTATTTATATCATTGGTCAGATTACCCTGGATTTGATCAGTGGGTGCTCCATCAAGCTGGCTCCTCTGTCCTTTTGACTAACTTTTATCATTCTGTGAGCATTTCCTTGTTTTCTGATTCAAAGAGATGTTCCAGGGCCACCTTGTACTTTTTCTGACCCAGACTTGGAATTACTGATTTCTTCAAGGAAGCTTTTAGCAGAGAGCGGTGTATGGAAGTTAAGATCTGGTGCGAGGTATGCTCCTTCCTATTGGGGTGTCTCTGTTCCTAGGCCACCTTAACAGACACATATTCACATCTGTATTTGTTTATTTACTTCTGTAGTAAAAATTATGCGTCTATACCATGCTTTCAATTCTTACCTGACACCACGGGATCGATTTTAGTTTTCTCCCATTGCATATTTTTAGTTCCCTTCTCTGACAGTGAGAAGCTAGCTCTCATTATCCTTATGGATTTCCCTAATTGATCATTCCCTGTGTGTAAACATCTCATGCCCTGCTTCACTCCTACATAAAGACTTGCCACTCTCCACGTGGGCTTTGTGTCTCGCCTTCTATTTCCCACTCTGCCTCCCCCATCTCCCAAAGAAGTTCTCTTTGCTCCTCCTCAAGCTTTTGAGTGCAGTTTTGATTTATATTCTTTTTGTTGTGAGTGAGGTTGAGCAATTTTTAATGAAGAGTGCCAATATAAACCTTATCTTCATTTCCCATACAAAATGTTCAGTAACATTGCTCAATGGTACTTTTGTTTGAGTGAATTATTTAGTGGTACTTAAATCAGAACTGAGTTTTATGTTCAGCTGTGCAGAATGAGTGCAGTTATTTAAACCATTGATACACTTAACAAATTATTTGTTGAAATCAAATCACTGTACTTTCCAGCCACTTTTCTAGGCACTGAGGATCACATGGTAAAA
This sequence comes from Antilocapra americana, assembly GCA_007570785.1. Lineage (NCBI taxonomy): Eukaryota > Metazoa > Chordata > Mammalia > Artiodactyla > Antilocapridae > Antilocapra > Antilocapra americana. The sequence goes on along the minus strand of ML660765.1, from coordinate 18,046,043 downwards.
AAAAGAGAGACAAATCATCTTCCCTCATAGAATTTATTTTTTTAACAGTGGAGTCAAATAGTGAGCATGTTAACCTATCAGCTTAGAATGTAATTTCCAGTAGTGAAAAAAGCTAAAAAGAGAATAAAGCACAGTGACAGCATTTATTGTTGTAGGTGCCAGAGCAGCAGGGAAGCCTCAATGGACACCCAGTGACAGAACAAAAGAAATGTTTTGTGCACAGATCCCCAAGGATCAGCATCTAGTGAATCATGTCTACCTGGAAAGAACAAGCCAATTTCTGGGTTTCAGAGCCCGGGTCAGAAAGCCAAACCAGTTAGGAAGGAAGTGACTCCATAGTCTGTAGACATTTTGCTAATTGACTTTGGAGTCACTCCCCCCACGTAGACCTGTGCAATACTGCCTTCTCAGCTTCAGTTCTAACAAAAACATGAGAGGCAGCAACTTCATAAGTCACCAAAAAAAATCTTTGTCTTGAAATTCTTTTAAACCTATTTCTAATCTTGATGACATCATTCTTGCAGGTTAGGAGATATTACTTCCTTCTTACAGACTAGGAAACTGAGACTTTTAAAGATCAATAACTTACTCAGTATTATGAAGCTAGTAAGACATTGAGCAGTGACTAACTCCGAAGCCCAGCTTTTCCAGCTGTTGACAAGGCTCAGACTCAGTCCTGTTATTGTTTGGGAAGTGCTTTGCAGAGGCAGTTCCCCTATGATGTAAACTAGGGCCCTAAATAAACTAGGATTCTCTAGACAATGGGCCTCATACTAAAACTTAATTAACATCCTCCTGTCATGTAGATCTGTTTCCATTTCAATTACACTAAAATATAAACAAATTTTTATTCACCTTTTTAGGTTGAGACATTATCCTCTAGTGTTAAGAAGCCAAGATATATTCGATGATTAGTTATATACTTCCAATAAACTAAAAGTATACATCCTTATAAGAAATAAAAATGCATAATATTATTTGACAACAAGTACAAGTACCCCACCTGATACTCTTATGTCTCAGTATGTCTTTGTACTGTATTTTACCAATGAGATCACAGATAAATTTATCCAATCAACTCAGCAAAGCCCTGATCACAGATCAATTACTTAAATAGATTTATTTGGATTCGATATGAGAACTCAGTAATTAAACTGAAGAGATGGTTAATATTACACTTGAAAGCATCAGATAATTAGTAAAACAAACTGTTCATAATTGGGGAACAAGTTAACAATATTATATCCATCAAAAATCAGGTTTTAAAAAAAACAAGAAAAGGTAATAAGAGCAAAATAGTTGAATTGCTTTTTTTATAATGAGAAAGACATGTCATTGTGGAAAAATGAAATTTGCCTCTTCTGGGCTTTAAACTAAATACGAGAGAGTGTTATCTTACCCGTCATTTGTGGTCACTTGGGAGTTCCTTCCTGGAATGCTGTACTGAGAGACTGTGAATACTAATCAGGTTGTTTTTCGGTCACTCAGTCGTGTCCGACTCTGTAACCCCATGGACGGCAGCACCCCAGGCTACCCTGTCCTTCACTATATCCCTAAGCTTGCTCAAACTCATGTCCATTGAGTTGCCATCATCCAACCATCTCATCCTCTCTTGCTTGGAAAGGTGAATGAGTGGTGGCTTCCATTTTGCCTGGGGCTGCACAGATCTTGAAGTCACTGCCAAACTAACTCTGCAGTGGCAACTGCAGAACGCAAAATAAGCAGTAGACCTAGAAATGCTGGACACCCAAACTTAACGTACAGTCAAATAAATGGCTTAGTCTAGCACCTACCATGGAGAAGGCAATGGCACCCCACTCCAGTACTCTTGTCTGGAAAATCCCATGGACGGAGGAGCCTGGTGGGCTGCAATCCATGGGGTTGCTAAGAGTCGGACAGGACTGAAGCAACTTAGCAGCAGCAGCAACAGCAGCACCTACCAGCCTTTAAGAAGAGCTTGTCAGTATACTCTTTCCTGTTGAAAAAGAGTTGGGGACGTCTCCAGTGTTGGAGGAAAGGAAATCAAGACTGTGTGAGGAGATGGCCTGAGAGATGGGGGCATTGCTAGGGTCTTTAACAGCTGTGGCCTCTACCAGCTGGCATTCAGGCCCTGGTTACAGCCCAGGCAGGAGAGGCATGTGGAAGTGGAAGGGAATTCTGCATAGGAAGACTAGTAAATCATGCCATAAATAGCAGCATTAGGTGAAAAGGAAAGAAACACTTGGCAGTATCTTTTTCAACACAGAAGCATAATGTATGTACATTTTTGGGGAGTGATATTCAAGAAACTATTGGTACTTGGGTACGGGTGGGGAATAGGTATTCCATAAGCCTGATTTCTCACTATGTACCTTCTTATACTGTTTGAAATTTTAAATCATGCATGTATACTTTTTAATAGTAAAGAACAAGTTTAAAGTTAAGACTTTTATTTTCTATACATAGAGGTCTTAACAGTGGTGTGGTCACTCACCTAGAGCCAGACATCCTGGAGTGTGAAGTCAAGTGGACCTTAGGAAGCGTTACTATGAACAAAGCTAATGGAGGTGATGAAATTCCAGTTGAGCTATTTCAAATCCTATAAGATAATTCTATTAAAGTGCTGCACTTGTTATGGTAGCACATTTGGAAAACAGCATTGGCCACAGGACTGGAAAAAGGTCAGTTTTCATTCCAATTCCAAAGAAGGGCAATGTCAGAGAATGTTCAAATTACCATACTATTGCACTCATTTCACATGCTAGCAAGATTATGCTCAAAATTCTTCAAGCTAGGCTTCAGCAGTACTTGAACTGGCCATTCCAGATGTATAAGCTGGATTTAGAAAAGGCAGAGGAATCAGAGATCAAATTGCCAGCATACGTTGGATCATAGAAAAAGCAAGGGAATTCCAAAAAAAGTCTACTTCTGCTTCATTGACTATGCTAAAGCCTTTGACTACATGAATCACAGCACACTGTGGAATATTCTTAATGAGATGGTAATACCAGACCACCTTATCTGCTTCCTGAGAAGCCTGTGTGCAGGACAAGGAGTAGCAGTTAGAATCGGACATAAAACAATAGACTAGTTCAGAATTGGGAAAGGAATACGTCAAAGCTGGATATTGGCACCCTGCTTATTTAACTTCTATGGAGAGTGAAGTGAAAGTGAAAGTTGCCCAGTCATGTTTGACTCTTTGTGACCCCATAGACTATGTACAGTCCATGGAATTCTCTAGGCCAGAATATTGGAGAGGGTAGCCTTTCCCTTCTCCAGGGGATCTTTCCAATCCAGGGATCTAACCCAGGTCTCCCACATTGCAGGTGAATTCTTTACCAGCTGAGCCACAAGAGAAGCCCAACAATACTGGAGTGGGTAGCCTATCCCTTCTCCAGTGGATCTTCCCAACCTAGGAATCGAACCAGGGTCTCCTGCATTGCAGGTGGATTCTTTACCAACTGAGCTATCAGAGAACATCATGCAGAGTACATCATGCGAAATGCCAGGCTGGATGAAGCACAAGCTGGAATCAAGATTGCCGGGAGAAATATCAATAACCTCAGATATGCAGATGATACCACTTTACTGGCAGAATGTGAAGAGGAGCTAAACAGCCTCTTGATGAGGGTGAGAAAGGAGAGTGAAACAGCTGGCTTAAAGCTCAACATTCAAAAAACAAAGATCACAGCATCCAGTCCCTTCACTTCATGGCAAATAGATGGGGAAAATGTGGAAATAGTGTCAGATTTCATTTTCTTGAACTCCAAAATCCTTGTGGATAGTACTGCAGCCTTAAAATTAAAATAAGGTTGCTCCTTGGAAGAATAGCTACAACAAGCATAGTGTATCAAAAAGCAGAGATATCACTTTGCTGATAAAGGTCCATATAGTCCATATGGTTTTTCCAGTAGTCATGTATGAATGTGAGAGTTGGATCATAAAGAAAGATGAGCACCAAAGAATTGATGCTTTTGAATTGTGGTGTTGGAGAAGACTCTTGAGAGTCCCTTGGACAGCAAGGAGATCCAGCCAGTCAATCTTAAAGGAAATCATCACGGACTATTCATTGGAAGGATTTATGCTGAAGCTCCAATACTTTGGCCACCTGATGCAAGCAGCTGACTGATTGGGAAAGACCCTGATGCTAGGAAAGATTGAAGGCAGGAAAAGGGGACCACAGAGGATGAGAATGGTTGGATGGCATCGCTGACTCAATGGACATGAGTTTGTACAAACTCAGGGAGATAGTGAAGTACAGGGAAGCCTGGTGTGCTGCAGTCCATGGGATTGCAAAGAGTTGGACATGACTTAGTGATTGAACAACAACAGGTAAATATCCACTCAGGGCAGACATTTTTCCAAAATACTGTTAAACCTATTGAAATGGAAATTTTCATTGGTAAATTCTGGAAGTGAGCTAATGCTAACAGAAGGATCCTTAGCATTTTAAATATCTATGATTGATTACTTAAATCCATATAAAATTATCTGTAGTCAATCAGGATCTATAATAATTTATAGTTTATAATAGTAATAGTGAAATAATGTGTAATATGTGTTGGATCTGATTTAATTCTCATTTTTAATTCAGTTCTTTGGATTAGAAGTGTTTCTAATTAACTGAAACTAAATCACAATAGTGACTTAATTTATCATTTATAAAGCCTGTGACACATTTCAGCCAATCATAGCATAGGCTTTTTTTGTAATATTGATTTTTATTTATTTGACTGTGCTGGGTCTTAGTTGTGGTATGCGGGATCTTTAGTTGCTTAGTTGTGGCTTGTGAACTTTTAGTTGTGACATGTGGGATCTAGTCCCCTGACCGGGGATTGAATCCCCTGCATTGGGAGCACGGAGTCTTAGCCTCTGGCCACCAGGAAGTCCCACAAGCATAGACTTTTAAAATGGCATATGAGCGGCCAACAGTGGCTTTAAAATGAATAATAATATATAACATTCTTGTTTATTAAAATCATGTATATCTGTTTTAGGATGCTTGGAAATTGTAGAAATAGTAAACATTCCTCACCTATAAAATTTCTATCTTTTACACCTACTTCTATGAGTGTATTTTCTTGCAGCCTTTTTTTTCTTCAGCCAGTTCAGTTCAGTCGCTCAGTCGTGTCTGACTCTTTGCAACCCCATGGACAGCAGCACGCCAGGCTTCCATGTCCATCACCAACTCCTGGAGTTTACTCAAACTCATGTCTATTGAGTCAGTGATGCCATCCAACCATCTCATCCTCTGTCGTTCCCTTTTCCTCCTGCCTTCAATCTTTCCCAGCATCAGGGTCTTTTACAATGAGTCAGTTTTTCACATTAGGTGGCCCAAGTATTGGAGTTTCAGCTTTAGCATCAGTCCTTCCAATGAATATTCAGGACTTGATTTCCTTTAGGAATGACTGGTTTGATCTTGTTGCAGTCCAAGGGACTCTTGTAGAGTCTTCTCCAACACTACAGTTCTCCTAGATGGAACTGAGAAAGCTGAGAGCAGGTAAGGAGTGAGGCCAGAGACTGAGTGGGCAGAGGAGAGCCAGAAAGCAGTGGGTTCATGGGAGACTTTGAATCCTGGGAGTAGGATCAGTCCAAGCTTAGCATGAGTATATCCAGTCTCCTTGGCTTCTAAACAGTCAAGAAGGAGTTGGGACTCAAAGCAGAATGGAAGAACAGGCAGAACATTCAGTGAAATGGAGCTTTTGGATGGAGAAAAGGAATTCTTGAATTCAAAAATGAGAAGAGCACCCAAGAAAATAAAAATGCATCACAAAGAGGCTTTCTGGAGCCAAAAACAAACAAAACAACCAAAGCAACCAAATACATAATTTATTAGAGGAACTTGGGGAGAGAGTGTTCCCACTGTTGAAATCTGACATTTTCTGAAAATCAGTGCCAAGACATTTCTCCAACTGCAGAGTAAACAGATAAAGATACGGGCATCTAGGAAAGCAATTAGACACCTAGAAAATGTGTCTAGAAGGTCTACCATGAGACTTATGGTAGTTTCAGAAGAGGAAAAAGGAAGTCAGACAATAATTAAACAAGTGAACTCAGTTTCCATAAAATGAAAGAAATGAGTTTGCAGATTATAATATCTCACTGAGTTCTAGGCTGGAGAGATGAGGGAAAGCACTTAGTATATCATGATAAAATCTCAGAACTCCAGTTATTAATAGAAAATGGTATATGACTTCAGGCCGAAAGAATAAATTCTATAAGGAGAAAAGTCTCAGACTGACAAGAGCTTACTCTTACCATGCTGGAAGCCAGAAGACAATGGAGTTGCATCTATTGGCACTTCTTAAATGCCTTAGAAGTATTAATTAACTTGTGTATTCTTCACAACAGTCCTGTGAGGTAGGTATCATTTTAATCTACTTTTCACCAGTGAGGAAACTGGGACTCAGAGAGGTTTAGTAATAGGGCCAGGGTCTCATAGCTGGAAGGTGACAGAGCCAGGACTCAAAAGAAGTGGTCTGGGTCTTGAGGCACAGTGATTTTTTTTATCACATCAATTGATTTTTTATCACACCAAAGTAAAATTAGATTTTTACCTAACATCATACTCAAAAATAAATTTTTGGCATATTAAAGCCTTGACTGTGCATGAAAAGCTTTAAAATTTTTAAAATAAAATAAAATATAAGGAAATATCTTTAACCCATAAAATAGTGATTGTTATAAGATACAAAAAGTGCAAACCATGAAGCAGAAGAGATGAAGCTGCCTGGTAGATATTCCTAATATTGCTTTATGTACATTTAAAAAGCATTAAAAAGTAAAAATAGGAGCCACAGATGGAAAGAAGATATTTGCAGTGCTTATTACTGACTTTGAAAGAAATGGTATTCCAAATATACAAAGAATCCTACAAAAGCAATAACAACCTGAAAGAGAAATAGACAGATATATGAAAAGGCATTTCATGGAAGGGAAAAACTGAATGGCCACTAACCCAAGAAAAGATGCGTAAATTCACTTATAATTCGGAAAAAGAAAATTAAAAAACAAAACTCATTGTGATACTGTTTCATACTCATCAGACTGGCACACGATTTGAAAATTTCATTAAAACACTTGGTGAGAAAGAGAAACAAAGAACTCATACCACTAATGAGAAGCTGCGTCAGGTCAGTGATGTACCTCAAAGTGTGGAATTCAGGCAAGATCTTGCATAGGCACAAGGAGATTGGGGCAGGAAGGTTGATGCCAGCATTGTTCATAATATAAGTATGGAAGAATATCTAATTCCAATAATAAAAGTGTGCACAAGTGATATGTATGTGGTAGAAAATCTGAATGACCTTTAGTCATATGTGTCAGTGTGTAGCTAAATCCCAACATTATTATGTTAGATGAAAAGGCAAGAAGGGGAAGCATCTGTACAATAGAATACTATGTGTATGAAGTTTAAAAATATGCCAAATAATATTGCACTTGTTCATAGGTGCTTAGATAAGTAGTAAAGATATAGCAACATTCAGGATCATAATAACATCAAGTTAAGAGTTTATCTCTGGGATGAGATTATGGTGTCTGGAGATGCACAGGAGATTTAATGTTCTGTTTCATATTTTAAGGTCAGGGAAGAGTACTTAGCCACTTCTACTGTTACTGTCTGTATGTTTTGATAGGCCTGAAAAATTTTACACTTAAAATGAGGGAAAAGTTCACTTGTTATTTTTTAAAAGCATATGGCAGTAGGCATTTTCCAAAATGATGAATAACATTATAATGAACTTGATTGGATTCACCTTTTAAAAATTAAGGCATCTGTTGAATGGATAAAGAAGCGGTGGTACATATATACAATGGAATACTACTCAGCCATAAAAAGGAACACCTTTGAATCTGTTCTAGTGAGCTGAATGAAACTAGAGCCCATCATATAGGGTGAATCGTATAGAGTAAGTCAGAAATATAAATATCGTATGCTGGCACATACATATGGAATCTGAAGAAATGGCACTGATGAATTTATTTTCAGGGCAGCAGTGGCGAAACAGACATAGAGAACAGACCTGTGGCGAAGGAGGGAGGAAAGGAGGGAGAAGGGGAGATGTATAGAGAGAGTAATCTAGAAATTTACAGTACCATGTGTAAAACAGTAGCCAATGGGAATTTGCTGTACGACACAGGGAACTCAAACAGGGGCTCTGAGACAGGCTGAAGGGGAGGGAGATGGGGGGAGGTCTGGTAGGGAAGGGACATGGGTATATCTCTGGCTGATTCTTATTGATATGTGACAGAAAACCACAAAATTCTGTAAAGCAATTATCCTCCAGTTAAAACATTAAAAGAAAAATTAAGGCATCTCTCAATTTATTTGCAGCAGAGAAGAATGCCCGGTATCAAGAAATATGTTTTTAAAAGTTGATGTAGAACAGCTTTTTTTTTTTTTTTTAGGATAAGTATAAAGTATTTTACTTCAAAGGACAAGACTGTGATTTAGGTTAAAATCTTGATGAAAAATGTACTCTTGGTTTCAATAACTCCTGGTAGGTAAATACTCAGTTTAAACTTAAGTAATGCTCTCTTTCTCCAGAGTGACACATGTATAAATAACTAATCGTTTAGTGCTTAAAAGTGAGAAAAAGTGGGTTGGTCACTCTGTCAGGTCCGACTGTTTGTGATTCCACGGACTGTAGCCTGCCAGGCTCCTCTGTCCATGGACTTTCCCAGGCAAGAATACTGGAGTGGGTTGCCATTTGCTAGTCCAGGGGATCTTCGTGACCAGGGGGTTTAGTGCTTAAGTAGTATTGTTTTCATAGGATGATGTGGTTGAATGGGTCACAATGAAAGTAAAAACACAAATAAGATTAGCATTAGCTTAGTTTGCTGCATTTCCCTGGGGCCAACTCTAGGAGATGAAGGTTTCAGGGATAGTCCCAGACCTGTGGAGGGTGTTGAAACACTTTCTAATTGCCCTGTTAAAGCTTTGTGTAAATAGCATTTTTTCAAGATTCCTGGAACACTTTGAGGTGTCAGATATTTAAGAACTCTGTTTGTTATACAAATGTATGCATGCTAAGTCCCTTTAGTCCTGTCAGACGGACTCTGTGCTATGCTGTGGAGTGTAGCCTGCCAGGAGAGAACAGGTTTATTTTCAAGGTCTCTCTTTTTATTTATTTATTTATTTTTTCTTAGTTTTGCCATACAATGACATGATATCACCATGGGTTTACATATGCTCCCCCTCCAGAACCTCTCGATGCACTAGCCCCGAGCATCAATCCTGGGCTGGCGATTGATTAGACATATGATAATTAACATGTTTCAATGCCATTCTCCCATATCATCCCACCCTTTCCCTCATCCACAGAGTCCATGAGTCTATTCTATACATCTGCGTTCCTTTTGCTGTCTCGCATGCTGGGTTCTCGTTACCGTCTTTCTAAATTCCATATATATGCGTTAATATACTGTATTGTTGTTTTTTCTCTGGCTTACTTCACTCTGGATAATGGGCTCCAGTTCTGTCCACCTGAGTAGAACTGATTCAAATGAATTTTTTTTTAATGCTGAGTAATATTCCATTGTGTATATGTACCACAGCTTTCTTATCCATTTTCAAGGTCTCTTTTTGGTTTCCCTCCACCATGCCTCTCTTCTGTCTGCATTCTCATCTAGGCTCCTGTGTCTTGCTGGGTTACTGTAGGTCATTTTATATGTTCTTTCTTGTACACCCCCCTTCCTGCTTCCCACCCTAATTCTAGTTGGCCTTCTGCTCAGAAATGTACAGTAGTTACTGGCTTCCCACCAGAGGAAATTACTCTGCCTTGCTTTGAAGATGTGCTTACTTTCTCATTCAGCTCAATTTGGACTCTGTTTTCAGGTCAGTTCTTCACAGAAAGCTGGCTTGTGACAGAGTTTTCACTGGCCCATAGTAAAATGATAAAAATATGAAAAATGTGGCAAGGATAATGTATTCAAATTTTTAAAAATTGAGATTGTTTTTCTTGCCTTTTTTGTGATAAAATGTTTATTCTTCCTAAAATGTTGGTTGTTGATGGCAGAATTTTTGAAAAGATCTTGCTTGGGAAAAGCATACGTTGCCAGGCTTGATGGTGCATTCTTTCCGCCTCCACTCCCCCCTTAGCTCTACCCACCACAAAAACACGACACAGACACACACACAGACACACACTTTCTCTCTCTCTCTTTTCTTCTCTTTCACTCACACACACATTTTTTTTTTCCCCTCAAAGTTTGCTTTTGTTTTTTCAGGGTGGGGAAATGATGATCTAGGTTGTTTTACGTAATTCATACTCAACCGTTGTTTATTCCCCCTTCTCGGTCCTTTCTGTTGTCTCAAATATCCTCCTGCTACTTCAGTACAAATTCTACACTTTCTGTAATGCTCAGATCAAATCTTCTCTCCTCCAGCTCATTTTCTTTATCACGTTGTGACAGTTTATCACAATTTATTGGTATGGGTATTGGTTGACTTAAGAATTTTGCTTTTCGAATATGCCTTTTCTCTCCAATCAGTTTTGATGCCTGGGAGAGAAAGAACTTTGGCATTTTGTTAATACTAGGGAGATTTGGTAAGGCCATAAAAATCATATAAAATGGTTTATATTAGTCCTAAATCTGTTGTATATGGTAGAGTAATGTAATAGTTATGAATAGCATATGGTGACTTTTCGCCAGGTATTTCCAGCAGTCTGCTTTGCAGGTCTCCTGGTGTTAGGTGTATCCGTGTGACTGATTTTGGCCATTGAGATGTGAATGAAAGTGGAGTGTTACTCCCAGATGGAAGCTTTTGAGCAACTATAGGAATATTCCAGTTGGCAGGTGATCTTTAGCTTGGCTTCTAGGGGCTTCCCTGGTGACTCAGACAGTAAAGAACCTTCCTGCAGTGCAGGAGACCTGGATTTGATCCCAGGGTTGGGAACATCCTCTGGAGAAGGAAATGGCAACCCACTCTAGCATTCTTGCCTGGAGAATCCCACTGACAGCCTCCACGGGTCGCAAGGAGTTGGACAGGACTGAGCGACTGAAACTTTTACTTTTTTGAGTCCTAGAGTGAGTATGATGTGAAAGAGAGCCTGAAACAGCCTGCAATGGACTGGTAGTGTGAGAAAGAAATAAACTTTTGTTTCTTAATCCACTGAGATTTTGGAGGTTGTAGATAATATTAATAACAGCACAACTTAATCTATCGATATAAATATAAATTAAAAATAAAATTTCTAACTTTATTGATAATTTAAAAATTAATCATTTATACTGTTAAATATCTACCATTTCAATATATTCTATTTCTTATATTTAAAAAAGAAGAGAATATTGACACCTGAATCATTTTAATGAGATAAATACCAAAGTCTCAGGATCTCATACTATCATACAAAAACATGTAGAATGGATTTTAAAATATACAGTGGAACACTGAAAGTGGCAAATTTGCAACTAAAATATAGATGAGGAAGATTCATATGTAGATTAAAATATTAACTGCAAAGCAAGAATTTGGTAAGATCTCATAAAGGAATCTTGGCCCTTCAGAAACAATTTCCCTTGATTCTTCAAGATGGTTGTATATATAACCAGAAAGGTCAGTAAGCAACTGAGTCACCTTCTAGACCTAAATTAACTTTTGAAAGTGAGTTTGTTTGCCTGCCACAAAGATTTTTGGGAGCTTGGCGCCATCTTCTGGTCAAATACTAACTTTTCGGATTCAAAACCTTTTTTGACTTTTCAGTAACTACTTTGATTATACTTTCTAGTAAATACCATTAAGTAAATAAGTACAGTTTTTTTTTCAAATATAAATTTCAGCAACTTATGCATATTGAATGTATTTCTGTATAGTTTTAAATATACCTATATTTATATGACAGTTGCAATCTTGAATTTTTTTTATACTTTTATTTGTTTTTGAGAACATTACACAAATAAAAGTGTCACCTTTTTCTTAATATAAAGAAGATTGTTTTCCAAAGGAGAATTTAGATTTATCTATGTTCAATAATACTTAAATTTATATTTTCACATTTGTATAAAACCTTGATCTAGACGTGGTGTGTGTGTGTTTAATTTCAGAAACGATTTTTAAAATACAAGAAGGAGAAAGGGAAGGAAACTGTAAGTAGCTGTTAATTGTCTGTGTTGTATTCAGCCTTGTGCTTGGTGCTTTTAGAAGGTGGTCTCATTTATTTCCCACCACTCTGCCTTTGAGTAGACAGTGTTGCCTTGGTTTTACTGCTCAAGAAATAAGTCTAAAAGGTTATGGACGTAAATGCTGATGTTTGGGGAGAAAGCAGCTTTATTTTACTAGAACGATTGCAACTGCTCATTTATTAAGCTGTGCCAGGAAAACTGAATCAACAGATTTTTTTCATTTTTTTTTTGTTGTTGGAACTGATTTTTGTCATTGTTAATTAGATTAAGTAGATATCTCATATAATTCTGTTTTTAGGACAATGAAAGGCACAGAGTTGCTTGTGTTCTTTCCTGTTAGGCTTTTGTTCACTGCTGTCTCCAGTATCCAGAGGAAGTAGCAGCCTTAAGTGTAAAGTAGGCATTCAATTTCTGTTTCAACAGAAAGAAAAAAGAAAGGGAGAAATTTAGAGAGAGAAAGGAAAAGAAGGGAAGGCAGTAAGGGAGAGGAGCTTATCCTCTCAGTTCAATTCAGTTCAGCTCAGTCGCTCAGTCGTGTCCGACTCTTTGCGACCCCATGGACCGCAGCACGCCAGGCCTCCCTGTCCATCACCAACTCCTGGAGTTTATTCAAACTTATGTCCATCGAGTCAGTGATGCCATCCAATCATCTCATCCTCTGTTGTCCCCTTCTCCGCCTGCCCTCAGTCTTTCCCAGTAGCAGGGTCTTTTCCAATGGGTCAGCTCTTCGCATCAGGTGGAAAAAGTATTGGACTTTCAGCGTCAACATCAGTCCTTCCAATGAACACCCAGTATGGATCTCCTTTAGGATGGACTGGTTGGATCTCCTTGCAGTCCAAGGGACTCTCAAGAGTCTTCTCCAACTACTTGGCACATAAAAGGCCAAGTAAGGCTGTTGTGGGCTTGGGGTGGTGGAAGGTTAGCACTCACTATAATTTGCTATATGTCATGCATGATTAAAGGGTCCCCTGGTGGCTCTTCCGGTCAAGTATCCAGCTACAATGCAGGAGACCCAGGTTCTATCCCTGGGTTGGGAAGATCCCCTGGAAAAGGAAATGGCAACCCACTCTAGTATTCTTGCCTGGGAAATCCCATGGACAGAGGAGCCTGTTGGGCTATGGTCCATGGGATCTCAAGAGATTTAGGGACTAAAACGACTACTACTATGCACTGTTAAGCACATTATACCCATAACTTCATTAGTCCTAAAACCAACCAAGTGAGCTCTTTATTATTGTTTTCAATTTTACAAATGAGAGAATTATAGTTAGTTTGGTTAAGTAATTTACCCAAGTCACATAGCTCACAGTAAGACTTAAATATTTATCTATCTGACTTATAAGACATATTTTAAATGGACTTGTCAGGTGAGTGTAGATGTCACGTGAGGGTATGTTCCTCGGTTCTTGTCTCGTCACAACAAAGTTTTGGAGTGATGGACATTGAAGCCCTCGGTGGGCCACAGTTCTCAGGTCTGGACAGACCGGGTTATAGCTCTTAAATAAATTAGCGTTATAGCTCAGTGTTACAGCTCTATTTTATTTAGAAGATGATAGCCAGAGAATTCATCCTCGAGGCATGAGGGCATGCAAGGCCGTGAAGAGGAGAACACCGCAGCGCGTGGGAGTGAAAGGGAGAGTCCATCTTCGAGGCGCAGGAGAGAGAGAGAGAGAGTGAGCGCCTTGGCTCCTATTTTCTATATTTATTTCTGCCCTCTGGGCCTGTCCTATGCAAATTGGGCTTATACAGGAATGCTGTTCTATCTGCAGTTCTCACTCAGGTCCTCGGACCTTCCTTATTCCATTTTCGCAGGCTTTTCCCTTCCTTGTCTTCTAGCCACTGCCATTTTGGACTCCTGTTTCCTATTCTAACTACCTAACAGACTATTTACTCATTCATTTAGCAAACATTTACTGAATGGTGTATCACTCTTGTCAGATAATCATATCTTCTCATGCCTTACAATATCAGATAGAACATAAATAATCCCAGAGTATTTCTTCATTTACCCAAATGCCTTTTTAACATTCTTTACTCTGTCATCTGTATCTGTACATATGTTTCACAATGTACAATTTGCATGAATCAAGTTCTAGATTTTAGCCCTAAATTTTTCTTTCCCTGGGTCTCCATTTCCTCTGCAAATTATCAATATAGTTAATAAAATCAAAAAATTGGGAGTCATCCTTAACTCTTTTTTAAAAACTCCTCCACCCTAATCTCATGTTTTACAAGATTTTGTAAGGCCTGTCCCCTGCCCCATCTCTACCTTCATTTCTCTCCTGATGGTTATCTGCTAGTCATGCGGGCATTCTAGAAATTTTGAGAACAAATTAAGCTCTTTCTTACAAAAGGATTTGGTATGTGACATCATCTTCCTGAAATACTTCCTTTATCTTTTCTCTCAGGTTTCAACTTAAATGAAGCCTCTGCAGAGAAATTTGGTCCTGACAAACCATAGTTAAAGTTTTTTTTTTTAAAATTTCTGAGTAGATCCTTTGTTATTCTATCATAGCACTTTACTCATTTTCTTCTTAGTACTTAGAATAGTATAGAATGCAAGGTCTTTGCATCTTTGAATTTGTCTGTCTGGTTCTTGCTGGAAACCTGTGAGCACTGGACTTGGTACCTAGAAGGTATTTGATGAATATTGGTTTAATCAACAAATAAACAATTTTTGGCAGAACTGCTTGCATCTTGTCTGTGCATTCAGAATGCTTCTCCAAGGCCCATAGTGATACCCATTTTATGAACACAAACACATTTGTTCTACCAGGATTTTGTCTTCAGCCTCTTCTGTTTTCTCTCACAGCTCTCCATGGATTAGAATCTCCTAAACCTAAACCTTTAGCTGGGACATTTCTTTTAATTTTAGGCTGCTATTACTATGAGTCTTCCAAATACAAGTAACTTAAATGTAATATTTTATCAAAGCCAAATTGTTATTTTCTTCCCATACTTCTTTCTTCTTGTAAATCAAGATCAACGTCCACTCCATTCACACAGTCCATGAGGCTAGCAATGTGAGTCCCCTGGAGTATTGCTCTGTTTCATCCCATATCTGATCAAGGAAGTCCAGCCCATTTTAGCTCAGATGTGTCTCCCAGTCTGATTGCTTATCTCATCTTTGCTGCCTGTGCTAAAACATGTCGCACTCCATCTCAGAGACCTTTCATCCCTTTACTGTCTGCAGGATAAATTCTAACCATCTTTCCTTCAGTGTGCTAAGTCGTGCTTTACCCTTTAAGAATTAGCCCACATCTGTGTGAAGCTCCTTAGCCACTTCTCTCCTGATATCCCTCTCTGCATTGTGTACACATTTAATTGAGTACTTCTCATGTTGAATTGTCATCTGTCCATTAAATTTTGGATTTTTAAAGAAAATATTGGGTCGGGTCTTAGGTGTGGCATGCAGGATCTTCACTGTGGTGAGTGAGCCTCTCACTAGATTTGGCATATGGGGTCTAGAGCATGCTGGCTCAGTAGTTGTGCCACATGGGTTTAGCTGACCTGTGGCAAGTGGAATCTTAGTTCCCTGACCAGGGATCAAACCCATATCCCCTCCATTGGAAGGTGAATTCTTAACCACTGGACCACCAGGGAAGTCCCAAATTTTGGACTTTGAGAAGACAGTGTCTGGCCATCTTCATCTAGCAACTTGCTTTTGCATAGTTTCAGTTGGTGTTTAACGTCTGTTTTCAAGACAAACGATCAGAGAGGTCAAATGGGTACCCCACCCTTATGGCAGAAAGCGAAGGAGAACTCAAGAGCCTCTTGATGAAAGTGAAAGAGAAAAGTTTAAAAGCTGGCTTAAAACTCAGCATTCAGAAAACTAAGATCATGGCATCCGATCTCATCACTTCATGGCAAATAGATGAGGAAATAATGGAAACAGTGACAGACTTTATTTTGGGGGGTTCCAAAATCACTGCAGATGGTGACTGGAGCCATGAAATTAAAAGACTTGCTCCTTGGAAGAAAAGCTATGACCAACCTAGACAGCATATTAAAAAGCAGAGACATTACTTTGCCAACAAAGATCCATCTAGTCAAAGCTATAGTTTTTCTAGTAGTCATGTATGGATGTGAGAGTTGGACTATAAAGAAAGCTGAGTGGCAAAGAATGGATGCTTTTGAACTGTGGTGTTGGAGACGACTCTTGAGAGTCCCTTGGATTGCCAGGAGATCCAACCAGTCCATCCTAAAGGAAATCAGTCCTGAATATTCATTGAAAGGACTGATGCTGAAGCTGAAACTCCAATACTTTGGCCACTTGATGCGAAGAACTGACTCATTTGAAAAGACCCTCATGCTGGGAAAGATTGAAGGTGGGAGGAGAAGGGGATGGCAGAGGAAGAGATGGTTGGATGGTATCATCGACTCGATGGACATGAGTTTGAGCAAGCTCCAGGAGTTGGTGATGGGCAGGAAGGCCTGGAGTGCTGCAGTCCATGGGGTCACAAAGAGTTGGACATGACTAGGCAACTGAACTGACTGAAGGTAACATGCCACTTTCTGGAAGATTGAGCTTAGGTCCTCTAATGCTTTTGGCTCCAGTAGTGTTGGCATAAAGAGGCACTTTGAGGAGAAAACTTTACATCCTTCTGTAATCTACAGCCTTTGTTCCCTATTTATTCATCCCACATAAATTTACAGTCCAAAGAAAAATAACATGATCATTTTGCAAAATTAGGCCAAGACTGACCCCACTTTCCAACCAATTCACCTAAGTCCCTTCTATAAAATGACATTATGTACTTGCTTATTTCGATTGCATTACATAGACTTCATAGCTGATATAAATATGCAGATTAGCACAGTGCCCTTACGACTGGTGAAAAGCTGTCCGTAATTTACTAGTTTGTGTATTTTTTGGTATTCATTAGACATGGGATTACTCTGACAAGAGAACAGGTTAATGAGATGAACTCTAATAGCTTTTAAACAGGTCTGAGATCCTTTGTATCACTTGCCTCTTCATGTGTGTGTTCATTTAATAACTCATTAGTAACTACAGCATAGATCAGTACACTAAAATGGAAATACACTATTTTCAAAACAATAGGGCAGTTTTTGTGTTAGACTGGTTATTAAATATTATCATATGAAATCTTACAAATTGATTGTTATCTCCCATGGGATTTTATAAATGTTTGTTAAATATCTTCATAGTCTGAAACAGAGGTTGTCAAATTAGAGGCAATGGACCAAATACAGCCTACCTCCTATTGTTGTGTGGCTGCAAACAAACAATAGTTTTTGCATTCTTAAGTGGTTGAAAAAAGTCAAAAGAGGAGTGATATTTTTTAACACAGAAGAGTTGCATGAAATTCACGTTTGAGCGCCCCTAAAGTTTCGTTGAGATACAGTCATGCGACTTTGTCTTTATGTATGGCTGCTTTTGTGCTGTCACTGCCCGGTTGAGCAGCTGCAACAGAGATTGTAATGGCTCACAAAGCCTGGAACGTTTACTCTTTGGACCTTTACAGAAAACCTTTGCCTTCTTCTGGTCTGAAGTAGAGCAGAGACTCTCCAGATCCTACCTGTCCCACCCATTCCTGGCGTGCAAAATCCTGGCCTCTGTCTGAGGGCTTTCTCGGGGCCTGAGTGCCCTCTCCTGGGTTCTCAGCAGGTCAGAAGCAGCCACATATCAATACCTTCAGGGAGGAGTTTTGTCTCAGTGAGTATTGATGGATACATACCCAGGCTCCCTTGTCGCTCGTTGAGCGTACTCAGCACTGACTATTAGAGTCCTCTTGGGTTGCCCACAGTGCTAACTGCCTCAGTAAAATGCCCTTCACTACTGACTCGGATCCACCACACTGTTTCCTGAGATCTTTCCCATCAACTACTTGTACTAGAATCCTTGTTGCAGAGTGTGCTTCTGGGGAAAAGTCCAAGCCAAGACAAATGTGAATTATTCGTGTATATATATTATTTAGGGTGTCACTTTGATATATAAGCTACTCAGGTGTGATGAAAAATTTATAACCAAACATTTGGGTCATTTTTTTCTTACTACTAAAGGAAAGGCAGGTTTTATTAATTGATAGTTTTATTCTGTATGACATTTATCGGCCAAATTTATCCTGAAAGATGCAGTTTGATAATTTTCTCATATTTTTGAACATAAATGCCTGTTCCAGGACAGTGATTCTTGAAGTATTGAATTAATCTTTCATATGGGAAAATCTTTCTTTCATCTTTTGTTAAATTTATATTTTCTCCTTTTATACTAATAAAACTTTCCTGCTTCCTCTTCAGAAAACTTCAGCCCAAATTTTATTTTGCATCAATACTAGATAGAAAAGCAAGCTCAATATAAGAAGTAGCCAAGATAATATTTTCCATATGATAATTAGCTATAGGTTCACAATTTTTTAAAAATGTATTTCATAACTCTGGAAAATGTCTATATTTTGCTCTTCGTATACCCTTCATATTTTTTCTCCTATTGGTTAGTTAAAATTAATTAAATATTGTCAGACCTAAACCTTTGCTATTTACCTTTTAAGATTCGATAGGTGTCTGTTGCTTGAATAAAACTTTAATATTACTACTTAAGTTACATTGCCTGATTCTAAACTGTTTCAAGGAATGCAATACACATTTAAGAGATGTAATTAAAAAACCCTGAGGAATAGAATATTTATTTTGTTTTCACTACATTAATGTTTTATTGTTTAAACAATTATACTGACTCAGATTACTTGGATATTATCCAGTTTTTGCCTCTTTTTTGTGTATACGTTAATGCAGTGTATTGTTTAACAATTTAAGAGACATGATTATATGAAAAAAAGTTACATTTTGCATTTAAAATGCAGCCATTTGTGTAAAAAGAGATACTCACATATATTTGTATTAATAATTACCTAGGGTATATTTAAAACAATACAGAGGAAACTAGTAGCTGTGCTTTTCTTGGAGAATGGGAATGGGAGACCAGAATCAGAGGTAAGAGAGAGACTTTTCACTGTATGCTTTTGACACTATTTGTGGAGTGTTTTTTACCATTTATATGAATAATTAAAAAAGGAAGTTCAAAAGAAATAAAAGAAGGGAGAAGGCAAATAAGGGAACTCTGGTGTTAGAGATACCCAGGTTTGAATACCAGTTCAGCCACTTACTGACCATATGATTTCATTGACATCATTTAATCTCTCTGATCTATAAAGTACAGATGATACAGTTATAACACATGTATAGGGCACTTTTGGAGAAGGAAATGGCAACCCACTCCAGTATTCTTGCCTGGAAAATCCCATGGACAGAGGAGCCTGGTGGGCTACAGACCATGGGGTCACAAAGAGTCAGACACAACTGAGCGATTCACTCACTCACTCACATAGGGCACTTTGCATACTGCCTGGTACCTGGTAAGCCTCCACTAAATGGTTATGTGACCATATGCATTATTAATGTTTAAAATAATCGTCTCCCCTGACCTCTACACAGAGTAGGTTTTCGTCTGCCCACTTACTCAACACATTTTCTGAGTATTCTCTTATTGACAGGGACAATAACCTGCCTGGGAAGTCACAATGCATCGCTTCTGCCATACTCTGTTGGTCATAAGATTCAAGGGGAGGGGCTCCAGACTAAGTTTCCGTGGGAGGAGTATAAGAATTTACTGTCGTCTTCAGTCTACCTTAGTCTGCTTTCTGGTTGCAGATTATTTACATCCCTCTCACTTGCAAAAACATGTACCCCATCCAGGGTTTTCCAAAGTGTCATTCTACTATAGCGTCAGCTCATAATCCTGGACTTCTTAAATGATATTGGATCCAGGTGTGGTTGAAGATCCTCACATGTGGTAACTTGGGTTACAGTTCCTTGAATTCAGAGCCTTCTGTTCTGAAGACCTGTTCATTGAAGAGGCTGGTTATCTGTACTTCTTCTCCACTTTAACATCTCCACTGTTAACATTGTGGGAGAAATAGCAATTACTCAGATATGCAGATAACACCACCCTTAATAGCAGAAAGCGAAGAAGAACTAAAGAGCCTCTTGATGAAAGTGAAAGAGTAGAGTGAAAAAGGTGGCATAAAATTCAACATTCAGAAAACTAAGATCATGGCATCTAGTTCCATCACTTCATGGCAAATAGATGGGGAAACAGTGGAAACAGTGTCAGATACCACATTTTTGGGCTCCGAAATCAATACAGATGGTGACTGCAGCTGTGAAATTAAAAGACGCCTGCTCCTTGGAAGAAAAGCTATGATCAACCTAGATAACATATTAAAAAGCAGAGACATTACTTTGCCAACAGAAGTGCGTCTAGTCAAAGCTATGGTTTTTCCATATGGTCATGGATGGATGTGAGAGTTGGACTATAAAAACTGAGCGCTGAAGAATTGATGCTTTTGAACTGTGGTGTTGGAGAGGACTCTTGAAAGTCCCTTGGAGTGCAAGGAGATTCAATCAGTTCGTCCTAAAGGAAATCAGTCCTGAATATTCATTGGAAGGACTGATACTGAAGCTGAAACTCCAACACTTTGGCCACCTGATGCAAAGAACTGACTCATTTGACCTGATGCTGGCAAAGATTGAAAGTGGGAGGAGAAAGGGATGACAGAGGATGAGATGGTTGGATGCCATCACAGACTCGATGGACATGAGTTTGAGCAAGCTCCAGGAGTTGGTGATGGACAGGGAGGCCTGGCATGCTGCAGTCCATGGGGTCACAAAGAGCTGGACACAACTGAGCGACTGAACTGAACTGAAGTGAGTATCCCCACTCCCATGCATACCTTGGTGAGGTGGAGATAGGATCACTGCAGAAGCTGTCCTATTAAAAAGGGGGAGAACGGAAGGCTTGTACCACTTAGTGATTATGATTGATAAAACAAGACCCCTTTGCTCCAAGATGCTATGTCCTAATCCCCAGAATCTGAATATGTTGCCTCCCATAGCCAAGGGGACTTTGCAGGTGTGTTTAAGGTTAAAGGACTTGAAATGGGACGATTATTCTAGGTTGTCCCGATCACCTGTGTCCTTAAAAGTAGAAGAGGAAGGCAGAATAATGAGTCAGAGAAAGGCTGCTGTTGGCTGTGAAGGTGGAGAATGGAGACCACAAGCTGAGGAATGTCACGACCTCCAGAAGCTGGAAATGGCCCTCTGTTTATAGTCAGCAAGAAAATAGGAAACCCACTCCTATGATCTCAAGCTACTGAATTTTGCCCAACACCAGAATGAGCAGATAACAGGTTTTGTCTTAGAGCCTCCAGAAAGCACTGCCAGTACCTTGGTTTTCATCTGGTGAAACTTGTACCTGATTTCTCATCTCTAAGATCATAAATTTGTGTTGTTTTAATCCGCTGAATTTGCAATATTTTGTTATGGCAAATATATTCCCATCGGTGGGAAACGAGTCTCCTGATCCATAGTAATTCTGAAATCCATTCGGGCACAGGCTGCCACCAGTTCCTTGACCAGGCCCTGGTTATGGCCTGGTTGTACATCTCTAAGCTCTTGGCTCCATGCCCTAGGATCTTTGGGCTTACCCTGTGTATCACCATTCCTCTTGCAAGTGGTAGCTGGGCAGACTAAACCTGCTTTCCATTCTCTGCAGAACTGGTGGCACTGTGGATCTTCTTCCTTGTCCCCTTTAGTTTAAGCCAATGATGCTCCTGTTGGTAGTTTTCTTGAAAGCTTTGTGAGTTTTCTATGAGTCCTGTTGGGGTTTACTCCATTAGATAAAAACCACACGCACAAGTCTCTTCAACATAGATCCCTCTCTGGTTTGGCTGATAGGGTGCTGTGAGGCAAAGCCCTTACTAGTCACAGAAGCCAGTTGGAATGGTGGAGAGGGTTAGTTTTTCTGAAGACTTAAAAAAAAATCTTTCATAGTCACATCCTTAAATAATCTTTATGCTGAATCTTCCTGCTTTGAGGATCTCTTGCCTGGAGAGGTTGGGAATGACTTTGGTGCTTTCTAAGGCTTTTCCTTCTGAATTAATTTATAGCAAATATTCTTGTCTACTCTTGCCTGCCTGCTCATTACAAATACAGAATAATGCACTTGTTCTCACTTTTTAACACATACCAGAATCACTTGGAACTGATGCCTGAGCCTTATACACAGACATGCTAATGAACTCTTCTGGGGTGTAGTCTGGACAGTAGGAATTTTAAAAGCTCCCCACATGATTCTAACAAGGATTCAAGATGGAGAACAGTTGCCTTTAAACAACACAGTAGTGTTGCTTATAGTCAAAGTGAGCTTTAAAGTGTATTTATTTCGTCTTGAATTCCTAAATTTCCTACAGAAATTTCCTAAAGGATTAAATGTGTGATAAAGCAGCATTTTTAGGTTTCTGCGTTTTCGTAACTTGTTAAGTTCAGAGTAAAAATCCCATATACGTAGCTTTTCAATTTTATAAAATAATTTTGACACAAACCAGAAATTTTACAGTCGTCCTAAGAATTAGTGTGAATAGATGCTTTCGAATAACTCTATGGAAATGCTGTTTTTATTTCATAGTTTCTCAATCTAACTTCTATATTAGGCACTTTGAAAATGATGATCAATTCTTTTGTAAACTATTCAGATAGAACACTATATTTTATAAGAACAAAATAACGTGAACAGGAAGACATCCCCTACTGCCTGCAAATTAATGTGTCCACAGTTACCCACATTGCTATGTGTGGCTTTTAGTGTAGAATGTTTTGGTTCGTTGCATGCACTCTTTGTGAGCAATGTTTTTTTCAAACTGATTTTGGTTTGCGTTAGAAGGAGCACTCTTCTTGTTCGGCAGCTGGTATGAATTTAATTATTGAAAATAAAGATGATCTGATGTTTCATTGAGCTTTCTGAATAACAGGATAATTTGGTCAGCATTGCTATCTAAAAGGGCCTGGAAGAAAGCCAGATCGCTAGAAGCAACTGCTCTGGTGAGGAGGAAATTATCAGCAAATTCATGTGATTTATGCCATTTAACATACAATTAAAAGCTGGTATGGATTTGCTTGATACTCTAAATGCTTTTTTATCTTGCAACTTGGTGACAGAGAAATGTTATAAAAAGGAAATAGCTGCTGATGTATGTTCTACATTTAACACGTGGTTTCACAACTGAAGCTACTGTCCCTGAGTAGAACTGCTGCTTACAGTGGCAGCAGGATTGGAAGGTGCAAGACCAGGAGTATTTGCAATGTGAACGTGTTCTTGGCGCTGAAAGTGCGTAGGCAGCAGAGAGAAACAGGGTTGGAAATGCAGAGAACCAGAAACCAGGCATATATGAAAGAAACTTTCAATTCCATATTAGGTGGTGTTATAAAAGAAACTTTTGGAGTCTGTTTGTAATAAAAACTAAAAATCTGCCAACTGTGTTAGAAGAAAGACTGAATTACTTTTCTGTTCCCTCTTTAGAAAATATGAGCTGTTGTCATTTAAAGAGTTGGTAATGAGTATACAGATTAAAACAATTTAGAAAACAGTCTTAAAACTCTGGCAGATATGTCATATAGATAGATATCAAAAAGTGTATCTATAGATATAGGTAGGTTAACAGTAGCAACAGAAAGATTTTTAAAAATATCTTGAAATAAATATAACTAGAAATAAGCAGAACCTTCTTGAAGAAAATGTTATATCTCTATCTCTATGTCCATAAAAGATGACTTAAATAAATCATATACTTATCTTGGGATGAAAAGCTTAAACTTGTAAAATTGTCAATTCCATTTAGATTAATGTATACATTTATTGAGTTCCAAATAAAAATATGGGAAAGGCTCAAAAAAATGTCTCAGATATGTCATCTTTAAAAAAATGAGTAATTCATTGTTATTTATTTTCTCATTCTAAATACATTTTCACTTTTATGCCAATTTAAAAAAAAAAGAAAAAAAAATGCCAGTCTGTGTATCACACGGACGTCAATCTTCCCCTGCCATTCTGATTGAAGCAACTCACCTTCCAGACTTTTCTCTCCTTCTGGACCATAACTTACTTTTTTTTTTTTTTTATAAACTTTTTATGTTGTATTGGGGCATAGCCAATTAACAATGTTGTGCTAGTTTCAGGGGAACAGTGAAGGGTCTCAGCCATCCATAATACTTACTTCTTATACCTTCCATTTGTTTTGCTTCTGCCTTTCATTTGTGTTTCTGCTGATGACTAGCTCACATCAGAGCCAAATGTCTGGGTCTAGGCTTTCCAAGTGCTTGCATTTTTCATCCCTGTAGCACAAGACCCCCTTCGGTGGCAGTGGCTATTCCTGCACGAATTTACCAAGGGAAGCACTAGGTATTTTAACAGAGTTGATCAGGACTTAAACATCGGTGATTATTAGTGTGGGAATTTGGGGGCAATGTGAATGGTTACATGAAGGAGGGAGCACCAGGGAGACTTTATTAGCAACTTGTAAGTCACGACGTTTTCTCTTTCTGTGTTTGTCTGCATCTGAGAGCTAGGTGGTTGAGCAGGGATTGATTAATCCAGAACACTGAAATTGAAACAGAAAATGAGAGTTGAGGGTAGGGTGAGGGTGGGGTGGGGGAGAGAAGGGGAGGGTAGGAAGTAAGGGATGGGGAGGAAAGGAGAGATTTTGACTTGTAGATGTGTAGCTGGGCAAAGTATTAGCTTTGAGGACACCTGATGAGATGTTCAAGTTGGTCTTAGTAAAGGCAGAGGAACCAGAGATCAAATTGCTAACATCCGTTTGATCATCAAAAAAGCAAGAGAGTTCAGAAAAACATCTACTTCTGCTTTATTGACTATGCCAAAGCCTCTGACTGTGTGGATCACAATAAACTGTGGAAAATTCTGAAAGAGCTGGGAATACCAGACCATCTGACCTGCCTCTTGAGAAACCTGTGTGCAGGTCAGGAAGCAACAGTTAGAACTGGACATGTGACAACAGACTGGTTCCAAATAGGAAAAGGAGTATGTCAAGGTTGTATATTGTCACCCTGCTTATTTAACTTCTATGCAAAGTACATCATGAGAAGTGCTGGGCTGGAAGAAGCACAAGCTGGAATCAAGATTGCTGGGAGAAATATCAATAACCTCAGATATGCAGATGACACCACCCTTATGGCAGAAAGTGAAGAGGAACTGAAAAGCCTCTTGATGAAAGTCAAAAAGGAGAGTGAAAAAGTGGGCTTAAAGTTCAACATTTAGAAAACTAAGATCATGGCATCTGGCTCCATCACTTCATGGGAAATAGATGGGGAAACAGTGG
This sequence comes from Antilocapra americana, assembly GCA_007570785.1. Lineage (NCBI taxonomy): Eukaryota > Metazoa > Chordata > Mammalia > Artiodactyla > Antilocapridae > Antilocapra > Antilocapra americana. The sequence continues at coordinate 18,020,739 of ML660765.1, read as the reverse complement.
AAACAGTGTCAGACTTTATTTTGGGGGGCTCCAGAATCACTGCAGATGGTGATTGCAGCCATGAAATTAAAAGACACTTACTCCTTGGAAGGAAAGTTATGACCAACCTAGATAGCATATTTAAAAACAGAGATATTTGCCAACAAAAATCTGTCTAGTCAAGGCTATGGTTTTTCTAGTGGTCATGTATGGATGTGAGAGTTGGACGGTGAAGAAAGCTGAGTGCCAAACAATTGATGCTTTTGAACTGTGGTGTTGAAGAAAGACTCTTGAGAGTCCCTTGGACTGCAAGGAGATCCAAACAGTCCATCCTAAAGGAGATCAGTCCTGGGTGTTCATTGGAAGGACTGATGTGGAAGCTGAAACTTCAATACTTTGGCCACCTCATGCGAAGAGTTAACTCATTGGAAAAGACCCTGATGCTGGGAAGGATTGGGAGCAGGAGGAGAAGAGGACAACAGAGGATGAAATGGCTGGATGGCATCACCAACTCGATGGACATGGGTTTGGGTAGACTCCGGAAGTTGGTGATGGACAGGGATGCCTGGCGTGCTGTGATTCATGGAGTCGCAAAGAGTCGGACACAACTGAGTGACTGAACTGAACTGAACTGATGAGGACACCTGCAAACTTCTTTGGGCCTAGTACTCGAGAATAAGACTTTCCTGTTGATCAGGTTAGTTAACCTATCTTAGTAGGTGGTTTACTTCACTGGAATATAAAAAGCCATTCCTAATACTTACTATTTGAGGTAGCAAGTACAGGGTGAATGATGCCAGTTTCATGAATGATGAAATCAGTTTCAATTGTGACTTATAAAGCTTCTGAAAACCATTGTAGCAGTTCTTTGATGGATAAAGGAAAGCAGAAACTGCAAGTAAAAATCTTCCAGGTGTTAGAAAACAGTTAAAGAAATTTAATTTCTAACATTAAAGGAGCATGGAAAAGTAAATGAAAGCTGTATTGAAGTTTTAAAATTTAAGCAGAAAAAAGATATGTGAATTCTGAGATCTAATTGTGTGATCTGGCTGTAGACAATTTTAAAATTGTGACTGATGGAGATTGGGAGAATATATTTTGCAAGTGATATAAATAATACATGAGGAATAAGTAATTTTCATTGTGGGAAATCACTGTTTTGGCAAATAGACACAACTTGGCGTATTACTTGTGTAGGGGTAATAGTGCTATTGTGCTATTGGAAAATAGTGCTATTGGAAGTGACTCTAAAATTCTTTTACCAAGTCATGATATTAATTCACCTTGGTAATGAGTTAGGTTGTCTCTTTGGAGACCATCTGGCTTGGGGATTGAGACTCCAGTAGGGCAGAGTTAGTGTGCAAAACTCCTGCACTCACTTGCTCTCTAGCTCTTAGCTGTGTGCCATAGTGCACTGCAGATACAAACTCCAGCCTAGTTATTGAGCAAATTCTATACTTCTGCAATTCAACTTTTCCATGTACTCTTTTCTCTTGCTCCTAATTTTTTTAAGTTCTGTTTGGTATGTTAACAAAAGTCTAGTTTTATGTTAGCTTCTATTCTCTGACCCTTTTCATCTGTGAAATGGCATTGTCACCTACTGACATTGGATGGGTATGGTGGAGAGTTTAATTTTGCAAGGCGTTTTCACACTTTTTTGCTTAAGGGCCCAAGAATATACAGTTGATTTATTTATGAAGCGACTATCATGGGAGGGACTTAATTGTATGAAATGATACGTGTATCACTGAGTCGTTTTGGGCTTCAGGAAGCAAAAACTGTCCCTAGTAAGTTTAGGCCGAAAAAGGGGATGCACTGGTTCAGAAGCAGAGGAAGAGTTGAAAATTCAAGGCTTTGGGAAGGTCATTAACCAGAGTAGCTCCAGGGATCTCTGTGATAAGAACTCATGGAGAATCTCTTATGGGCACTAGACTTGAAATGTCTCAGCTCCAAATTACTTCTGTCCTGTGTGACTCTACTCAGATTTCAGATCTTAAGAGAGAGAGGCAGATTGAATGCTTGGTCCAGAAGTCTCCTATGGGCCAGCTACAGTAGGAAGACTCTTAGGATGTCATAGTCTGGATACTGTGCTTATCCTTTGTTTGCAGACCCAGAAGGACTTCATGGAATAGAAACCTTTAGGGAGAACAGGGTACTGCTACCAATACAGATACCCATTACAAGTCCACTGGGCTACACTATCCAGACTTGAAAGTGGAAATGAAGTCGCTTAGTCGTGTCCGACTCTGCAACCCCATGGACTGTAACCCAACACACTCCTCCATCCATGGGATTTTCCAAGCAAGAGTACTGGAGTGGGTTGCCATTTCCTTCTCCAGATGATCTTCCCAACTCAGGGATCCAACCCAGGTCTCCTGCATGGTAGGCAGACACTCTATTGTCTGAGCCACCAGGGAAATAAATCTCAAATCAGGTAGTGGGGTAAAATCATTTACTTACTAGGTTAGTTTGCTAAAGCTGCCATAACAAAGTGTTACAGACTGACTTAAACCACAGAAATTAATTTTTCTTGCAGTCTTGGGTGCTGAAAGTCCAAGCAAGGCCTCTCATTGGCTTGTAGATGGCTCCAGTGTCTTTGTGAGGTATTTCTTCTGTGTGTAGTTTCCTGATCACTTCTTATAAGGACACTAGTTGTATTGAATCAGGACCCACTCACATGACCTTGTTTTTTTACTTTAATTACCACTTTAAAGGCCCTATATTCAAATAAAATCACATTCTGAAGTTACGGGAGTTAGGACAACAACATATGAATTTGGGGGGAACATGATTCAGGCCTTAATACCTACCTAGTAAGTTGTAGGTTAAACGACAGTGTGTTTAAGTGGCCAGCATAGACTTCAATCAGTGGTAGCTAAAATATTGTTACACAGCTCAAGAGTATTTGTATTGATGATGAAGTATCAGGTTATTATACTGGGTGCTATGATACAAAGATGGCTAAATTATGGCTCTCGGTTTTGGGAAGCTCAGTAATATATATTTTGCATGAATTGTGCTAATATATATAGATATGTGTGTGCTATATATCTAAGTGTATATGTATAGTATTATATACAGTACTTGGTAATCGTACCACCTCATTCAGAAGACAGACATCAGTTCCTGCTTTGGCAAATTACATCCTCTCTTCTGTTCCTTGAGAATTTATAATCCTTCACCCATCCCTCAAAACACCTTTTGTTTAATTGTCTAGTAGTCATAAAGGCCCAGAGGTGACAGCAAGTCAAGAGAATCAAAAATAAAACTTAGGATAGGAATTATTTTGTATTTTTGCTTTTAATAGCTTTTGAAAAGTGATTTCTCCCACAAATTTGCATAGTTTTTATAATTTTTTTGAGAGGAAGTGAGGCTTTGTTTTAGATAAGGCCATACATTTGCTCAAGCAAATCTTTTGTGCAAGAGATTTGTGGTTCCTTAGATTTCTGATATTCAGCAAGTTATTTTTGTATGTATGAAAAACCAGAAAACCTTCTTGTCTGAAACACACATAAAGTATGAATATATATGCTCATTGTAAAAATCGAAACAAAATATATAGAACTACACAGGGAAAAAGTCAATACTTCTCTTTACATTTCCCCCCTCTAACTCCCTCCAACCCATTCTCTTCTTGAATGGCAGGCATGGTGAGAATTTGGTTTGCATCCTTTGTGACCTTTTCAAACAGTATTCTCATAATTGTATAAGAACATACACAGAATTTGGGAACATTTTTATTTGACAGAAGCAGAATTAGATAGATATTGTTCTAAGGCTTTTCTTTCTTCCACTAAAAGGTTTGTGCTGGAATTTTTGGTGGAATTTTAATACTAAATCCTACAACTGGCCCACCTGCTCTCTAGGACTCTTGACTGGTATACAATTACTGAGAGCCTGGGAGGATGGGGCCAAAGTACAAGCCATGACTTCTGAGACAGAATAGCTGGACCAGTGCCCAGAGCTTTAGACAGCAGGTTTCCCTGTGAAATGACAGTGGTCCACGAGGAAGAGGCCCAGCCCTTGAGGCAGGGCTTCTTGCCCCTGGATTCCTAAGTCCAGGTACCTAGCCAGCCCCTGGATAAGGATGCTGGCCTGCCTCTGAGGCTAGGCTCTGGTTTGTGAACCAACAGAAGAGGATCAGGTAGTAACAGAAAGTTAGTGGAAGTTATTCTTAACTTTTGGAATAGTAGCTCTGCTACTAGTCAACTTTGATTCAAGCATGAGGCTGATGACATCAGTGATTCCTCTCATAGGAGGCAGATGAAGAACTGAGAAGTGGGTGGAGAGGTGGTCTGGGAGCACAGGTGAGAGTATGCTTTCTTCCATGGGCTGACAGGGAGACAGGAGGGAGAAGGATAAAAATGGCTGACAGGGGGACAGGAGGGAGAAGGATAAAAATGGCTGACAGGGAGACAGGAGGGAGAAGGATAAAAATGTCTTCTCAGAAAGTATATCTTGAAAACCTTACCATTTCAACCCATCAAGATTTAAATTATTTTAAACAGGTAATGACAACTCCTAATTTTGTTGATTTGATTCTTCTCTATTTTTTTCTTGATGAGTTTGACTAAAGGTTTGTCATTTTTGTTAATCTTCTCAAAGAACCAGCTTTTAGTTTTATTAATATTTACTATTGTTTCTTTCATTTCTTTTTCATTTATTTCTGCTCGGATCTTTATGATTTCTTTCCTTCTACTAATTTTTTTTTGTTGTTGTTGTTCTTCTTCTTCTTTTTCCAGTTGCTTTAAGTGTAAAGTTAGGTTGTCTATTCAATGTTTTTCTTATCTCTTGAGATAGGATTGTGTTCCTATAAACTTCTCTCTTAGAAGTGCTTTTGCTGCATCCCATAGGTTTTGAGTTGTTGTGTTTTCATTATCACTTGTTTCTAGAAATTTTTTGATTTCCCTTTTGATTTCTTCAGTAACCTGTTGGTTACTTATAAACATGTTGTTTAATATCCATGTGTTTGTGTTTCTTGCAGTTTTTTTTTTCTTGTAATTGATATCTAGTCTCATAGCATTGTGGTTGTAGAAGATGCTTGAAATGATTTCAGTTTTCTTAAATTTACTGAGGTTTGATCTGTGACCCAAGATATGGTCTATCCTGGAGAATGTTCCATGTGCATTTGAGAAGAAGATGTATTCTTCTGCATTTGGATGGAATGTCCTGAAGATATCAATGAAATCCATCTCATCTATTGTTTCATTTAAGACTTGTGTTTCCTTATTTTCTGTTTTGATGATCTGTCCATTGGTGTGAGTGGGGTGTTAAAGTCTCCTACCATTATTGTGTTACTGTCAATTTCTCCTTTTATGTCTGTTAGTGTTTGTCTTATGTATTGAGATGCTCCTAAGTTGGGTGCATAGATCTTTACAACTGTTATATCTCCCTCTTGGATTGATCCCTTGACCATTATGTAGTGTCCTTCCTTATCTCTTATAACCTTCTTTATTTTAAGGTCTTTTTTTGTCTGATAGGAGGACTACTACTCCAGCTTTCTTTTGCTTCCTATTTGCATGGAATATATTTTTCCATCCTCTCACTTTCAGTCTATATGTGTCTTTAGGTCTGAAGTGGGTTTCTTGTAGACAGTATATGTATGGGTCTTGTTTTTGTATCCATTCAGCCAATTTGTATCTTTTGGTTGGCACATTTAATCCATTTACATTTAAAGTAGTTATTGATAAGTGTGTTCCTATTGCCATTTTCTTAATTGTCTGGGACTGATTTTGTAGATCTTTTTTTCTTCTCTTGTGTTTCTTGACTATTTAAGTCCCTTTAACATTTGTTGTAAAGCTACTTTGGTGGTGCTGAATCTCTTAACTTTTGCTTATCTGAAAAGCTTTTTATTTCTCCATCAATTTTGAATGAGATCCTTGTCAGTACAGTAATCTTGGTTGTAGCTTTTTCCCTTTCAGTGCTTTCCCTTCTGGCCTGAAGAGTTTCTGCTGAAAGATCAGCTGTTAAGCATATGGCGCTTCCTTGCTGCTTTTAATATTCTTTCTTTGTGTTTAGTCTTTGTTAGTTTGATTAATATGTGTCTTGGTGTGTTTCTCCTTAGGTTTATCCTATATGGGACTCTTTGTGCCTCTTGGACTTGATTGACTATTTCCTTTTCCATGTTGTGGAAATTTTCAACTATAATCTCTTCAAAAATTTTCTCATACCCTTTCTTTTTCTCTTCTTGTTCTGGGACCCCTATAATTCGAGTGTTGGTGTGTTAGATATTGTCCCAGAGGTCTCTCAGACTATCTTCACTTCTTGTCATTCTTTTTACTTTATTCTGCTCTTCAGAAATTATTTCCACTATTTTATCTTCCAGCTCACTGATTCGTTCTTCTGTCCATTCCACTGTTGATGGATATTTAGGTTGCTCCCACGTCTTGGCTATTGTAAATAGTGCTGCAATGAAAACTGGGGGGCATGTACCTTTTTGAATTATAGATTTCTCTGGATATATGTCCAGAAGTGTGATTGCTGGATGAGATGGTAGTTCTGTTTTTAATATTTTAAGGAACCTCCATACTATTCTCCATAGTGGCCAATTTAGTGTACCAAATTACATTCCCACCAGCAGTTTAGAAGGGTTCCCACCTTTCCACACCCTCTCCAGCATTTACTGTTTGTAGACTTTTTGATGATAACCATTCTGACTTTTCAAGTGTGATTTTTGGCTATCTGTGTGTCTTCTTTGGAGAAATGTATATTTAGATCTTGTGCTTATTTATTGATTGGCTTGTCTGTTTTTTTATATTGAACTGCATGAGCTGAAAGAATAGCCTTTAAAATTAATATTAGTAAATTTGTTTTCTGCTTTAAATAATAATAGTTAAAATTTACTGGATGCTTAACATTTCCTTTGTTCTGTTCTTACTAAATGCTTTAGATAAAAAAATGCATTTAATCCTCACCACAGTTGTAATACAGAGATCCTCTTGTAATCCCCATTTTACATATGAAGAAGCTGAGGCACACAGAGATTAAGAAACCTGTCCAAGACCACAGAGGTAATAAGTGGCAGAGTCAGCATTCAAATCTGGGCAGCTTGTGACTGACAAAGATTTTTAACCTGTACATTTTTAACCTTTTTGTCTCTTGTGCTATAAATCAGTCATAGTTGTTTGCTTGTACCCATTGAATTTGAATGATAGAACTGGTGAGCAAAAGGCTCAAAGTACATACCCTTATGGATGTTATCACTGAGTTGAGGACACAGACGTTATTAGAATATCCTCTTGTGGATTGCCTGAGATATATCCATATTCCATCAGGAATGCATAATTGCAAATGTAGATAAGTGACGGAAAGACTCATAATCCTTTAGAGTTGCTCATAAACAAACTTGACCTAGACTGGGGAGTTATGAAAAGTATCCCTGAGAGAGTGTTACTTCAACAGAGATTGCATCAAGACTGTGTGTGCGGGCCCGTGGAGAATGTGACCAGAATCTTCCTGAGGGAGCTGCGGGTGCCAGGGCCCTGGGGCAGGAGGCAAGGTGGCTGCTGAAACTGGAGCATGGAGGTTTGGGGGAGCTCCACTGCTCGCCAAGGTAGCGGGGAGTTAGAGGTAGACCATGCAGGGCCTTGTAGGTCGCATCAAACACCTGTGAGGCTTTGTCTCCCTCTGGTTCTGGATGACACTGGAGAGTCTTTAATCACCCACGCAGAGCAAGAAAGCCGAACAGAGGCCAGTGTACACAAAGGACTGTGCTTCTCACGGAACAGGACTCTCCTGATGGGAAGGCAGTGGGCCCAGGATCTCTTACGTAATTCCTGGAAGGCGTTCTCGGACCACTTGTCTTACCTCAGGAGGTTTCTGGATATATATGGGGACCCATTGTAGTGCACAGAAGCACTGTGAGGCTGACTTCTGTTCATTGCTAGGCTTGAAATAGTTACAGAGTTTCTCCAAGCCTTATGGCAGAGTGTGTATTTGGTGTCCTTGAGTGACTGGGAGGTCTCTCCAGGAGCAGGGAAAAGTCAGCAAACAGACATAGGCCCTTGACTCTGCAGGCTTCACAGACCCAGACTTGAGTGAAGCACGGCCATGTTAAAATGTAGCCTCATTTTACAAATAAGGACAGGTTAACCCAACACAAAAAGACAGGTTATTTTGAACACGGTTGCAAAAATAGTGAACGAAAGAATCACAATGAGTTCTCATGGGCTTTGACCTCCAACCTACTTGACGTGTATTTTGACATATGTTATTTCTAAAACAGATCAATGACAATCATTGTTTAAATGGCTTAATTTGGTGATACTGGCTGATGTATTTGTATTTGAGAGAAAGTAGACTCAAGAAACACAGAGCTAAATTTTTCCTAGATACTACAAGTGCATTTTCAGTAAACTAATTTAAAAATCAGTAACAGAAGGCTTATGATCATTTTTTTAAAACTTTTTTTTCATAATTTTACATTTGACTGATCTTTTATAATTACCCAAATGTATGGCCATGAGTTCATACTGAGAGGAAAACTTTCACAAATCTATGAACTGAGAGGACCATTAGGCATTCAGAAAATAAGTTAATATTCTGAGGTGTATTAATTAATACTTTTGACTACCCTGACCAGTTAAGATCCTCAGAGACATAAACCCCAATTTCAAATCCAATTAAAGTGATATCCATTACTAAATTAACCCATGTACATTCAAATCTTGAAATAAAATGACATAGTCTCAAGACACCAATTAATTAATCAAACATGCAAGAATATGTCAAGAAAATTATTAATCCATCTATTCCAATGTGATATCTCAAAGGTCTTCAAGCTCCTTATATATTAGAAGTATTATATACCACATCAATTTGTCTTCACTTCATTTAAAAGATAACCCTGAAAAAATATTTCACCATATGCTTGTTTTAGATGCAGTGAAAAAATGTTCTTTTTAAAGCATATGGTGATATAATTAGGTGTCTCTGAATACAGCAAGGTTGGAAAGAGGAACTGTATGAACTAAATTGAAACAATTTGCTCCTCTGGTGTTCCCCCAGCCCCTACACTCACCCCCACCAGCACAGTGTCTTCTCCGGGTTAGCATCGTGTTAAGGGAGAAATACTGTCTTCAGCATTTACAGATGAGACAAGTCTGCTGTCATCTCCCGTAGCCGTGGCTAAGAGGACCCCAGCCTGACCCTCTCGCCCTTTCCCTTTGTAAGCCCGTGTGATCACGTTCCCTAGCTGAGGCGTCCTGGCACCTCTCCAGCATCTTTGACATCAGTGGAAAGTTCTGAAGCCGGGAGCCCGTTTGTATCTATGGCTTCCCTTGCTTTCTTCATCGACCTCATGGGATTATCTTCTACTCGTGGTGAGAGGCCTCGAGTTTCTTTTACTTGAATAAAAGGGTTTGTTTTAAAATACTTCTTCCTCTCTTGCTAGACTCAATCTCTGAAGGAAAAAAAAAGTTTGAAAATAGATTCCATATGATTTGATAAGGACAATGGTTGGTTGTTAGGAGAGATGTAAAGATTCATGTTTTGAAATCTGGGAAACAGAGCATCCTGACTTCAGATGGATTTGGGCGTGATCTTGTATACGGTTTTGTTTTTCATTTTCCCCGGCTCAGTAGCATCATTTACCAGTACAATAAGGGTAGTGGGATGTGTCACTTCAAAAAATTTTTCTTTTCTTAGTTGGCTGTGCCGAGTCTTAGTTGGCAGCACATGGAATCTTTGATGTTTATTGCAGCATGCAGGTTCTTTTAGTCGTGGCATGCAAACCCTTAGTCGTGGTGTGTGGCGTCTAGTTTCCTGACCAGGGATTTCCTGAACCCAGGCCTTCTGCATTGGAAACATGGAGTCTTAGGCCCTGGGACTCCAAGGGAAGTCCCAGATTTGTCTCATTTTAAACAAGTTCTTGAGTACATTTTAATAATGCACCTTTCATTTTAGAACATACGTGTCTAATATTCCACTGATAACTGGAGTCTGGATATATTTTTAAAATTTTACCAGTTTTCTTCAAAGTGTCTGACTGGAATGGATAATATGTGTTTGTCTTAGGCATATGTTGTTTTCAGCCAAATTCATTGCTAACTGATACGGTAAGTTTCACTAATTTTAAGTCCTATTTTTATATCATTTATAGTGAGTATTCTTGGTTTTGGTTAACAAGTGAAACTGTCAGCAAACAAATGTGGATTGTATAGCAGTATACATAGAAGGTAGACGCTACTGACAGTGGTAACTCATGATCACTTAATGGATCAGCTGCGGTGCTTCTTTTGTGACATTTTGATAGATGTTGAAGAAATGAATTGTTTCCTCTAGCTCTCCCAGCACAGGGACTTTCTAGTCAACTTGCTTTTGTTTTCACCTGTTATCAGGGGACCAGTACCTCCTGAGGTGAAATGCTCTCACGAGCCAAATCCTATTCCCTATCGCAGGGGTTTGCAACCTTGTGTATATGTCAGAGTCACCTGGAGGCTTATTAAAATACACATTGCTGGGCCTCAGCCCCAGAGATCTTGATTCAGTAGGTCACCAGTAGGGCTGCAGCGTTTACATATCAAGTGGGTTCCCAGGTATGAACGACACACTGGCCTGGAAACCACATTTTAGAAGCACTCCTGTAGTACAGCTGCAAGCGCCTGTCCTCTGGTTGGTCATCTCTGTGTCCCAGGTGTGCCGTGTGCTCAGTCACTCAGTCGTGTCCGACTCTTTGTGACCCCATGGACTGTAGCCCACCAAGCTCCTCTGTCCATGGGATTTCCCATGCAAGAATACTGGAGTGGGTTGCCGTTTCCTCCTCCAGGGGATCCTCCAGACCCAGGGATGGAACCTGCATCTCCTGTGTGTCCTGCGTTGGCAGGCAGATTCTTTACTGCTGAGCCATTGGGGAAGATGGTGAAATGTCCTACTGCTTATTGAGATGGACCCCACCCAGCTCCCAGGCACCCAAGTTCAATCTCCCTCTCTTTCATTTTTTGACCACAGAGCTTGGTCACTTCACTTAGGTTTTTCTCTCTTGGGCACTTCTGCTGCAAACTGTCACTAAAGGTCTTCATTCTCCCTACTCAGCCTAGTTGTTAAAAAAAGAAACTCCTTTTTTCTCTACTGAGCCTGAATATAAGCACCTGGATCCTGTTCCGTTTATGGGTTTTCAACAAATCACTTTGAACAAAAAGAAGTTAGTGAGGTAAATAAACTTAAGAAACTTCCAAATTTTATAAATTTTCCTCGCAGTGGTTCTGGTTCATAGGCCCCAGCCTCCTTTAAAATGGTAGCTGGAAGCCTCAGTGGGGTTTTCTCTTTGCTTGTGTTCCCAGAGATGGAGCCAAACAAAGTTAAAATTCCCTTTAATCCAGCCCCGTGGTCTCTTTCCTTCCTTGGGTCTTATCAAGGAAAAGCAGTGATACCTTTGTGATTCAAGTGAAAGTATATATCTTTGAGGACATCTATGTATCTGTCTTAAGAATTGTTATTCATTTGATACTTTCTCTCTGAAAGATAATCAGCCATTTTATTCTTTGGGTGGTAAGTATTTAATTTACAGCTAGGGTGGTAATGGTAATAATGGGTGGTAAGGATCTAATTTACAGCTAGGCCGATTCAGATTGAATCTTGATTTTGTATCCTGTTAGCTGCATGATCTTGCATATGCCATATAAACAGAGAGAACCTCAGTTTCCTCACCTATAAAGTGGAGTGATAATACTTATCTCCTGTAAGTATTTACATGAGACTACATGGGGCACTTAGCGTAAAGCCTTCAAAATATGAGTTTTCAGTGGTTGGTAGCTAATATTGTTAGTAATAATAATATTATTAATTAAAACACAAAGTGTCCCATATGTTAGAACGTCAAATGATGCTCTTCTGAACAGACCGTAAAATGACAGAATCTTGGATTTGGACTAGACCCTTCAGAGGAATCTTCTCTCTATCATCATTTCATCTGTTATTTATTGAGCATTTACTGTGTGCCAGCCACTGTGCATGCTCTAGTATATAGCTTTGATATAGCACTATCTATCCTTTTAGTAAACACCTACAGGCACAGAAAGTGAAGAGGAACTAAAGAGCTTCTTGATGAAAGTGAAAGAGGAGAGTGAAAAAGTTGGCTCAAAGCTCAACATTCAGAAAACTAAGATCATGGCATCTAGTCTCATCACTTCATGGGATATGGATGGGCAAACAGTGGAAACAGTGTCAGACTTTATGTTTTTGGTCTCCAAAATCACTGCAGATGGTGCTTGCAGACATGAAATTAAAAGACACTTACTCCTTGGAAGGACAGTTATGACCAACCTAGATAGCATATTAAAAAGCAGAGACATTGCCAACAAAGGTCCTTCTAGTCAAATCTATGGTTTTTCCAGTAGTCATGTATGGATGTGAGAATTGGATGGTGAAGAAAGCTGAGCACTGACGAATTGATGCTTTTGAACTGTGGTGTCGGAGAAGACTCTTGAGAGTCCCTTGGATTGCAAGGAGATCCAACCAGTCCATCCTAAAGGAGATCAGTCCTGGGTGTTCATTGGAAGGACTGATGTTGAAGCTGAAACTCCAATACTTTGGCCACCTCATGCGAAAAGTTGACTCACTAAAAAAGACCCTGATGCTGGGAAGGATTGGGGGCAGGAGGAGAAGGGGATAACAGAGGATGAGATGGCTGGATGGCATCACTTACTCAATGGACATGAGTTTGGGTAGCCTCCGGGAGTTGGTGATGGACAGGGAAGCCTGGCTTGCTGTAATTCATGGGCATGCTGCAAGTCAGACACGACTGAGCGACTGAACTGAACTGAACAGGTGCAGATGACTCACTATGTTAGAGCAGTCTCCATTCCATGTCCAGATTATTTTAACAGTTAGAAATTTCTTCCATAATGTAGTAAAATCTGCATCTCTGTTAACTTCCACCCACTGAACCATTACAACATAAAGCTTTTGTCAGAACAGTAAGTCCCCTACATACAAATGAGTTCCATTATGAGAATATGGTAGTAGGTCCAACTGGTTCGTAAGTACAACAGTCTAAGTATCCAACTAACATAATCAGATATATGGTACTGTACTGTAGTAGGTTTATAATACTCTTCACACCAGTAATACATAAAAATAAACATAAAACATTAAGAAAAAAATTTTAATTTTACAGTGCAGTACCTTGAAAATATAGTAGTACCAGCTACATCACTGCTACTTTTACCCTTGCTTCCAGACATCCTGGGCTTGAACTAAAGATACTGTACTACTGTTCTCTCTATAGTACTGTACAGTAACTTATACAAAAGCACAACCACTTGTAGAGGATGCATGCTTGTGACAGTGTACGCCAGACATGTGAACTAGCTTATGTGATCAGACATGTGAACGCATGTTTGCATCTTCGACAGTTCGAAACTTGAAAGTATGTAGGAGACTTTCTGTATGTGGAAGTTATTATGCAGGAACTTCCTTTCAGGAGTTTGAAATAAAATGTATTCTTGTTAAATTTGTAAAAAAGTAATTAATGTTTTTGGCTGCACTGGTTTTTAAATTTATTTTTATTTATTTTTGGCTGCACTGGCTCTTTGTTGCTTTGCCCAGGTTTCCTCTAGTTGTGACGAGTGGTTTGGGGCTTGGGCTTCTCATGTGCACAGGCTTAGTTGCAAATGTTGAACCCATGTCCCCTGCATTGGCAGGCAGATTCTTAACCACTGCGCCACCAGGGAGTTCCTGCACTGTTTTTTTTTGCTGTTGTTGTTGCTTTGTCGGGCTTCCTCTAGTTGCAGTGAGCAGGGGCTACTCTTCACTGCACTGAGCAGGCTTCTCTTGTTTCAGAGCACAGGCTCTAGGTGCCTGGGCTTCGGTCGTGGTGCACAGGCTTAGTTACTCCATGGCATAGGGAATCTTCCCAGATCAGGGATGGAACCCGTGTCCCCTCATTGTCAGATGGACTCTCATCCACTGCTCCACCAAGGAAGTTGTTGAATGTTTAATTTAAAAACTGTACAAAAGAGGATATACACACACACACACACAGCCACCTGAAAGATGTGAGTGGTCCCAGGCGTACAAAAAGTGGCCTCTAGCCAAGAGGTTGCAAACTTAGAAGCTTCAGAGAACTCAATTCAGTTCAGCCACTCAGTCGTGTCCAACTCTTTGTGACCCCATGGGACTGCAGCATGCCAGGCCTCTCTGTCCATCACCAACTCCTAGAGCTTGCCTCAAACTCACCTCCATTGAGTTAGTGATGCCATCCAACCATCTCATCCTTTGTCGTCCCCTTCTCCTCCTGTCTCCAATCTTTCCCAACATCAGAGTCTTTTCTAGTGAGTCAGCTCTTCGCATCAGGTGGCCAAAGTATTAGAGCTTCAGCTTCAACATCAGTCCTTCCAGTGAATATTCCGGACTGATTTCCTTTAGGATGGACTGGTTGGATCTCCTTGCAGTCCAAGGAACTCTCAAGAGTCTTCTCCAACACCACAGTTCACAAGCATCAGTTATTCAGCACTCAGCTTTCTTTATAGTCCAACTCTCACATCCATATATGACTACTGGAAAAACCATAGCTAGACAAAAAATAATTCAAGACCTATGAAATGGGTACATTTTTTTAGCACTGTCAGTCAGGGGCATTATTTTGCTGAGCATTGAGTGAAAGTCACAGTGATCACAGGAATATACTCTCCTCAGGTAAACTAGGTTATATTGTTCATGGAGAAAAATTAAGATTTCATATTGTTATGGGTTGAACTGTGTCTGTATGAAGATGTTCAAATCCTTACCCCTGGTATCTGTTAATGTGACCTTATTTGGAGGTAGAGTCTCTGCAGATGAAATGTGAGTTAAGATGAGGTAATACTGGTTTAGGGTAGTGAAGTGAAAGTTACTCAGTCGTGTCTGACTCTTTGTGACCCCATTGACTATATATAGTCCATGGGATTCCCCAGGCCAGAATACTGGAGTAGGTAGCCTTTCTCTTCTTCAGGGGATCTTCCCAACCCAGGGATTGAACCCAGGGCTCCCACATTGCAGGTGGATTCTTTACCAGCTGAGCCAAGAGGGAAGCCCAGTTTAGGAGAGGCCCTGATCAAATGACTGGTATCCTTATAAGAAGCAGGAAAGTAGGACACAGACGCAGCACAGGAGAATGTCATGTGAACATGGAAGCAGAAATACAAGCCAAGGATTACCAATAGTCCTTGCAGAATTTTATGTGATTTACTACAATGTTATAATAAATATACAGATATATGAAGTCCACCTGAGTGTTGATGATGTCAGGTTATATGTGATCCTTGTACCCTGTGTAATCCATACACGCTATCTAATTATCCATAGGAACCCTCCCTGGCAAATTTGGATGGCAAGAATATCCAGAAAAGAATGCACCCATTAGAAGGGATGGCCCACTTACCCAGGAAACGGAAAAGAGTTGCTGGGGAAGCATTAATATTGTTAATCCAGTCTTTGTTTCTGAGGAGTCAGATCTGAAGGTCTGTTCCAATGGTAATGCACACTCAGTTCCTCTGGCGCAGTTCAGGATCCGAATTGTGTTGTCACTTCTTTACATCGATTGTATACTTATTGCTAACTGTAGCTTGGTCTCTGTGACTTCAGCTGGGCAGGCAGGCTGAGTGACCGGTTCCGTCTGACCGCTCTCACCGACTGCTCCAGGTTTGCCTCCTGGTAACTGTGTTGTTGTTGCCGCCCTCCTGCTGCAGGGTGGACCGTTCTCCGGGTTCTGACCCATCAGATTCCGTGGCCTTGGCAGCAGTCGTTTCCTTGCTGGCTGTTGGACAGAGACTGCACTCACTTCCTTCTGTGGCCCTCTGTCTCTGTAGCAGCACACAGCATGGAGGCTTGCTTCTTCAAAGCCAGCAAGGGAGAGTCTCATAGCATGGTGGACATTATCATCTTAAGTAATGTAATCATATATACATAATCATTACCGTTTCCATTTTGTATTAGCTAGAAACAAGTCATGGGTCACCCCCACCCTCAAGCAGAGGGCTTAATACAAGCATGTGAATAACCTGGTAAAAGGGATCACAGGGCCATCTTAGAGTCTGCGTGTCAAAACTGAGTATATACTTATTCAGCTAGAGTCTCCATGTACCCCCTTGGTGGGAGGAGTGAGCTCACCAGGGCACATTGAAAAACATCGATGGTGGGAGGTTTCACTGTGGTTAGGTTGGAGAGTACTGTCAGTTGCAGTCAACCCTTTGGCCTTAACATTTTAAATCCCTCCCTTGTGCAAAATACACTTATTCCATCCCCTTCCTCCCAGTCTTATTCTATGACAGCATTTGCTCAAAGTCTGGGATCTTGTCATGGAAGTCAGGTACAGGTGAAGCTTCTTGAATGTGTTTCCACAGGTACATCTCCTTGAGTTACAGTCCTCCCAGTTTGAAGACCTATAGCTAAAGAGATGACTGTCTTCCTCTGACACCCCAACATCCAGCTGTGGGATAGTGCCCCAAGGATAAAACGAAACGCTGGATTTCAGCCTGTTTCCTGTGTCCATGTACCTGCTTGGCCCTTGGATCCATCTACCTTCTGGGCTCTTGCTTCTGCCCTGAGTCATCCTTTAAAAAAATTGTTTTTTTTCCAATAGGAAAGCTTGAGTTTGCAATTGAGAGGCCTTCTCAGCTTGCTTCCTGCCTATAAAACAGAAGTTCAAAGTCCTCTTTTTATTTAGTATTTATCTGTCCTTTTTGGTCTAAGATGACAGTGGTCCCATCAGAATAATTCTCTTAAAATCACTATGAGTTTGTGTGTCTTTAAATGTATCACTTTATGACCCTCTTTCTTCAAACTAAATTCTTTACCAGAGTGCAAGTGACACTGGTGTGTGATGACATTCTTGAGCTTCTGAGAGGCCCAGTTATTCAACTAAGAGGGTCTGCAAGGTGTGTTCTCAAGAGCCTGGAGAAGCTTTGGGGCTGATTGAAATGGTCTGCGAGGTACTCTTTTATATCTTTCTAAAATCTTAACAAAGAATTTTAGTCGTGCCCTCACTTTCATTTTTAGACCATGCTTTCTTGATAGTGCACTGGATTTCATCTCTGCCCAGAAGCTACTTTTAATTTTAGAATCATTTGCTGTCTAGAGAGGCTGGGAATAAGAAATCATTTTATTTTCAAACCCAGTGAGTCTTGGCGCCTCTATATTAACAGTTCATTCTTTAGCTCGTTCCTTTTGCATTTTATCACTGGCAGGAGAAGAAGCCAGGTGGCAAATGCAGTATCTTGCCTGAAAAGCTCCTTAGCTAGATCTTTGAGTTCGTTAGGTACACTTCACATTTTGCACCTTACCGCAGGAGACAGCATTGCCAAACTTTGCGATTCTTCATAAAAATTGCACCCTTTCCTCCTGCTTCCTGTGGCATTGGCCTTCCTTTGCCAACCCTCACTGGCAGCCTTCTTGAGGCCCTCAGGTTCCATGGATGCTTTCATGGAGGCTCTTTAGTTTTCTACTCACAGGCTCCTCCGTGTTCTTCCATTTTCTGCTCACAGCCTGGTCCCCCACACGATACTGTGTGTCTTGGGTTTTGTTACGACAGCATCCCAGTTACAGGAGCCAGAATCCTTCTTAATTATCGACTGTTAGGAAACAAATCACTCCAAGGCATAATGGCTTAAAACTGCAACAATCTGTTCCTTATTACCTCCTGTGGTGATGGGGTGGCCTGGGCTCAGTGAGGCATTTCTCACTTGAGTTCAGTCCTACGGGGGGCGGTCAGATGGTGGCTGGGAGTGGGACTTCAGCTCAGGCTGGTTTTGTGGCCATGTCAGAAAATACAGGCTGACCCAGTAGCAGTGTCAGAAGAGTTTAAAATGTAAATCCTATACAGAAACCCTCACTGATTAATTAAAACAGGGAAGAAAGCAAAAAGGAACTCGGTGAGAGTAACTGTGTAAATTATAGTGCTGAGGGATTGGTAGGGAAACCAGCCCCAGTAAATTCAAACCCAAGAGCCGGTGGAAGGTAATGACAAGTTTTCACTGGATGAGGGGTGGAAGAGGAGAGGGCTATAATCACTGAAGGAGCAGAGTCTACCTGGTCTCTTACTTTGAAATATGGAGATGATGAAAAATGCACCAACATTGTCAAGGCTCGATGTGTGTTAGTAGTTATAACACTACTAATTTCCTAATATTTACATTTTGTTCTCCTTTCATTGTAATCATTACCCTATAATCTCCCACTGTTAAAATCTACTCGTCCTTAAAAAGTCAGCTCAAATGGCAATATTCCCTAAGGCTTTGCTGGGTTTGCCAAGCAGAACTGACTTCTCTCTTCTAACTCATAGTGTACTTTTCCTTTATCTTATGAAACTTACTGCAGAATGCTTAATATTAAAGTGTGTGTTAAACTGCCTTATCAACCTAACCAGATATAAGTACTTTTAGGGCAAAAGCTTTGTTTTTTTTTTTTAATGTCCTAGAGTATCTGAAAGCCACAGGTGTTCAGACATATTTGTTGAGGCTGGGTACCAAGGTAGGGATTTTGTAAATACCTTAGTAATGAGTTCTGCATGAATATTTCCAATTTATTGATTAAAAAATCCATAAAGATCATTTGCTTCCCTTAATGTGTCATTAATTAAAAGCTTTCAGAAGATCAGACATAGCATAAACTTTTTTTTTAAACTTGAAAATACTTTGAGGTTAATGATTAATATTACCTCAGAATATTGAATAGGATGAAACAGCAAAATATCTCAAAATAATTAGTTTCCCTCCCTATAATTTTAACCAATGACTCAAAGTGATGATTTTTGTTTTCATTATTAGGTAAGTGCTTTCAGTGCATGACAAATAGCTTTGCTGTTAGATCTGATACACTTTTTTTTCACCAGTTAAATGTGGATACACTTGTAATTTTTAGATTGATTAAATTATTATGATTGAGAACCTCTATTTTTACTTCGATGCTGCTATTTTAATGCTCAGCCAAGACAGAAAAATGAACATGTGCAAAATCAGATCTTAGCCAAATGAAAGTACATGTTCCATGGAAGCTTAAAAATTTGAAAATAAAATTTGAGTATGGTAGCCATCCTTTAAGATGGCCCTCAAAGATCCTCACTTCTGGTATTGAAACCCTTGTGTAGTCCCCTCCCATATTACGCCAGGTTTGGTCTGTGTGACCGTTAGAATACCATGGAAGTGATGATCTGTGACTCCCAAGTGTGGGTTTAGAAGACAGTGCCTCTTCGGTCTTGTGTTCTTGAATCAGACACTGGGGTTTCCAGCTTTCGTGTCGTGAGAATATTCAAGGAGCTTTCTAGAGTTTCACATCAAAGGGACTGATATGTCTTGCCCAAAGGGTCAGCACCAACTCGCTAGTCACATGTTAACCATCTTGGAAGCAGATTCTCCAGCCACAGTCAAATCATAAGATGTCTACAGCACTGGCTCCTAAACTTCAGCCTCATGAGAAACCCTGAGTCATCACTACCCAGCCAAGCCACTTCTGATTTCCTGACCCACTGGAACCTTGAGATAGGAAGTTATTAATATTATTGTGTTTTGGACCATTATACTTTGGGAGTAACTTGTTACACAGCATGTGACTAATAAAAAGTCATGTTGGTTCAATTTAAAATATACAAATATAAGGCAAATACATAGAGACGAGGACATTGTAAAGATTTCTTTAATTAGCTAACCATACAGCTCACAGTGCAGATATTTTCCCATAAGTAGTATAGTTGTCAAGAACTAAATAGAAAATGTGTTGGACATAGATTTGGCAAGGAATGTATTGTTTTTTTTTTTTGCTCTATGATGACTTGAAGATGGGTACCTTACTGTACATATGTTCAACTGTGACAGCTAAAGTTATTTCTCCATTAGACTTTTGCAACAGGTTCTACCACTGTGTATCTTAAGCATATAGCTATATTGGTAAGAAACATGTGTCCATTTATAGATGAAAATATTTCCAGAAAATCATCTTATTATTTGTGAAAGTTCAGTATCTTAGCAAATGATCCATGGGTTTTGTGACATTGCTGAGTGCCTCTCCATATGGGGAGCTGAGCCTGCACACACATGGTAATGCATGCATCACCACATATTCACTAATGAAGCAAGGTAAAGAAATAGAAAAGCTTTCATTCCCTCAACATGCAGCTGGTGTGCGATGCCAGATGTAAAATCATTGATGCTCTTGCCAAGTTCTCAGGATCATGTCATGATTTATTTAAACTCAGACAGTCAAGAATACATTGATTTAAAAAACAATTGTCAAATTCAAGGAGACTGATTAGTAGGTGAGTAGAAATATATCTTTTAAAATAAAATGTTGGCTGTCTATTAAATATGAAATTCTTATTTACATCGTTCATTCTTTGTGGGCTATTGTGTGTTTTTCTGTGATGCAAGAGTTAATGACTCTACTTTCTAATCCCTCAACTCCTACAGAATTACTTTATAATGAGGCACATAAATTCACTAGAGCTGTAATTGAAAAAAAAAACTATGTTATTTTGAAACAAATGTTACAGATGCCTATCCAAAATGGATAATAAGTAGCATGTCTTCTTTTAATAGTCTCAAGCATTTTCTTTGGTACTTTGTAATTTATGATTAGAATTGACTTTAACAGAGACCAAGCTGTAGGGTTCCTTCCAGAGGAGTATATCTCCACGGACGTGAACCACTGCAAGAGTTAGAGACCTTTTTCTCCCTAGAGGAACCTTTTAATCTGGTGGTGGGAATGGCAGGCCTTCTGGGTGACTTGTCACGGATCAGGGGCAGCTGTGATCCAGCACTGTTGGAGAAGGGAACTGACTTTATCAAGCCTCTGCCGTGTGCCAGGCACTCGGGTATCTCACTCCATTCTCAAGACAGCCTGGTGTTTCAGTAGCACAGCTTCCTTTTGTTCTTACCATAGGTCCATAGGGGGTGTTTTTCAAAACTGTGGCAAAAAATCTGACATAATAAGAGGTTTACAATTCGGATAGTTTTTAAAGGTACAGTTCGGCGAGTTCAGGAGCAGTAAGTCCATTCATGTTGCCAGGCAGTCATCCCTGTCTTCCATCTTCACAGTCAAGGAGCCCTGCATCTCTCCAGGAAAATTACCCAGGGAATGAATGAAGGTGAAAAGTACAGTAAGGTATTTCATGTTTATTTAACCTTAGAGCAGATCAGTCAACATTTTGGTGCCTACAGGAGACAAGATGTCACACTCAGCTATTTGGAGGACATACAGAGGGTACACCTGCAGAAGGGAAAGGCTACCCATTCCAGTTTGCTGGCCTGGAGAATTCCGTGAACTGTGTAGTCCATGGGATCGCAAAGAGTTGGACTCGACCGAGCGACTTTCACCTTCACTTTCACAGAGGATATACAGACGAACAAGCGGAAAACCCCACCCTCCAACGTAGACTGGATTTCTGCAGTCTGACCTCGATTCCTTTATGAAGCTCTTCATTTGATAAGTCTGGAATATTTTCTCCATGCCAGGAGCTCTGCTTGTCGTTGACACAGAGTCGTGCAGTTGCAGCCCGCTGGTAACTACGTTCAAATCACTGTCAGCTTGGCCCTCATCTGTTCCGCCTCAGCTTGTGTGAAGGCAGTTGGAAGGGTAATCCCCAAACTGTGAGGAAGAAATGACAGCAGGCTTTTGTTGTAGGTTTGCTTATACAAGCACTTTATCAATGGCTAAAATCTGATTGAAGTCGTGCGATGACCCTAAAAAGTAGCTATGCTTATCATTTTTATTTTAGGGACGAGGAATTTTAAGCAGACACAGGTTAAATAAGGCCCATAGCCACGCAGTGGTAGGACTAAGGTAGGAGGCCAGGTCACCTTCTTCTAGAAGCTGGGTGTTTAACCCTCCGCCACACTGCCTCTGTTACGTGACCTTCATGGAGCTCCTTCTAAGTTAATTGTTCAAAATAAAGCACCCTTGAAGGGAGGGAGGTGAAGGGAGGGGGAAGCAGAGGCCAGAATTTACTCTCCAATGTCTCCCTCCATGTGGGAGGGTCTCCTACCACAGAGCAGCAAGGCCAGCCCCAAGGTCCTTTGTGAATGTCAGAAATGGGTAAACGCTCCTCCTGGAAGGTTTCGGTTAAAAAGTTTTCCTCAGAAAATGTTTCCATTAAAAAGTGACACATGTTTATGATCACTGTGATGCGTATGACACAGGTTGGAGTTGTGTAGTGTGTAACGGGCACAGAGGTGTTGGGCGGCCCTGCCCCCTAACCAGCTACTGTGGGTTGAATTGTGTCTCTTTGCCCCCACCGCCCCCATGTTTATTTTGAAATCTCATACCCCAGTTCCTCAGAATATAACTGTATTTGAAAGTCGGCTTTGTAAAAGAGGTGTTTACCTTAAAATGAGGCCTTCAGGGTGTGGTCCTAATCCAACCTGACAGGTGTCTTCCTAAGAAGAGGTGATACCAGGGGCGGCAGGTATAGAGGAAAACTGTGCCAAGAGGCAGCAGGAGAGTGGCCATCTTGCAGGCCGAGGAGGGAGGCCTCAGTGAAAACCTGCCCTGCTGGCACCTTGAACTTGAACTTCTAGCCTCTGGAACTGTGGGAAAAAGGACTTCTCTTGTTTAAGACACCAGTCTGAAGTGTTTTGCTGTGGCAGCCCCAGAAAAATGATATGTATCTGTAACATTTTCAGCTGGGTAAGTTAAAGCATAGGAATGGATATGCCCTGATGGAAATTGAGAGAGAGAGAGAAAAGAAGGGAAAGAAATGAAAGAAATCTTCCTTACTGAGGTAGAGACACCTCAGCATCTTAAAAGTCTGATGTTTCTAATTCAGCCCCAGGTACTGTATTATCTCTCTTTTGTAGCATCAGTATAATTATGTATTTATTTGTGTGCTTATTTGAGTAATTACTACCCTCCCCCCTACCACGATGCTTTATGCTTCATGAGAAGAGACCTTCCTTATGTCCTTAGCATCTACACAGTGAATGGAATATACTAACTGATCAATAATTATGGGTTGGATGAAAAAATAAAGGAAGAAAGGAGGATATTTCTGAACTTGTGAATGTTTTAAATTAGATTATTACCAGCTTAATAGAGATACATACATCCCAGAAAAGTGAAAATATAATATACAGAATAATACTGCATTTTTCCAGTTAAAATGACTAAAGCATACCCAGAAGTAAAACATGACTTCTTTAACATACTTTTGCTTAAAAGATTTATTTAGTGACATGTAAACCTGGATGAAGCACAAGCTGGAATCAAGATTGCTGAGAGAACTATCAATAACCTCAGATAGGCAGATGACACCACCCTTATGGCAAAAAGCGATGAAGAACTAAGGAGCCTCTTGAGGAAAGTGAAAGAGGAGAGTGAAAAAGTTGGCTTAAAATTCAACATTCAGAAAACTAAGATTATGGATTCCGGTCCCATGACTTCATGGCAAATAGATGGTGAAACAGTGGAAACAGTGACAGACTTTATTATTTTGGGCTCCAGAATCAGGGCAGATGATGACTGCAGCTATGACATTAAAAGATGCTTAATCCTTGGAAGAAAAGCTATGACCAACCTAAACAGCATATTAAAAAGCAGAGACCTGACTTTGCCAACAAAGATCCATCTAGTCAAAACTATGGTTTTTCCAGTAGTCATGTATGGATGTGAGAGTTGGACTATAAAGAAAGCTGAACGCTAAAGAATTGAAGCTTTTGAAGTGTGGTGTTGGAGAAGACTCTTTTTTTTTTTTTTTTTTTATTTATTTTTTTTTATTATTGTTTTTGCCATACATTGTCATGATATCACCATGGGTTTACATATGCTTCCCCTCCGGGTCCCCCCTCCCTCCTCCCTCCCCCCCGGGAAATCTCGCTGCACCAGTCCCGAGCATCAATCCTGGGCTGGCGATTGATTAGACACATGACAATTAACATGCTTCAATGCCCTTCTCCCATCTCATCCCACCCTTACCCTCATCCACAAAGTCCACAAGTCTATTCTATACATCTGCGTTCCTTTTGTTGTCTCGCATGTTGGGTTCTCATTACTGTCTTTCTAAATTCCATATATATGTGTTAATATACTGTATTGTTGTTTTTGCTTCTGGCTTACTTCACTCTGGATAATGGGCTCCAGTTTCGTCCATCTGAGTAGAATTGCTTCAAATGAATTTTTTTTTAATGCTGAGTAATATTCCATTGTGTATATATACCACAGCTTTCTTATCCATTCGTCAGTTGATGGGCATCTAGGTTGCTTCCATGTCCTGGCTATTGTAAACAATGCAGCGATGAACATTGGGGTGCACGTGGCTCTTTCAATTCTGGTTTCCTCGGTGTATATGCCCAGCAGTGGGATTGCCGGGTCATATGGCAGGTCTATTTGCAGCTTTTTAAGGAACCTCCACACTGTTTTCCATAGTGGCTGTACTAGTTTGCATTCCCACCAACAGTGTAAGAGGGTTCCCTTTTTGGAGAAGACTCTTGAGAGTCCCTTGGACTGCATGGAGATCCAACCAGTCCATCCTAAAGGAGAGCAGTCCTGGATGTTCGTTGGAAGGACTGATGTTGAAACTGAAACTTCAATACTTGGGCCACCTGGTGCAAAGAGCTGACTCATTGGAAAAGACCGATGCTGGGAAGGATTGAGGGCAGGAGAAGAAGGGAGACGGCAGACGATGAGATGGTTGGATGGCATCACCAACTCGATGGACATGGGTTTGGGTGGACTCCGGGAGTTGGTGATGGACAGGGAGGCCTGGCGTGCTGCAGTTCACGGGGTTGCAAAGAGTCAGACACAACTGAGTGACTGAACTGCACTGCACTGAATATTCCATTGTATGCCTGTACCATATCTTCTTTATTCATTCATCCGTTGATGAGCACTTATGTTGCTTCCATGTCCTGGCTGTTGTTCATAGTGCTGCAGTGAACTTTGTGGTGTATGTATCTTTTTGAATTATGGTTTTCTCCAGGTATATGCCCAGGAGTCGGATTGCTGGATCCCATGGTAGCTCTATTTTTAGTTTATTAAGAAACCTCCATACTGTTCTCCATAGTGGTTGCACCAATTTACATTCCCACCAACAGTGGAGGGAATTCCCTTTTCTCCACACCCTCTCCAGCATTTATCATTTGTAGACTTCTTAATGATGGCTGTTATGACTGGTTTGAGGTGGTATCTCATGGTAATTTAGATTTTCATTTCTCTAATAATGAGCGATATTGAACATCTTTTTAAGTGCTTTATGTCCATCTGTATGTCTTCTTTGGGGAAATGTTGATTTGTATCTTCCACCCATTTTTTGATTGGGTTGTTTGCTTTTTTTTTTATATTGAGCTAGAGCTATTTGTATATTTTGGAGATTAATTCTTCATTGCTTTACTTGCAAATATGTTCTCCCATTCTGTGGGTTGTCTTTTCATTTTGTTTATGGTTTCCTTTGCTGTGCAAAAGTGTTTAATTAGGTCATGTTTGTTTATTTATTTATTTTTATTTTCATTACTCTAAGAGGTGGGAGTTTTACTTTAAAAGCATTTAAAACACATATTTTTGGGTCTCAGACTATCTTGTTTTTTAAATTTGAATTATAGTTGCTGTACATATTATGTGATATTATGTAAGTTATAAGGTGTACGATATAGTGATTTACACATTTTTAAGTTTATAATCCATTTATAGTTATAAAATATTGGCTGTATTCCCTGTGTTGTAAAATACATATTTGTAGCTTATTTTATATCTGATAATTTGAACCTTTTAATCTGCTACTTCTATATTGCTCCTTCCTACTACCCTCTCCCTGGTGGTAATCACTAGTTTGTTCTCTATAACGGACCATAACTTTTGAATCAGAATATCTGAACAAACATCACAGGTAATTCTGTGGCATCCTAAAGCTTGAAAGAGTCTGTTTTTGAAAAAAAAAAAGTGGAACAGTCACTTTGATTCTGCATTGACTCGTATAAAATAGTTCCTGAACACTCAGTCTGTAAGAGAGACCATGCCAGGCACTGAGAAGACAAATTAGACGTGGTTTTTCCGAGCACGAGTAAAGAGTTTAATTGGGAAAGAAGATCCTTGAATAAAAACACCAGCTACAATACAAAGCAAAATGTTTTCCTGTCAAATTAAAACAAATGAAGGCTCTAAGAGAACAGGAAATACTTTTGATGGGGAAATCTGTGGAGAAGTGAAGTGAAACTTGAAGGTGTGGAGGACATCTGAGCTGATGCCAAAACGTGTGTGTGTATGTATGTGTGTCTGTGTAGGTGGTTGGAGTGTGCTGGGCCTGGGGAGACTGTAGTACAGGGAAAGGAAATGGCAGGAGCTAGGGCGGTAGACTGTGGTAATGCCAGCTTGGCTGGTGCCCAGAAAGACGAAGAAGGTAAAACTTCAGGGCAGCTTGGGGTGCATTTGGATGTAAAGCTTGAAATATCTTTGTACAGTAGACACCGGGGGGAATCATAAAATACTTCTGATGAAAACAGTGACCCAGTCAAGGCAGAGCTCAAAGTCCAAGGGGCCGCTACCTGCCAGATAGATTGTTTGGAAGAGTGAGGCGGTTGTAGTCAGGGAGCCAAGTGTGAGGTCAAAACCACATTAGAGATGAAGCAATGGGAAAAGAGAGCTGCAAAAAAGTGCTGAAGAAAAAGCTGTTCTGACTTGGTGTTTAATTAGATATGATGGAGGTGGGTGAGGAATGAGGCAAGATGACTCATGTTTGGAGCCTGAGAGAACAAGTGTACCCTTAACGAACAAGGAAGTCAGCACAAACTGGTTCTTGGGGAAGTTTAATTTTAGAAATGTTAAGCTTGGGGGGTGCTTCTGGGTATCCACATTTAACCATTTTATTGGGTCTTCTATTGCCCAGACTAACAGGCAAATCTATTCCATTGCCAGAGAGTCCTGCTGTTAACCAATCACCTACCTTACTTTTTTCAGTGAGTTCCCTACCCTCTTCCCCAGGATTCTTTAAAATTCTTGCATGGGCAATGTCAGGTCTATTCGGCACATTCTTGAACTCAAGACTCTGGAGAATCTGCAAGACTTGTAAACATTTTTTCTCATTAAAATCGATTATTTTCCATATTAAAATGGCAAAGGGTTGCTAGGGTAGCCCGTGATGGTTCTTTTCCCTAGGTCTTATTAAAGATGTGCTCCATAATAGCAGGAAGGTCATGAGGAAAGGACAGAGTGAATTACAGAGAAAGACTCTTCCATTTTACTACCCAATCCAGTTATATAGTTAGGCGAGTGGAACTGGAACTCTTGGAGAGGTCAGGATTAGAAAGAGAGATTGATGTGGGAGCTTCTTTTTTGAATGAAAATTGAGTAGGAAAGCAGTGAAGCAGTGGGTTTTCTGAGTGCATGCTTTAGCAAGTTCTGTTTTACAGTTCACAGTTTTTGGTGGCTGGCTGTCTTCTAAAATAGATTCCACTGTCCTCAGGCACAGTGAGTCACTTCATGTCGTTTTCCTCCTCAGTTCTACTCTGCATTTGTACCTTACCAGTTTGCTCTCATCTCTCACCTTTTGCCAGTGTTTCTAAGCCTTTCTCTAGTCTCCACCAAGGTCAGAGAAAAGGAAAATAGACTGACATCAGCATCCCATCAACAAGAGTTTTAAGGGTACTTTGTATGTGATTTGCATCATTCTGGGTGTTTCAGTCATGTCATATGAGTGATTGAAGTTAGATTAAAAAGGCTTACCTTTACATGACAATTGTTAAAAGTTGGCACAGTTTATCTAGAGAGGTCGTGTATTCCAAACATGGAAGAAACAGTTAGAATGGACGCTGTGTGGTAATTGACACATGACCATGAATTGACAATTGACAATGAAACACAAGTTCTATATGTTCTTGAGATAATGCGAATATGTTTTCAATTATTTTCTTGCTGACTCGTGGGTCAATTGTTTTCCACTTCTTTTCACACCTGTGTAAACAGAACCCTTATCACTGAGCTTGTTTCTCTTTATGATTACTTTAAATGGCAACCCACTCCAGTATTCTTGGCTAGGAAATCCCAGAGACAGAGGAGCCTGGGGGGCTACATTCCTGGGGTCACAGAAGAGTCGGACAGGACTCAGTGATTAAAACAACAATAACTTTATATCTGCCACATCCTCCATGTTGGTCTGTATGTTGGCCAATACGATAGGAACTTCCATTCTTTCACTTGAAACTTTATTTTTTTTTTCAGTCATTGTGGAAATAATCAGTTCTGAATCATGTTCTTTAAATGAGAATGATAAGTAGTTTTATTCCTATACATAGTGGATATTATGCAAATAACAAAACTCATTCACTTGAATTAAGACAGAAGAAATAGTATCCTACTTTAGCAGGAGGTACTTGTGTTTTACATAACTAAGGCACTCCCAATTTAGGAATAGCAGTAGGTGGAGGTCAATGAAAGACCAATATAATGTATTTTCTCTGAATAGAGCAGAAACTGACCTTTACAGGATGTTTGGGTGAAGGTAAGGCTAATATGAGGCAGATCTGCTTTTTAAGTACCACAGTCTTACCTCCCTCTTGCTGGAGCCCTAGCCCGTGAGTACTTGCCTACAAGGGGGATTATTTGGGAGCAGTAGTTTTCCTCTTTAGCATCTCTATTCTAACTACTCTGTTTGGGTGTAGCTTCACTCTAATTATAGCAAAAGCTAACACAGTGAACTTTAGGAAAATTTCAATTCCACAATTTGAGAGAGAAAAGTTTTTCAGATAATTTCTTCACTTACAGGTTTTCATTCTTCTTTATGGGATAAATCTAGTTAATTGATTATTCATCTTAATTACGACTGGCAGGATAGTGGACAAGGAAAATCTCTAAGCTTATTTACTATCCAAAAGTGAATGTAAGCACATTTCAATTCTAGGTTCTGAGGATGAAACAAGATCGTGCATAATGTATAGAACATATATTTGGTAAAAGAATCGATTCAGTTCAATTTACTACCAGTGCTGTGATGTGCTAAATCCATTGTTAATTCTGAATTTCACAGTTTTGAGAATGGCTCAGATAATTTTGTATTGACTGAATTATAATAGCAACCATTTATTGAGTGGTAAGCCCTATAGTACCAGGAGGTAAGTTCCATTATCTCTGATCTATGAAGCTTGGATAGAAGTAGCTTGCCTAGTGGCAGCCTCTTAAAGTCTGTTTGACAACCCACCTAGCTCTATACCCCTAGCTATACTAGACTGCCTCCTTGTGGCCATCTTCTAAATATTGGTGTTATATTTTGAAAGAACAAACTTGAGCGTGCTCAGTCACTTCAGTTGTGGCCGACTCTTTGCGACCCAACGGACTGTAGCCCACCAGACTCCTCTGTCCACGGGATTCTCCAGGCAAGAATACTGGAGTGGGTTGCCATTTCCTTCTCCAACAAACCTGAGCAGTTCTATTGTAATGATTGTGAAGTTGATCCAGGTAGGAAAATGTTGCAATTAAAGTAGAAGATTATGGACTTGAAACCCTCTGATGGGGGTATGCCATGGATTGAATCAGCTGGGGACAGCATTTCTTCCTTTCTAGAGTTGGCTAAGACCCTGGCTCTAGAATCATATAACCTGGGTTGTATTCCAGCTCTGCCACTTAGTGGCTTTGTGACCTAGGACAAGCTCAGCTTTCCGAGCCTCAGTTTTCTTATCTGTAAAATGGGATAATATTACTCATCTCACAGAGTTGTTGTAAGAATCAGATAAGTTATTACATGTGGTTTCCCTAAAATAGTGGCTGACCCTTGGTGAATACTACTAGGTATTATTAGTATTTCTATGTCCTTCACTTTATAGCTCCTTTCTGATTGCCTCTCTGTGAGCATAGTCATACTCTTGCTAAGAAAGGCATGGTTTTACTTTAAAATGTTGTGATACTTGTCCCTATGATCATAAGCTGCTTTTGTAGTTTTTAGTAAAGAGAAAAGTTAATTGCTACTCTTACAGATTTTCCACCTTCAGAAATAATTATTGCTTGAGAATGAATGATATTAATAATCCTTTATGTGTTTATTTCTGACTTCAAATTAATGAAATCAAAACCTGTTTAAAATCAATATTAACAAAGGCCAAGTATGTTAAGTGGTCTTATCTTTTGTCATCATTTCACATTAGGAGCAAAGTGAATTTACACTATATGACTATATAGAATCTTTTCTATTTCTGTGCATGCTTTGTGAGTGAAGTGCCTGATTAGACATCTTAGCCTTTTTTGCCCAGCTCAAGGAAGAGTTAATAAAGTAAAGTTATGTAAAGTGCATCAAACTCCTCAGGAGAGAAGTGTTATATTAATACCTGCCTCACAGTGATGTTCTCAGACTTAATGATAGAAAGTTTGTAAATTGCCTTGGTACTCCCAGTAATATCCTGATGAAGCATCATTTCATTTTATTGCAAGGAGCTCTAAGTTACACAGACTGCAAGTTAAGGGGGAAATAATATCCCAGTTTTTATTTTATAATCAGAAGTACATAAAATAAAAAGAAAACATTTTGTTTTAGTTTTGAGTGATAGAGTTGATCATTTTTACATTATCTCTTTCTATTATTTTTGAGAGGAGGAGGAATTTATAATGCACGGTTTAATCAAGCACTCATCATTAAAGTGTATAATGGGCAGAAATAGCAATCATGATAGAGACCTTTAAGAACACTAGTATTCAAATATTTAAAAATTAAATTCCAGTTTTAAAAGAGTCAAACTCTTTTTTTATATGATTACTATTAGGTTTGGCATTTTTGAGACATGTCTTCAATCAATACCTGTAATACTTACAAACATCGGTAGGGAGAATAGTATTGTAAACACATATTCTTGCTGTAGGGTACATTTTAAATGTCTAAACACTAATCAATATAGAGAAATTAAGTATTGATGAAAATAGCTTTATAATAAGTAATTATTGGTTTGCTCTTTTAGAAATTAGACATTTTCACTTTGGGAATAAAGAGTAAATTTACTGTCATGAAATTAAAGTGTTTTTGACCTTTTTGTACAACTTTCCTCTCTCTATGAAATGATTAGGTTTAAATATGATTGCACAGCTGTATTATGTTGCAAGCATCAATTTTTAATTATTATAAGGTCAATGTTAGAACAAATGTGATTAGTATAGTACCTCAATGCCCTTATTTACTTTCCTCTCAGAAACCACCCAGTGTTTACCAAAACCAGCCTGAACCTCTCTTTATTGTTTTGACTGATTAGATTTATGTCAAATCCTTTATTTTTTTTCCTCAGTGTTCATCCTATGTATGTTATTTTGTTGATTCTTTCAGCTTTAAAAAAATACACATTGCTTGATTTATCTCTTCCCTTCATAGAAGCACTTTTATTTTCCTGTATGGCTGTGTGCAGAGTCTCTGTGCGTATAAACATAAGGATGAACAACTTCACAATTCTCCTGCCTTTGTGTAACATGTTGTCTTAGTCAGCTTGGGCTGCCATAACAGGATACAGTAGACTGGGTAGCTTAAACAACAAACATTTATGCCTCCCAGTTCTGGAAGCTGGGAAATCCAAAGTCAAGACGCCAACAGATTGGGCGCTGGTGGGAGTGCTCTTCCTGCTTTACAGATGGCCATCCTCTGTCCATGTCCAAGGCCATGTCCTCATATGGCCTTTCTTTGGTGTGTATACAGGGAGACAGACAGAGAGAGAGTGCTTACTCTTCTTTCCAGAGCATTCATTCTGTTGTGAGGGCACCACCCTCGTGGCCCCATTGGCATCATAGCCTAAGTACCTCCCAAAGGCCCCACCTCCATAAATCAGGACTGATTTGTATGAAGTCCTCCTAAAAAAGAAGAGAAGTTCCCTTTCCAGATAGGGTTTATTTGCTTACCTGTTTGTAGAGACTTGCCATTCGTCCCTCTTTTTCGTACTGCTCTATGAGACTTTGGATTTAGCTCTTGAAATGAAGTGATATTGCATATGAAACCCATAGAATAACACATGATCTACACAAACCATTAAAATTCCCCAGATGTTCATCTGCTTAATGTTATGTGGCAGCCTGGGTGGGAGGGGAGTCTGGGGGAGAGTAGACACACGTATATGTGTGGCTGAGTCCGTTTGCTGTGCACCGGAAATTATCACAACATTGTTAACCGGCTAAATTCCAAAATAAAATAAAAAGTTAAAAAAAAGTCCCCAAATGTCTAGCCTGAATAGTAATTCAGGTTTTAATGCAAAAGTAGTTTTCTAATTCTTAGTGAGGTTTTTAGATTTCATTTTCTGTTGATATATTATGTATGTTGAAAACGACAACACTAGACAAAAGCATTTGTTGTGTTTAGTGAATGAGGTAGCATAAGGTTTCCTAGAAACTAGAAGCACACAGGCCAGCTGCTTCATCTCTGTGGCTTGGGGAATGAATGGTCAGAAGCTTGTTGGGTTCCATTGGGAATGTTAAGCTGTGGTAGTGGAGAACAGACCATCACTAGGCTATGACAAGGGGCAAAATGGCTGGTGGGGAAATGACTCTATTATTGATCAGGGTGGGCTTGAAAGAAGGCAACTCTTGCCTTTGACTCATATTACTTCAGTCAACTGAGTAGGGGTATAAAGGACACACGCAAGAATTACAAGAATTTACTCCTATGTTAGATGGTGCAGCCCCCCACCCCACCACCCATTCCCTTCTCATCTATTAATAGTATGCTATTTTTGAGTCACATATTCTAAAACAGTTGCTTTTAAAAAAGAAATATGTAGGGTGCTCTTGTTGAGAAATTTTAGGGCCTAATATTTAAGGTCTAATGATCAGATTCTAGGCATTGAAGCAAGGAGTTAGGAGCTATTTGAAGATTAGATGGTTCTTTCTGAACCCCTAAAATTATTACCCAAGAAGAAGCTTATTCTAAATGGCTTTGTGAGCTACTTTTTCTCCTACTCCAGCTCTACTACTGCTTCTACCCTCACTACCTACATAGCAAAATATTTATGAATAATGCATGAGAAATACTGCTGGAGAATTTTTTTTTTTATTTTAAACAGGACATCATGAAAGCAAAGAAAGAATTTATTATACACTAAACTTGTAGGAAGATCATGAGTATATGATTTGGTAGAATGTAAAAGCCACAGAAATACTGTTGTTTAAATTTAAAATCATGCTTTATTTCTCTCAGCCATGGAATTTGGGCAAAAGCTTTTTGAACCTAGGAAGATGTCACTGATTTAAGTGGTCACACATCTGATGCAGGAATTACATGGAGCCTTCTCAGTTACTTTTGTCGACTTAAAAAATAGTTACAGCCTTGAAGTTGAGAGTTGTCTTATTTAGTGGGAATTTTTAGGACTTCAAGCCCAGGAGACAGCATCTCAAGTGACCCCAAGAGAACAATTCTGAGAGAGTCAGATTATATAGAAGTTTGAAACAAGGGACAGGTAGTCTGAACATCAGAAGTATTTTTGTGAATTAAAGAAAACCAGATATCTTAAGTGAAAGAATCTGCCTGCAGTGCATGAGACCTGGACTCGAAGCCTGGGTTGGGAAGATCTGCTAGAGAAGGAAATGGAAACCCACTCCAGTAGTCTTGTCTGGACAATCCCATGGACAGAGGAGCCTGGTGGGCTATATATGTAGTCCATGGGGTCACAAAGAGTCAGACAGGACTGAACGACAGAAGATACAAGAGTCTGGGCTTACTGAAATCATTCCTTTCGTATCCGTCTCAGCTCTCTGGGCAAGTACCCTGTGTTTGTCACATCCTGAGTTCCTCAGCGCTCTCCTTAGGGAGTGGCTGCAGCCTGATGTCTGCCATATGCAGGTATTCTTCTTTCCATTTCCCTTAGGGCTCAGGAATTCACATTTGGAGGGCTGGAATTGCTGATGACTATGACATCCTCGTTTACTGATATCGCAGGAAATAACTCCATTTCTCACATTCACTAAGCCCAACCCTTTTCCCAAGACATAATTAAGACATCTTAGAAGGTAAGATGGCCAACTGTGACACCTCATTTTCCATCTCTAATGCTTCTAGATTTGCTTTACCTTTCAAGACTGTGCTAATTATTATCCAGATTTTTAGATGTGTAATAATTTGTATGGATTGTATTTTTAGAGCCAATTTCACTGAGTTTATTTTGGTAAACTAGTGTAGGGAGTATAAATAGGGCCCACAAAAAGAAGGTTTTAATATAAGCACTATCATATAGATATATGTTTCTAGGTCAAATAAAGCCCATGTATTCATTATCCACCTTAGTGTGATTAGATCATCAATATTAATCGTAGTTTGTTGCTTTCTTATTTTTGGTTTGGAATGGGATCCTCAAGTGTCCTATCCTAACTGAAAACACTAGGGAAGTGCTTTTTGTTAGCATTTAATTTGTTTTTGGGGTTTCCCTGGTGGCTCAGATGGTAAAAAAAAAAAATCTGCCTGCAAAGCAGGAGACCCAGGAACTCATTCCAGTATTTTTGCCTGGAGAATTCCATGGACAGAGGAGCCTGGCAGGATACAGTCCATGGGGTCGCAAAGAGTGGGACACGACTGAAAAACAAACACTTTCACGTTCACTCACTTGTTTTTGCCATGATGATAGATGCTCTCAGTACAAACTTTGATGGCCAATTTGGAATTGCAGTCCCTACAGTATCTGGGACATTGCTTTGTAGATAGCTGTAGAAATAACTATTATGTATTGCCTGAGTAATACTTACATCTTCAGTTCTGATATTTTCCTTGAACTCTAGGCATGTATATCCCATTGCTCTCTTATCTCTGCTTAGGTAGATTACAGATCTTTCAAATTTCACCTGTCTAAAAAACAAATCTTCAATTCTTGCCTTAATATTTTTTTGCCATCTTTCTTATCTGGAGTAAATAGCACAATCATCCATTATTTTGCTTAGGACTCTACTGTCTTAATTATCCTTGACCCTGTGTGTTCTATCACATGCTGCATCCAATTTAGCTGACACATTCGTTATGGTTTTGTAACTAAATAAATTAAGGCTTAGAGAGTTTAAGTAATATGTACATGATCCCACACCAGGAAAATAAGTGGGGGTACTGGCATTTCAGCTCAAGTCTTCTGCTTCGTAGTCCAGGGCTCTTTACATTTTACCATTATTCTACTTATTTTACTATTTTGAGGTGTCAGGGCATGAGTAGGGATTCCTCTTTATCACCTTGGTTAATTAAATGAATGACTACATGTTGATTTAATGCTCGTATAATAATTATTACCTTTAGCAAATAACCAGAGGATATAAATGCAGCCAGAAAATTATGAAGTATCATTCAAAGAAAAGTATTTGTTTCTGAAAATCCAAATTCAACAGGAGGGCAAACAGAAATTTATATTATCAAATAAATAGAGCACTGATGAAAAGCAAATTTGTATGAGCTTATTCTATGAGATACTGTCATACAAAACCAATGACATCTTTCAGAATCTGTTAAAAGTCACAACATAAACAATAGAAGGAACTGGAAATTTCTTCAAATATCCTTCTTTGTTTAATCATGAGGAAATCTCCAGGATGGTATGAATGGCAATTATATTTTCCAAGTAAAATAAACACTGTTCTCTGTTGCCAAACGTTAGCAAGAAACATAGCAGGCAAAGAGCGAGAAAATAGAGAATTTATTTAGGCTGATTTAAAGAATGCTGAGTGTCACAGTTATTAATTGCAATAAAAAGGCACTAATTAGACATATTTGATGTTGAAAGCAGCAACTTTCTTTGTGATTTCTCAAACTCATTTTTAAATGAAAATACAGGAACCCAAGAAACTGACATGATTAAACTCTTTACTTTTAACATTGGTGATTACCACAATAATTTTTCATTTCATTCTCTTTGAATATCAGTTATCTGTTTAACTTTATGATGCCTGTCACTGACATACTAACTGCTAGAAGTTGATGTGGTGATACAGTTATCATTAGGGCTTACTGATGTGTGAATTAAACATTGGGATAAAAGATGCTTCTCACAGTCACAGAAATGTTAGTTAAAACGATAAGTATAAAAACCACTTCTTTGGAGGAACTTTTAAGTAGTCAGAATGAATATATTACATGTTAGGAGAGTCCAATTCATGTGTTTTGGGGTAAAATGACTTTAGCAGGTTCCTTCTTAATGTCATCAAATTAGG
This sequence comes from Antilocapra americana, assembly GCA_007570785.1. NCBI lineage: Eukaryota > Metazoa > Chordata > Mammalia > Artiodactyla > Antilocapridae > Antilocapra > Antilocapra americana. The sequence goes on along the minus strand of ML660765.1, from coordinate 17,984,742 downwards.
TGTATGTTTTTCTAATTAAGTATTTTGACACAAACTTTGAGTGTAATAAGATAATATTGAAAGCTGACTTATAGAAAGATAACTCATAAAGCAACCAGATAATGAAGCTGCCAAAAAAAGCTAGCACAATTTTTAACTGTGTTAAAGCTGTGGTGTACAGGAAGGTTTTGTACAACAACAGACGTGTTGCTGTACTTCTTGTTGGTGGGATGGGTGTGGGCTGTTGTCTTCATCATAGAGGGTTTGGCATGGAATCAGAAGGATGACCAGCACTGGGAGAGGATTGGACACCACACTAATGAAGCCACTTCTTAAAGTCACCTGGATATTTAGTGTAGAGAGAGACAAAGACATAGCTGTCTCTTTCTTTTCTCTTTCTTTCTTTCTCCTTCCTTCATTCCTATTTTCCTTCCATTTATTGTGAGAAAGAAGCATTGGTTAACTGGTGTCCTCATTAAAGTGGCTAGTAAATATTAATATTTTCCTCCAGTATGTCATAAAGCCCATTAAAATGAGTGAAAATGTTTTTTTCATGATCAGACAATTCTTTTCTTTTTTTATTGAGGTATAATTGACAGTTAACATTATATTAGTTTCAGGTGAATAACATGTGATTCAGTATTTGTATAAAATGATCACTACAATAAGTCCAGTTAACATCCATCACCATGCATAGTTAAAAATTTTTTTCTTGTTAGGAGAACTTTTAAGATCTACTATTTTAAGATCCATCTTCAAATATGCAATACAGTACTATTAACCTTAGTAACTATGCTGTACATTACATCCCCATGACTTAATCATTTAATGAATGGAAACTTTTACTTTTTGATCTTCTTCATCCATTTTGCCATGTTTGCAACCATCAAACTATGAAATTTGTTTTAACTGAGTTACTAAAAGATTATTCACTTGAAAAAATCCATTCTTTATAAAAGGCAATAGAGATTATGAACTATATGTATATATATATTTTGGGGACCTACATATATTCAAAACCAGGAACTAAATGAGATCAGGATTCATGTATAACTTGACAGTTATATAAGGAGTCATGTATTAAACATTAATTGACTGGTGTCATGTTCTCAGTTTATTTAGGGGATTTTTGGTGTCTATTATGATCTGGCATCCTGGCAGCTGTCTAGCCTACCCACATCTTAACACAATGTTAATTGGATGATGTAATTATTGAAAAAAATACATAATAAAATCAAGTGGAGACAGAGGACTCTTAAGCTTGTACCAACTCTTAAAACACTGAAGTAGAAACTTACAAGATAATTTGGTATTCAGGGATACACAGAAACATCTTGACTGAAACTATTCAGCTAACCAATTGATCTGACTTCTATGTCTTGCTATTAGGACAAAATAGTTAGACCTATAGACCAATTACTAGAGGGGAGAGTCAATAAAATTCATGTTCTGTTCTCCCTCATATTTGTACTGTCTCAAAAGATTTTTTTAGTTTTTGATTATAGAATCTTCCAAATGAAAATGATTGCATTTATAACTTTTCAGAATAAAATTTTAAAAGATTATGAAGTTGATATCTAGAGTGGAGAACCAACACTTTGCTTCATTACTAATGTTACTTGTGACTTCTAATTAAGACAGAGGCAGTTTGCTGAAGAGACAGTTTGTGTGAAGTATAAACAGAGAGTGGTTTGTAATTTGCAGATGGGGCTTTCCTGTTCTTGCCTGTAGTCAGCATTTTATTTTAAACCATTTACCATGAAAGCAGTATGTGTGTGTATGTGTGTGAGTGTATTTTAAGTTACTTGTTATAAAATATTCCAGTCAAACATTTATCAGGGGATAAATAGAATGCTTTTTTGTGTGTGTGTCTATCAGTGACCATGGATTTGCTGTAGTTCACTTCTACTTTTTGCCTGCTGGGCATTATAACTGGTCTACAACTGGGATTGCCCTATTATCTTGACTTTGTTAACGCAGAATCTCATTAGCTCAGCTCTCTAGTATAATTCTGATTGAGAACTTGGTCATGGCCCATGCTAATTATCTGGGAGCCAGAAAGCAAGTTTGCAATTTAGTTGAGCTTATTTGCTCTTCACTACCACATTAAGTAGGAAAACTATGAAATATTAGAGCTAAACTTATAAAGAAGGAAAATATACCTATATAAAGAAAGCTGTAACATCTGTTGAAGTTCACTATCTAATCTGAAAGACACTATGGTTTTGAATGGGAAGAGTCAATAACATAAAATGTCAAAAATACCAAAGTAATACATACATTTAATGTAACTTCAGCTAGAATCTCAATATTTTAAAAACACACTGGATAAAATGATGCTCAGTATTTGAATGTAAAATCAAGAACCATAAAAGGTAGCCAAAAATGCTAAGAAAAGATGAACAGTGAGAATAAATTTTTATTAATGTGTATTAAGATATTAATCCATTATTAACAAATAGTCTGGATGGTATAGTATCAGAATTTATATATATATATTATTTTATATATACATAAAATAAAATAGAGAGCTCAAGGCAGTAAAAGGGATATAATATATGGCAATTTTCTGGGAACATATGTTTTATTTAACAAATAGTGTTAATACAACTGGTTGTTCATTTTGAAGACAGTAAAAATAGGCTCTTCATCCCTTTTATCATATGAAAGAATCAAAATTCCAACAGAAATAAGGATTTATATATTATGAATTCATTACGATAAGTTATTAACTCTACCCTCTACCAGTTGAGTTGGAGACATTTTCAAAAATAGAGATAAACCATGCCAGTCCCCACCCATCTCCCCCGCCCCCCCACACACAGTGAAAGCCACAGAAAACTACATTCTAGGTTTCTAACACTGGTTATTTTGATGAAGATGTGATAACTCATAGAAAGGTAGAGGGAAGACGGTTGGATGGCATCACTGACTCAATGGACATGAGTTTGAGCAAACGCCGGGAGATGGTGAAGGACAGGAAAGCCTGGTGTGTTGTAGTCCATGGGATCACAAAGAGTTGGACATAGCAACTGAACAAAAAGAGGGAAGATAAAGAAAACAAACACATAAGCAAAGAAGTAAATAAATAAAAGTTGTTCATAATAAAAAATACCTTGGATGATCTAACGTGTGTGTGTACAGATGTATAAAGAGACCCATGAGCAATGATCACTGAGGTATTAATGGTGGTCATTGCAGTGTTATGGAATTTCCAATGATTTTTTTGCCTTCTTCATTATGCTTTTCTGTGTTGGTTAAATTTTATTTGTAAACAACATTTACAATTATATAAACATAAAAACAGCTGATTAAGTTTTTCTGATTGATGGCAATCAAACCTGAGGGGTAAGAGGAAGGAAAGGGCAGGTTTTTACATGCCCACAAGAATATGCTAAGTCACTATGTAATTCAGCCACTGGTTAATAGTTTTGCTTTCCTAAAATTGACAGCAAAGAAAAAAAAATCACAATTTATTATAGAATATGAAGCTTTTACTTGTTTTTTACAATTATTTTTGCATTTTTTGTGGAGAAAGAATGATAAGCTTATAACAAAGGGAAGAACATAATTTTCGCTGCCTCTATAGCTATGATTGTTTTGTACTGTGTCAGCTAAGTTTGGTCTGTGTTTCCCACTGATCTTTTTCCTGTTTAGTTGTGTTAGAGTTGCTACAAAAGAAATATGAGTGAAATTTAGAGGGCAAAAGTGAAGCAACAGCCAATACACTGTGATATATGTAGCTAATGAACTTAGAAGTACAATATTACTCAATAGATTTAGACATTACCAAATAATTTTTTAGTGCCCCTAATTTAAAAAAAAAGAGAAGAGAGATATGAAGTCAAGAAGGAAATTTTTTGAATAGAATTTAGAGAAATTTATGAGAGAGTTTTTAAGCAAAATTAGAGAAAAATCAGAACTTCTCTGTATTAAAAAAAATAAAGTTGTTTTGCATCTTTAATGTCTAATTTTCAAAGATTCTCAAAGTCATTGATGACATCAGAGAAAGATAAAATCCAGAATGGGACAAATAAAGATATCAGGAATATGCCTGTAAGACTCTTTGTTATGACCAGAGGAAACTTTAAAGGTGTACTTTTTTTTTTAAGTTTGACATGAAATATGTTCTATTTGTTGAGTGGATATTTTTTAAGTCTAATCTACACCAAGATAATATATTTTTTAAAATTTATTTTACATTGGAGTATGGTTGATTAGGAATATTGTGTTAGTTTCAGGTATATAGCAAAGTGATTCAGTCATATATATACATGTTGTTCAGTCGCTCAGTCATATCTGACTCTTTGTAACCCCATGGACTTCATGTACATGTATCTATTCTTTATCAAGTTCTTTTTCCATTTATGTTGTTACAGAACATTGAGCAGAGTTCCCTATACCAACAGTAGGTTAAGAGTGTGCTTAATGGAACTTCTAAGAATATTCTGGTATTTCTTTTTCTGCTAGAAAACAGAACCTGTGAGGAATCTTAAGAGTGTGATTCTTAGATATTTTCAACTAGACAAAGAACTCCTAAGTATTCTAAGGTCACTGTCTCATAGGGTCTTGGTGCATAGGCCAAGTATTTTTTGTAAAGAAACTGGGGTGTGACTTTTGTTGAATAGAGTGGATTATAATTTGACACACAGGAAGCTCGTAAAACTTTGAAAGAATTGTATAAACTTGGATTGAAAGGGATAAAATAATACAAATGAAAAGCTTTTTTTCTCTTAACCTGCAGGCTGAAAAGATTAGTTACAAGGATGGTTATTCTCATGGGCAAAAGAAGGATGACTCATTTGGTCAGAACCAAGATTTCAAAAGGAGCAACCAAAATCTCTAGTGAATCATTCTTAGGAAAATAGGGCTATGCTATGGAGAAGGAAATGGCAACCACTCCAGTATTCTTGTTTGGGAAATCCCAGGAACAGAGGAACCTGGTGGCTATAGTCCACGGGGTTACAAAAGAGTTGGACACAACTTAGTGACTAAACAACAATAACAGAATAATTATAGAACTGACGACCCATGCCTAAATGGATTTCAGAACTACTGTGGACCTGCTGTGTTCTTCCCATTTTGTCTCTTTGTGACAGAGAATATCTGTTCAGTTACCCTATGCTTTCTCATCACTATGTGAGGTGTGCATATGTGGCAAATAATTTGTCTCTCTAGTTAACATGATTTCAGACTGATAGGAACTATACTGGAAGAACTAAACCTGAGGAAACATCACATCTGATTTAAATGACAAGACCTTGGGCTTGAAGTCTAAGTTTGAAGTCATAGCAGGTTGAGAATGTTGGGAGTCTTAGAAGAGTGAGCCAGAAGAGCATGGATTTTTGGTGGCCAAAGGGTAGATTGTAATAGATAGTAAAAATATTACCTGTGTAAATTCTGTTCCTCTTTATATATATGTGCTTCTACTCACATTAAGAGGTTGAGTTTCATTTCTTTTTCCTTGAATCCATGCTGACCTTAGTAACTTGCTTAATCAATAGAATGTCGTGAAAAGTGATGTTATGGGACTTCTGAGGCTACATGATAAGTTTGCCAGCATCTGCTTTGCTCTGTGGTGGTGCTTGCTTATGAGACGTCTCCTCTTAGAAACTAGTCGCTGCTGTGAGAAGCCCAAGAGCCACAGAGAAGCCGCTTGCAGGCATCCAGTCTCACACTCCAGCTGCGCTCCCTCCATGAGCCTGCAGTCCGCCTCCCTCTTGGATGAGCAGCCCCCTGAGCCTTAGCCGCTCTTTAACGCCAATCGCATGAGAGATCCCAAGTGAATGCCACCCAGCAGAGCTCAGTCAATCAACAGAACCACGAGAGGATATAAAACAGTGCTTAAACCACCAGATTTTATGATGGTGAGTTACACAACAACACAAAACAATAACCATTTTCTACACCTTTCACACCTTTTCCCTCCACACGGATACGTGGTTTGACACTTTTCCAGCATTCCACAAGCAAATTTTCATCTGGATTCTACTTCAGAAGTCTCAGTAAAATTTACTCTCTCCTTTACTGAGTAATTCACTTGTTTCTGACTCTCTCCCCTGCATTTGAGATATGATTGTTCTCATATTAATTTGCAGTTAGTCACATTTTGCTTTCAAAAGTCCTTGATTCATTCCCAAGTGGTGCATACTCTGCTTTCTCTACTTAGTTGTAGATTTCTTAAGATAGTCTCAATCTCCTGTTTTTCTCTTCACCCCCTCTCCTTCACAGTCTCTAAGTTTATTCTGATCACTGAATAATTTTAGCTACCCATATCTCTTCTAGATTAGTTTTTAGAACTGGATGGACAATACTCTCTGTTCTTGCAGCCCTACTGAACTGGTTTAGTATCAGCTATTAGCCACCACATGAAATTTTCTGTTCTGTACCACATTAACGGCTTGGAATTATAATGATTGCTGACCATCTTGAGTTGTTCTTAATCTATTTTCTTATTTTTCCCTGATGCGGTCTTGATTTGGTCTGTTTTCCTCATTTCTTACCTGTGGCCCTGGTATTTTTTCCTGTCTTATGCCAAGTTTTTTTCTGTCAGAACACCTTTGCCTTTGGAGTTCCTTCAACCCTAATTCCAACCCTTCAGTCATTGTGTTTCTTCTGTTCCTTGACTTCTTCATTTCCTTGTGTTCCCAGATCAAATGTCATATCCTCGGAGATCTTTTCTCTGGCCATCCACTCCAAAGTAGTTCCAAACTCCAGTCCTGTCTCTGTCCTTTTATTTGGCTTCTCTTCCCTGTGTTCATCATTACATGGGATTATCCTCCTCATTTGTTTGTTTATTCTATGGTACTTCATCTTGTTTACCCTCCTTTCTCACTAGTATGTGAGGTTCAAGAGAGAAGAATTCTGTTTTGGTTGTTGTTTATTTCAGTTATTGCTACATGCTCAGGATATGGCAGATTGCCTGGTGCATAGCAGACATTCAATAAATATTTGTTGAGTGAATAAATAAACTCATATTCTTCTTCCCCATCAGCCCTGGGTAAACCTTGGGGAACCAGCTCAATCCAAGACCTCTTGATTCTGCCCACTGGGAACTCAGTGACAACACCAGGGCTGACTACTAGGAGGAGTAACAGTGGCTAAGGCAACTATTTTAATGAATTTAAAGAAGCTCAACTCATTCTGCTAAGGTTACATTAAAATTTTTGGAGTTTTTGAGCTCTTGTTAATATTTTTTTGTGCTTAAAATCTGTGTTTATGCTTTAATGAGCCAGGATCGGAATGACTGGTTGTCAAAATGGAAAATTTTAAGTTATTTTTACTACTTTGCCAATTGGAACAAGTTAACAAAAATTTTAAAGAGAAGTATTTTTGTTAGCTTAAACTATAGGTGGCATATTCACTTTCCTCATACATGTATTTCTGGGGCAGTTTTAATAATGGAATCAGCTGTTACTCTTACCACTGTCATAGAGGAAATTTTTTTCTCTCGGTGTGTAACATGATAGATTCCAGAGGAAGGACATGTTTCTCAAGATTCTGTAAGAAGAGTTGCCTATGATAAGCTTGGAAATCTCTTTTGGAAAATTCTTTATTTATTTTTGGTTGCACAGGCTTTTCTCTAGTTGCAGTGAGCGTGGGCTGCTCTTCGTGGCCGTGTGTGGCCTTTTCATTGCTGTGGCTTCTCTTGGGGTGGAGCACAGGCTGTAGGGCGTGTGGGCTGTAGTAGTTGTGGCGCGTGGACTCAGTAGTTGCGGTTCCAGGGCTCTAGAACACAGGCTCAGTAGTTGGGGCTCATGGGCTTAGTTGCTCTGCGTCACGTGGCATCTTCCAGGACCAGGGATTGAACCTGTGTCTCCTGCATCGGCCAGCAGATTCTTTAACCACTGAGCCAAGAGAGACACCTTGGAAAATTATTCTTTAAAAACATGTAAGTTTGTCACTTCTTAAGTTCACCCATATCCCATTTTCCCCTTCTAGACACATAGATTATGTTTTCTCTTGACCTTGCAGCTGGGAAAAGCCATGTAACTAGTTCTGGCCAATGGGCTGTGAGCACAAGAGAGTTATAATTTAGTCGTGTAATCAGTGTCTTGGGACTTGGAGTTCTTCTCCTTCCAAGGTGTCTTGGGAGCCTGTGTACTGAGGTGTGGAGTCCTTGGAGATGGTAGGGCCTCCACAAACCCAGCTCTTTCAGTGATTCTCTGGCGATCTGTGTGGAGTGGGTAGTATGTAGGGTGGGTCCCCGAGCCACTGAGTCCTTAAATGACTTTCTGTGGACTGTTTGAGGTACATGGGCTGAACCAGAAAGTACTGTGAGAGCTTGTGGTTGGCTGTTACTGCATTGTAGGCAGTCCTAAACGCAAAACATAGTTGAGAAATGGGAACAGAGATTGATTTTTACTAGCTTATCTCTAACAGAAAAGGTTTATAGATGTTTAAGGAATCCCTTTAAACTATTTTGTAATTTTTTTTTAAAGAACAAAATTTTGTATGATGTATGTCTGAATTTAATAAAGGGGAATACTTTATGAGTTTCCAGTTTTTCTTGATAGTATTGAAGGAGAAACTCAGTACTGAGGTACCTGGTTATAGTACTACAGATGCCTTGATCATCTGTAAGCGAAAAGCTCTGGGTCTTCTGTGGTTTAATTCACAAAGCCATCTTTTAATTCCACTTACAAGTAGCTGTAGCTACTGCCACAAGATATTTTTTCAGCTTTCACTGTGCCATGGAAATTAGAATTTTTATTAGCACAAATTATTCTTGTTTGCTAATTCCAGAGATGTCCCAAAGCAAGAACAGCCTCCTGGGCTGTTCAACTTTGGAAGAGAATAGTAAATCAACGGGTAGATAGGACCATATATCATATTAAACACAGGGAATTCACCACAAAATCATTACACTAAAAAGAGACAATTTTGATTGATTAAAATGGTATGGGCTGGATAGTGTTAAATCACCCTGAGTGATATGACATTATAATTTTACATAGCATATTTCTGCCAAGACAATGAAGGTAAAAGGCATTGTCGTCAGATGATAACAGACAATAAGAAGAATCCTGATGTTAGATTTATTACCTGGTTTAGATTTAGAAAGAAGTAATTCTTGTCCTGTTCCACTTATCAAATGACTGTAAATTCAGTGATGATGTAAAATCCTAAGGCTGAGCCACTTATAGGTTTGACAAAGTGCCAGCTATAAAGTATTTATTGTCTTCAATGTTTCTGCCTTACACACTTAAATATTTATCAGAAACATAAGCCCCTTTGATAAATGTTTCTGATCTTTGTGGCTAGATTATTTTTTTTTTAACGTCTAGATTTTTATCAGAAACTACATCTACATTTTTATTACGTTAATAACTTTGAGCTGACAATTTGAAAAGGCAGTAGGTGAGTTTTAAAATTTTGTCTCTCTTAACTTCTCTTATTAAGTGTGAAAATTTTGCAGTAGTAGTCTTCGTATAGAAATTAGGACTTCCTAATTTTGCTATATGGGCAGAAGCCCAGTCAAATGTTCTAAATTTCATCCTGTGGATTTACCAAATGCAATGTAAGTAGTTGATGATGGTCTAGGTACAATCTAAGAAAATGTATGGTGTCCAAGTACATCAGATGTTTATTCTAACGCTGCTTAACTCCATATCCTGCCTCGAAGGATACAGGTACAGGGTGGCCCTTACCCTGGGCTTAGGGGAATCTTGCTTGGGAGCACAGTGGTCTGGATCAAAGATTAGCACCCGATTAGTTGTGCTGGCCTGTGATCGGTGGGGAGGCATGTCATTGGCACGAGAGCCCTCCGAAACAGGGTGCTGTGTGGGAGGTGAGAGTCTGGTCCTGGTTAGATCTTCTTAAGGCATTCAGAGTGAGACACACGAATGGTAAAGCAACTCCAAGCACAGAGACACACAGGAAGAAAGCAATGAGTAGACTCCATGAGGTTTCGAAGGCCACCACATACAACAGCCAGAGGGTGAAGGGAGAAAAGCAGTCACTGAGTGAGCAGCAAGAGAAGTAGAAGTTATACGAGCTGCAGGGGAAAGTTGGGCAACCATTAGGAAACAAACTTCTGATTCAGGACTGAAAGTATCTAGGCTGCTAGAAGGAAGCTCCTGAGATTACCTTTTGTCATTCCTCAATTCCCTGGGTATCATACAGGAAACTAACTTTAACAATAGTTAACTGGGCTTCTCAGGCGTCTTCCAACTTTAAAAAGTCTAACACATGTAAGAAAGTAGGATGAACTCATACGATCGCAGAATTTTAGCTCTCCAAGAAAGCTTAGAGACGTCTTGCCAAGATACTTTTCTACTTATTTTTATTATGAAGAACTTCATAATAAAAATAAAGCCCCCCCTCACCTTTTTTTTTTTTTTTTTTTTTGCTCTACTAGCTGATCATATATACTGTGATTGTGAGCTTCTTAAAGCCACAGACATATCTGTGTTTCTCCTGGCTCTGGTACAAAGGCTCTGCTTTTTGAATAGTGAGTCATAGCAAAATCTTATGGCATTTGTTAATTTAGTTTTGCTGGCAGAGCTGGTTAATTATAAATAGTTAAAAGAGGGTATATAGTAAAAAAAAAAAGAAGTGATAAGACTAACCCTCCCCAGTCTATTTTAACACTCTCTCTTTCTGCACATCATACATACACTCATATACACACTCAAATAAAGGCGTTCTTAGCTTTGCCGGCTGATTAAGGGGGTTTTATATCCATCAAAATTGGTCCTGGAAAATTCATTGTACAAGGCTAGCACTTGGGGTTCAAAATTGCATGGGCAATAGGGCACTGACAGTATCCAAGTAATTTACAGTTAGGTCTCTACACTTGCTTAAATTCATGGATTGAATGTGAAAAGGGTTTTGCATTTGGAACGTTTTCTGATTCAAGGATAAGGAAGGTTAGTGTGAAGCTCAGTTCTCCATTCCTCTAATAATTTATGTGGAACATTTAGTATCAGTGTCGTTTTCTTGAATATCAAAGGCTAAAGATTATTTTGAATAAATCTAAACCTAAATGAAGTTTCTGGGAAATATGACATGTCCGTTAAGCAGACTGTTTCATAGAAGGAGAACAATTAGTTGAATCCAGGGACATTTCTTCAATTTTAGTCATCTCTATGAAAGAAGGGCTGTCAAAGTTACATCTGTCACACAAATTTGCTTTGACTTTAGTTTTATATTCCTTTGAGATAAATCCTTCAAAGCCAGAATAAATAATTCTCCAAAATAGCATATACCAGAGAAAGAATGCTATTTCTAATCTTCATCTGGGTTTTATCTCAGGAGTTATAAAGACGAAGTCTTAGTTTTGGAGTAATTTTGAATTGCGGTCTGCATTGGGGAGTTGGGTTCCTTTTGCTATGAAAGGGTTTAAATTTCCTAGTTGAAATTGGCTTTAAATGGACTTCTGAGAATTGTGATGATTTATGATACATTAGTCAGGGGTTGGGTTTAGGAAAGAGAGAAACCCAGCAATTTCCATACTGTGTTCTCTTGGAGGAGTGGATGTGTTCAGGACAAAGGCAGACACAGGATGCATTGTGACCACTCACAAATTACTCTGCTCATTGTGCCAAATGGGGTGTTTGAATTCTGTTTGACAGCAATTTTTATCTGAATTCTGGAACAGAAAAAAATCAAAGACGAACTCAGGAAGGCTTGGAGTCCTTATTTGTGAGAAAAAAAGGAAAGAAGAATGAAAGTGAAAATCCTGTAAACAGGTAAACTTTATCACGTGCTGAGAAGAAAAAGACATTTCAAATGTTGAGATGTGTCTTTTAAAGGAGAACCTAAATTTGTCCTTCCCAAGGCTCAGGGCTGCTAGAATTTGAGAGAGAAACCCCAACCCTACCGAGGAGACAACATTATCCTCAAAATTCTTTAGGAACCAAAACTTTTTTTTTTTTAAGAATTAGTTCTAAGGGGCCCAGGGACTTATTCTGTCTACCACACATGATTTGTTTATCAGTTTCACTTGATTATCAGAAATCAGTTCATTTTGTGATCAGAGTTCTTTGCTGCTCTTGGCTATCTCGTTGACAACCGGAATCCTGAGTGGTTCTCACTTGGACAGGAAGCTCCATGGTTATACTCACCTTGCTTTGGATGTACTGTTGAGAGCAGGAACTTCAGACCCTGGGTCTGTCATCCACAAGGACGTCCTCTAGTAAATCCTGCTTCTTTCTGGAAAAACTGCAAACGCGCCCCATCAGGTGGGGCAGTCATATAGGCACCAGGATGCTCAGATTGGTTAGAAATTAAGAGGCAGATTACAGTACCGTCTCAGTAGGGTACAACCTGTAAGCAGCAGCTCTCCTTCACTTTAAGTTTCTCTAGACTGGTTCTCATGCCTTCGGCCTCTGCCTTAAATCGTTACTGGCTTCACACTTGGAGCCACCAGAGGGCGACTTGTGTCTCACTATGACCCCCTAGGGCTTCGCTTAGTGCTGAACACTCAGCCCTCTGAACCCTGTTCTGGCATCTGTGGGTGGCAGCACAAGACCATAACCTCTCTTTAGACAAAAGTTAAACCTTTTAAATTAAAAGTTTACAGATCTCTAGGATCTTAAAATGATTAAGAGTCATTACAGGCCATCTTATAATAGGTTAAAATATATATATATATATAATATCTACTGGGCTTCATCTTGTGTGATGAATCAAGGCTGAGTGCCCTGTCATCTGTTTTAGGCCCAAGGAATCAGCTACTCAGAGAACTCACACATGGCCAGGAACCCTCAGAGGAAGAATTCCTGTAACCACATTCGTTCTGAGTTCCAGCCTCCCTGGAGAAAGTCGGATGAAGTGTCTGACATTTTATGAAGACAGATTTTCTCAATAGGGTTCACTCAAGGAAGAATTTCTCTGCTGTTATTAGCTTTATTAAGCTGCCTGGACATTTGGGCCAAGAATTCTAGATGCCTTGTGGTCATTTTCTTATTCAACAGCCTCTCCTGAAGTCAGACATTTCAAGAAACAGTTGGTGACCTGGGCCACAGGGGCTGCGTCGTGTTATTAAATAGTCTTCTGTTTGTCACAGCACAGTAGTTAGATCTCTGCAGGAGGTTTTTGCCATCCTGGGATTGAAGGTACTAAGAGTCAGACTTGCTGCAAGGATTTAGGAAAAATAGTAGTAGACCTCAAAAATCTTTAATGATGAGATCCCGAAATTGCTCCAGATTCCTCTGGACACATGTGAAAAAAATGCAATTCAAATCACCTTGAGAAGAAAGAAAATGGGCTGGTTTTTGTAGCTGGAATAGCTCACAGGCCCAGAGGAACTGCCGGAGGAAGCAGGACCTCAGATCCTAGAAGGGATCTCAGTACCACTGCACTCACGTTCTCTTTCTATCCTGCTTTTATCTCTGCCAGTCTCTGATTGGCTTTGTTCTGCACACTAGCCCGTTCAAACGACGGAGAAGATGCCTACTGGCAGCCCCAGTCCTGGCTTCCAAACTTAGCAACCTCAGCGGAGTGAGAACTCCTTTTTGCCAAGTCCAGTTCTATGGAAGGACTCTGGTCTTCCTTACGTCCTGTGCCCAAATGTTCCCCCTGAACCCCCTCTCTTGCCAGAGAGATGGGGAACTATGATTTGACCCTCCTGGCCCACGTTTCCTTGAACTTTCCACTTACCTGTTGGTAAGAGGCACCCTGAGGAGAAGGTTATGAGTCAGAGTGGTCAGGACTAGGATGAGGAGGGCAAGGCACTCACTTCAGATGCAAAATATGAGATGACATCTGACAGTTCAGAAATCAAGATTAAATACGATATTTTAAAAAAGTCAAATTGGCCACCTGTGCCTAAAAGGATTGACTGCCTGTTTTGGCTCATAAAGTTTTATTGGCACCAGGGCTGAGATGGGGGTGGGCCAGAGAGGTAGGGTCGTGTGAAGGCAGGGTCCGCGTCCACCTATGTTTAAAATTCTGATATTTCATTCAAAAGTCATCCTGGGAAAACATAAAATGTAAGATGTAAAAGTCATGGAAGCAACTTGTTAGGGTTTAAAAGGCCAGTTTTGTACTCTTTTATCCATATATGCCTATCATATTAGGCAGATAGCATTTTTTTTTCTTTTTTTTAGATTTTGATTTATCTTCCTCCTGTCCTACGGGATAATCTTTTGCCATGCCATGCGGCCACTGATAATGACTTGAAAACGCCTGTCCTTTGCTTACTGCCAAGTATTTGAAAACCTTGTTTTGCTCAAATAAATAGCACTGTCTTTGGAATGGAGACTGTTTCTGCTTAAAAAACATCGTATGTCTGAACTTCTCCACTTCCAACTAGGGTCAGGGCTATAAACTGCTGGTGACTACTGAGTGCTCCTACAGGGGACTTCTCGGTGTTGCTCTCTGGTTAGAGTCGTGTCCTAAAGTAGCTGAAGATCCCTTAGTGAAACAAGGTGAGTCATGTCAACAACCAGTGACTGCTCCAAGCCAGAGGAAGGAGACATTGGGAGGAGAGCGGTGTTAAGGAAATTGTCATGAAACAGGATAGACTTAGGCCTTGAAGACAGGGCGCTCCAAGCAAAGGGAACAGCATCAGTCAAGTTACAGGACCTGGAATATGCATGGGCTGTTTGGAGACTGGTAGGCTATTTGACTGGTTGTATATCTAGTGGAAGAAAGTTACCAAAGCAAATTACAACACATTCAACACTTTCTACAGACCAAACTCTGTAGTGCTTTTCATGTATCAATAAATTTAACCCTTTAACTAGCTCATTTCATCAGTGAAGAAGCTGAAACTTTACTGGTTATATAATGTTTTCTGGTCACATAGATAGTGACCAGAAGTTTAAGACACAGGAATAAAATCCAGGCCTGTTTGACCTCAGTTTTCATGTCTTATTAATGACTTCTGCAATATGGTGAAGCTGAGGCTAGGAAGGCAGGAAAGAGACAGGTTGGGGGACCTGCCCTCAGGTTTGCTCAGTCACTCAACAGGAGGGAGAGAGCAAAATGTGATTGCTACTGAGGTTTTGTGCTTGAGTGTGTATTTAAAAAGTTTGTGCACATACTGAATACTTGTTTTGAATTACCCACGTTGTACATCCATAACATAAAGCCTGGGTAAAGAACCTGAAGAGAGCAGACAGCCTGGATCTTGTATTTTTTGTTTGTTTGTTTTTTTGTTTCATGCAGGTAAGAGAGACAAGCCAGTAATCAAAAGCTAAAAGCACTATAAAATTAAGTCTCCTAAAGAACACAGAGAGTGGTAGGCTCTTTGTGCACTTACACAAAAATGGGAGATATTCGTTGAAATAACCTATAGTTTTCCAAGGTAGCAATTTCTACTTTTATTGGTCTTCCCAGGTGCCTCAGTGATAAAAGAATCTGCCTGCAATGCAGGAGACACAGGTTCAATTCCTGGACTGGGAAGATCCCCTGGAGAAGGGAATGGCACCCCACTCCAGTATTCTTGCCTGGAGAAGTCCATGGACAGAGGAGCCTGGCAGGCTGCAGTCCATGGGGTCACACAGAGTCGGACCCCACTGTGTGGGGGTTCCATTATTTTTATGCATAATTGGAATAGATTAGCGAGTGTTGCCACTTACTGCCACTAGATGGCACTGTAAGACTAAAGTTAAATAACTTTTTTCACTCTGCTCCCCCTGCCGCACCCCACCCATTTGTTTTCCAGTGAAAAAATGGATTAAGAAGTAATAAGAAGGCATACATGTTAAGGGGAGGGGGCTTAAAGAAAGAATAGCTTTATCCTAATTATTATTCTTTATTCTACTGCATTTCCTTTTGGGGAACATTTACTTGCAGAAAAAGTAATTTCCAGTAAGTATTTCTTTAGAGTTAATATTTAAAATTAGTTTTGGTTTGAAAATATACTCATTCACACATAGGTGGGTAGAGCTTTAGACCTAGACTTTGGGTTGTCCTTTTGTGATGGTGTTTTAAATTGTGGTTTTAATAAAAAGAAAGCAGACATAAGACAGTGTCCTGTGACTATTGCTATCCACATTTATGAAAACAGTATATCTTCAGAATGATATGGTGTTGGGGAGATATTCTTTTGACTCTACAGTCTCAGTGAGTTTAACAGAAGATAGCTCAGCACCTTTTATGAATGTCGTTTGACTCAAAGATACCTAGCTTGGCTAAAGTTCACAGAATTTTATTGTCTAAATTATGTGATGAAGATTTTTCAAAGAGGAGGAAGATTTTATTTTTTCCCTTCACTGCTGTAGTCCTTGCTTTAATATGCAGATTTTATTTCAGATAAAATATTTAGGATTTTGGGCTTCTGGCTTCATTTTTAACATTTCAGAATGTTAATATTGTTTTATGATCGCTTCCTTTATTCTGATGGTCTTGTATTTCATCCCGGCTCTGACACATGATTGTTTTCTGCCTCCCTTCCTGTCCTTGTGATTCCTTCTCTGTTCTTCCTCTCTGGCTCCTGGCAAAGCAGGTCCATCTCAAGAAATCTCTCTGCTGCATTCATGGTGCATGAATGCTTCCTTTTTCGATTTTATTTACTTTTCTGAATTTACTTCCTTATGTAGTGTTATCCTTTTCTTTCTAGCTTCCCTTTTCTACCAACTTTCATTAACCTTTGATAACAATAAAGAAGGTGAAAATAACACTATTTTATTTCCCTTATTTTACCTTTCTCATCATTTTTGTGACTATATGACAGCAAAGTAATGGGTTGAGAAACCAATTTAGAAGACCAGTGTCTCCTTTTTATAACATCCGATCTAACACTTCCTTGGATTGATATTCATTCCCAGTGGAAAGATGGGATAGTTGGATTCATATGGAATTAGCCTTTGTTTCTTTCCATTTCCCACAGTTGCTCAGTGTTTCTAGCCAATTTCACCCCCCCCCCCCCATTTCCTGCTGCATTTAGGAGATTTCTTCCTTATAGTTCTGAATGTTTGGGATTACAAAGGACATGGGAGTAGGGTTTATGTTTTCCAATGCTCACTATTAAACTTTTTTTTTTTCCTATTGTGCAAGCAAACATAGGATGAAACCAACCCATCTGAGATCTAGGTACGGGTTTCAAAATTTCTCCTTCTGTAGAACCTGATTTCTGCCACGTGACGATATACTGTTCTTAGTCCTGCAGACCTCATCTCATCTTGCATCAACTTTTCTTCGGTGTGACCAGTGCTGGCTTGTTAGGGGGCCTGCTGCCTGATGATCTGATCAGCTAGCTTGAAACTGTTTTCTTTCTTCTATATTGGGAGGAGATAGGTTTTTGAAAGTTTCATCAATAATTAAATGCGAGACAGCAGAAGAGACGCCGATGTATAGAACAGTCTTTTGGACTCTATGGGAGAGGGCAAGGGTGGGATGATATGGGAGAACGGCATTGAAACTTGTAAATTATCACGTGTGAAATGAATCGCCAGCCCAGGTTTGATGCATGATACAGGGTGTTCAGGGCTGGTGCACTGGGATGATCCAGAGGGATGGATTTGGGAGGGAGGTGGGAGGGGGGTTCTG
The DNA here is from genome assembly GCA_007570785.1 of Antilocapra americana. Classification (NCBI taxonomy): domain Eukaryota; kingdom Metazoa; phylum Chordata; class Mammalia; order Artiodactyla; family Antilocapridae; genus Antilocapra; species Antilocapra americana. The sequence continues at coordinate 17,967,321 of ML660765.1, read as the reverse complement.
GAAGGGGAACACATGTATACCCATGGCGGATTCATGTCAATGTATGGCAAAACCAACACGATAATGTAAAGAAAAATAAAAGAGAAAAAAAAATTGAATAACTAATATGCAGGATATATAGGGCACAAGGGGCTTCCCAGATGGCGCTAGTTGTAAAGCACCTGCCTATCAATGCAGGAGACCTAAGAGATGCGGGTTCAATCTCTGGGTCAGAAAGATCCCCTGGAGGAGGGCGTGGCAACCCACTCCAGTATATTTCCCTGGAGAATTCCATGGACAGAGTGGGCTTGGTCTACAGGGTCGCAAAGAGTCAGACACGACTGAAGCGACTTAGCTTGTACTCGTATACACATAGATCACAAGAAAAACCAATAATCAAATATCAGTTATCAAATAGTTCTGTGGAACGCAGCTAGGAAACAGAGAATATGACCCATAGTACACAAAAGAGAAATGATTGCCAAGTCACAAATTTAAGCCCAGGATTAAATTTGCTTTAAGTATCTTGGAGCAAAACAGACCAGTTGTAACTTTTGTTTGAATGAATCCATCTGGTAGGAACTTATGCTGATACGCAGGGGAGTCTAGGTCATTGCTACGCAGAGTGTCGGGAACGGACCATCCGCCACCTTTTAGAAGTGTGGACTCTCAGGCCGGGTTCCAGACCTACTGAGTCAGAAGTTGCGGTTTGGCAAGAGCTCCAGGTGACTTGCATGAACATTATAGTGTGACAAATACTGCCTCAGGTCCTGATTAGAATGAAGAGGGCTTTGTCTGGTTTAGTTCAGCTGCGTCCTGTTATGAATGCTCTCCTTCCTTACCTTCTTCCAGTCTCCAATCACCTCTCCTTCTCTCTTCCAAGCTTCCTCCTCCTCCTTCTTCATTTTCATAAGCTATTGGCAAGAACGCTGTTAAAGAAAGAAGTTTCAAAAATTTTTGAGACAACAGAAGAATAAAAAACAAGGAGAGGACCCCTTTAACTTTTTCCAGTTCCACCTTGACATTCCCTGTAAAAGAGCTCCAGTGGTTCAAGTCTATATATGACTTGAACTTTGTTCTGTGTCTTTGTCCCCAAATAAAGTGGTTTTACACAAAGCAACCCCCGCCCCCCACTACCTGTGTATTCATTTTCTTTCTTTTCTATGAAAATAATTTGATTTGCTTATTTACTTTTGGCTGTACCGGGTCTTCACTGCTGGGCGGGCTTTTCCCTAGTTGCACTGAGTCGGGGCGACTCTGGCTGTGGCTGCGCGCCCCTCTCCCCGCAGTGGCCCCTCTCGTCTCTGAGCACAGGCCCCAGGCCCCGGCCTCAGGAGTTGGCGGCTCTCCGGCTCTGGAGCACAGGCTCCGTAGGAGTGCAGCAGCGGCTTGGTTGCTCCAAGGCATGTGGACAGGGTCTGCCCCAATCGGGGATCAAATCCGTGTCTCCCGCGTTGGCAGGTGGATTCTTTACCACTGAGCCACCGAGGAGGGCCTGTATTAATGTTCAGTTGTCTCCCCTGTCCCTTTCAGCAGTGACTTTCTTTTCTCCTGTTTCTCTCTCTCAGGCCTCCCCTGGCTTCCCCCCTCCCCTCCCGCACCCCACCCTCCCCCACCCTCCCGTCCCCACCACCTCTCCCGGTTCCAGCTGGTAACAGTTTATGAAGCACCAGCTGGTAACAGTTTATGAAGCACGCTGCAGTGTTAATACCGTGGTAAGGTGGTTTCAGCTGCTGGCTCTCACGTCAGCTTCAGGACCGTTTTCACAGTGAACCCTTAACGGGTAGGGTAACCCTGGGGCCCTGCTGAACTTCTCCCTTCTCACAATGCAGGAAGCCCGACCACTCTCGGCGTCTCTTCCCCTGATGCGGTGTTACTGGTTGGGTAAGCAATTAGAAATATTCTGCTTCTGGTCAAATAATTAGGACAGTTTCAAGACTTAAAATTATTTAGTGGGCTTGACGTGACATCATTGGGATTCCCTGCTATGTTAAACTTCAGTGCAGTCAGGCATAACGACAGAATGAATATTATAATCTTTATTTCTAACACATGACATGTAACATTTTAGAATTTATAGCACAGAAAAAAAGAAAATACTTTTTTTTCTAATTTTTTTTTTTCATACCAGCATATTGTTTAGAATCATCTTCAACTTCATTAGGGTATTTTAGTTTGGCAGTTGATGTTTTTAGATTTTGGCAGTAGTATTTTTTAAGTATTAAAATGTACCATCATTTATTGAAAGCACTATTTCCTTTTTTGTTTGAGAAACATACATTCTCCAGATCTCCAACTGTGAGAAGAAAGGGATTTAAAAACACTTCAGTGGTTCAAATCTAATATAAGCCAGTTTCACCCAAAATGCAGCATACCTAGTCTTTTATTCCCCTTCACAAAAGGATACATAGTATGCAACATATTAGTCTTTTTTCACACTTATTTTGGTTAACTTAAACATGCAATTTGGTCAATTTTGACTCTTGCTTGCAAGGTTAACTATGGGCCAGCACTGTTTGTTTCTTTAATATTGACTTAACTCTGACTGCCGTTGACATTTTTTAAGGTCTATTTCTTTTAATACTACATAATTTAAGGGGGAAAATCAAGACTAATTAGTTGTTAATGAGAAATGCATATAATGAGAAACAAATGTAACATTAATGTCATGTACAATGTATGTCTGTGTGGTTTAAAAGGTAGGAACACAACCATTATTCAAAATTAGGGAATAAAATCATCGTAATAATCACTAACAGATGTGTTGTAACTTGTGTTGCAAGTCAAGATTTCTTTTTCAGGACAATGTGTTGCCCCGTTTGATACCATGCGTTTGATAGGATTTGTGAAGGGTTTATGTATTTTTTTCCACCAAAATGTTTTAAAATCCAGCTGCCTGACATCGTTTGAAGATTAGAAAAGACAAGCAGATGCTTTCTCTTCCTCACAACTTTATTGTCCTCTCCTCAGCACAGAGATGCTCATTGACTTGCTGTTGTCAGGTTGGGTTGTGGCAGCCCGTCACTTTGCCAGGACACCCAACGCAACTCCATGTTTACAAATCACCCACTTATTTCGACAGACTGTTACATTCCATGCAATAGCTGGAATGTAGCGATGAGAGGACCTCATGTATCCCTAGTGTACCTGAAGCTGCCCAGCTGATCCCCATAGTTCTCAGCCTCACTTCCCCAGAACCTGCACAGCTGAGCAATCTCTCGGGTTCCAGAAATAGTTTTGCCACTTTAGAGAATTCTTGTTCAGTTGCTAAGTCTTATCTGACTCTGCAACCCCATGGACCCCAGGAAGCATGCCAGGCTTCCCTGTGCTTCAACTGACTCTTGGAGTTTGCTCAAATTGATGTCCATCGAGTCGGTGATGCCATCCAACCATCTCATCCTCTCTCATCCCCTTCTCCTCTGGCCCTCAATATTTCCCAGCATCAGGGTCTTTTTCAATGAGTCAGCTCTTTGCATCAGGTGGCCAAAGTATTAGAGCTTCAGCATCAGTCCTTCCAATGAATGCTCGGGACTGATTTCCTTTAAGACTGGCTGGTTGATCTTGCAGTCCAAGGGGACTCTCAAGAGTCTTCTCCAGCATCACAGTTTGAAAGGATTAATTCTTTGGCTCTCAGCCTTCTTTATGATCTAGATGGAGGGAATTCTGAAATATTTTCCTAACTGAATTACAAACCAGAAGGACTATGGTCCTTCGGCTGGTGGTGGTTAACATGTGAGGATGAGGGTGTGTAGGGCAAAAAAGGAAAGACAGATGGTAAAAGCCATCTAGAAATATCAGCAGGTGTGAAGTTTCAATTCTCAAGCTTTTGAATGGTGTAAACCTAAGTAGGTAAAAGTGAAACAGCAATTTTCATAGTTCTGCTCATCCGAGTTTCATTTTGCCCTCTATGTGTTGGAACAAAAGTTACAGCATGAATAAAACACAGAAAATCTCTGGTCTCATTAGACTTCTGGTCTAGTGAAGAATAGCTAATAATATTGAAGCTTACTAATTTGTAAGCACTCTTCTAATAACACGTGATACCTCATTTAATCTTTATAGCAATCCTCATATTGTTCTAATTGAAAAAGTAATAAGACTGAAATGCGACATCACTGATACTAAAAATTAGAATAACACAATAACACATCCTTATAGAGATACCTACTTGTTAGAAAGATAGTTTTGATTATTGCAAACAAACATTCAAGCTACTGGAAGAATTGTGTAAGTATCAGTACAAGTTTAAGAAAACGTATTTATTATATAAAGGAGAAAAAATTTCCAATACTGTAGAATTAACTCTGAAAAAACACATTTAAAGGGAAAAGCAAGCATTGAAGTATGTGTAGGGAGGGTGTTTCACATTTATGTTGGAGCCTCCTACTAACTTGCTTCTAATAATGGACCCGTAATTTTTCCCCAAAGTATGGTAGGTACAGAGACCACTTGCATCAGAGCCACCTGGAATGTTTGCTAAAATGGCCAGTTGGCAGAATTTCTTTGACATAATGTATGCGAGTAGCTGGAGGCACAGCTCAGGAGTCTGTATATGACTCTAAATCCCTATATGATTCTTATATACATTAAAGTTTGAGAAGCACTGAGGCAGAAGGTCGTTTTCAGTCTAGTATCTCAGATGGTCTACTGAAATTCTCAAAGAGTTATGCTGTGAGCTGGTGAACATCTGCCTAAAATTTGAATACAGGCACTAATAGTGTGTAATAACATACAGTATCCATTAATATGGAACAAGGGTGTCTGTTCTCTGGCACTATGAAACCTACAATTCAATTTTTGTCTGACTTTATTTCTGGTGTCTGTTATTTCATTGATCATACTCAGTGTACTCAGTGTTTTAGGTTTTGTTTGTGTTTCCTGTGATTTTATTATATCCCCAATCTTCTCTCCAAACCAATTTCTTTACAGTTATTTTGAAAATAATTACTTTTGTAAGGGTAAGGACAACTGATTACTAATCAATCTGAAATCAGGATCATTAAATTATTAAATATATATATGTATGTTTGTCTTTTTATTGATCAGGGTAAGAGAGGCTAGGTTATGATAATTAATTTCAAAAAATCTCAGTGACTCACTACACATGACATTTATTTCTCAGTTTTGCCACGAGTCTAATGAGAGCATGTGGGGTGCTGCTTGTCACTGTCACAGAGGAGTGTGGCCTCAGGAAAGCTCTGTGCTTTGGGGCTGCGCCGAGACAAGTGCCTCTTGAAGGAGGTTTGGGGTTGAAGGGTCCATGTGGATTTGTAAATGCTTCGGTCTAGCAGGAACATGTACCATTTTCTCTCATAGACCGTGGGCCATAACTGGTTGCCTGGCTTTATCTAATAACAAGGAAGCACAAAAAGTTGGGACAGAGTTTGTGTCTTCCATGGGCAGTAATATTCTTGCTATATTTTTGCTACCTTTAAAATCCCAGGTCAGTTCCATGCCATTTACCATGAACAAAGCAGATGTGGGTTACTGTATCTCATTTAACTAGGAAGGAGGCAGAAAGAAGACACCTTTGTTATAAGACATTGATACTTGTACCTTTCTATCTGTGAAAACAAGTTTTCTTAAACCCCTGTGAAAAATAGAAATAATGTGTAAGATACGAAAGGAGAAAAATCATGATGCAAAGGAGAAACAGAATACTTGATAAAACCCATGCAATAGTTTTTAATTCAACAATTTTTTTTTAAACATAACAATGCTAACACATAGACAATACTGGTCAGGTACTACAAGAAACTGCATAGAAATTTTTTTTGGCTTAAAATTTTTAATAAGTTATATGAAAATGTGTATTTCTCCAGGAGAAGTTATAGCAGTGAATAAAACAAATGAAGTACCTTACATTAAATTTACACTAAAGGGCATAGTAAAGCTTGACATGTGTTCAGGCTCTCTATTATTTTCTTGTAACTCTTTTACAAACATCTCTTTTAATCCTGTATAACAATCTCATGAGGTGGTTGGAGTTGACGAGAGAATAGTAAGATAAATTTTGAGGAGATTGGTGCCCTCTCTTTAATTTTGTTTTGCTTTTTAATTCCTATGAATCATCAGTAGACTTAGAAGTATTAGGTTGGACTATCTGAAATAATCATTTTTGTAGGCCAAAAATGATCAAATATTGTCAGTTTCATGCATTTTTAACCTAACAATCAAAATTCCTGAAAATAATTATCAGAACAAAAATATTCATCATTCTAATCCACTATGTTCATGTTAGGGTTTCCCAGATGGCTCAGTAGTAAAGAATCCACCTGCCATTGCAGGAGACACAGGAGACCCATGTTCGATCCTTGAGTTGGTAGGATTATGTTTCTTCTGCAGATTCAGGGGAGAATCTGTTCCTGTGACTTTTTCAAACTCCAGAGTCTGTCTGCATTCCCTGACTCATGGCCTCTGCCTCCGTCTTTAAAAGCCAGTGACCACAGCACCTGACCTCTGATGTCATGATCATAGCTCTTTCCCTGACTCTAAAGGACACTGTAATTACATTGGACTCACCATGCTGATGCAAAATAGCCTCCCCATCTCAGTGTCCTTCATTTAATTGCATCTGCAGAGCCCCTTTGTCATATAAGGTAACCAAGTCGCACGTTCCTGGGATAAGGATGGGGCAACTTCAGGTGTCATTGTCTATACCTACATGTGGCATTATAAAGTACGTTTCTGCAGCTTTTGTAGAACTACCTTTTGAGTACATTGATGTAACTGAATATTCTTAACATAAATATTTACAGAAAAAATTCCTCTATGTTAGTAAGATAGAAGTAATAAATTGCCTTTCCTCTTATTTCTATGATTGCCGGGAAATTCAGGGCCTAAATTTGTACTCGGTCACTGAACAACTTCTTTTCTCCTTTTCTGTGAATTCATGTTTGTTTTTCCTTATGAATCATATATATGCATGTCTCAAATTATTTAAGAAACATGACCAGGTTGTGTATTTTCAGTAAGTAATACCAAAATCATCTCTACGCTACCAGATACAGCTTCTTGATGAATGGTTTCAGGATAATGATTTCTAAACCTGATGGATTTAGGAAGGGAACGGTCTTGCAACTCTATTGAAATAATAAAATTGCTTCATTCCTCAAAGGCATCCATGGGTAGAAACTCTTATTGGCAGCTTGACTTTCCTTCTTTAGGGGGTTGATGGTAGGGCCATGTCTACGATTCCACTTGTCATTTCTGTGACTTGCTCTGCCTGATGCTGAGATAGTGAGGTGTCTAAATGAATAATTTTGGATAGATAGAACTTAATGAGGGGTCTGAATTGCCCGGTGGCCTGAGGTCCTGATGTCATCTTCCAGGATGGTGGGTATGCACATAGTCGTACATCTTGAGCAGGACTTTCCAGCCTGGCATGCCATCACCCAAACAAGAGTGTGGCTTTAACCCTGAAGTACTAGTCAATGGAAATATTGTTATCAGTTCTCTGACAGAATGCCGGCCGCACAGTAAATGCTTCATAACTAGTGTTGAATTACCAAGAACACATTTTGGATAGTGCACACCTTTGAAAGTATTTGTTGTGTTTTTTAGTACTAAAAACAAGATTCGGAGCCTAGTTGTTTGCAGAAATGGTGGTGTCATGATGCCTTGGGATATTTATTTGTAAAGCTAACATAGTGTGAGGGCTTTTGAAGGTGAAATGAGTGACTGAAATGGGACACAGGAGTGTTTTGGTTCATGGATTCTTGGTGAGAAGAGGCCAAGTTGATGAGGATAGCAGGGTGAAACCTGTTTCTCTGACTGGTTTAAGGACCTGGTTCACAGACCCCGCAAGAGAAGCTGAAAGAAAAGCCGTGTTATGAAACCTTGGGCAGAAGCAAGGCTGATGGGCCCCCAGGAAAGAAGTGAGCCACACACTTTTGAGGACAGAGTTATCCTCTCCTTCACTGAGCTGTTGTTTTTCCATCTCTAAGTCGTGTCCGACTGTTTGTGACCCCATGGACTGCAGCATGCCAGGCTTCCCTGTCTTTCACTAACTCCCCGAGTTTGCTCAAACTTATGTCCATTGAGCCAGTGAGGCCAACCAGCCATCTCATCCTCTGTCGTCCCCTTTTCTTGGTTAAGCTGTGGATTCCACGTTCACCTGGGTGCCGTGAGGGTCTTGGCTGCCCGCTCATTTCACAGAGGGCATGGGCGGCTAACACGATGCCTCAGAAATAAGTCAGCTTGTTCCTGGGCACCTGAGTTACCTCTGGTGTTTCTCAGACATTACTGGGAAGATTTTGAGTGGGTCTTTGTGTTCAAGGGCAACTGACTCTTGAGTTTGTCTTTGGGAGGAAGCTATTGGAGTCTCTTTCCCCTTAATCTGTGAGAGAAGTTTTAAAGGAGAAACTGGGTTTTCATGCCCAATTACCCTTTCCCTTTCCCTTTCCCTTGGGAAGGAGCCTGGTTGCAGGCAGTACAGATCCTGCCGGGCAGTGAGAAGGGCCTGTCTCATGTGGACAAGCCTGTGGTTTTCCTCCACTACCCGTGACTTGGTGGGGGTGTGTATAATGCTGGGTCAACATTAAAAAGTTCCACAGGCCTGCAGCCATGAATCACATTCTTCCATCATATTTCTACTGCTAGTAAAGATGATATTTTGGACTCCCATCTTACTCTGGCTTTATTTCTCAAATGTTTCAGGACACAGGCAGAAATTGTAACAACCAGGAGTGCAAGATAAATAATTCACATGCAAAAATCCATCGCCTTCATATACACCATTGTTTCTTAACTGAGGGCAATCTCAGCTTCCTCGCCATGTGACAGGTGACAATGTCTGAAGACATTTTGGCTTGTCATGACTGGGGATGTTAGTGCTACTGGTATTTAGTGGGTAGTGGTCAGGAATCTGCCACTATCTTACATGCACTGGAAAGCTCCCACAGCAAAGAATTACTGGGCCCAGGATATGAACGGTGCAGTGTCCAGTTTGAGAGACCCTTTAGACACAAGTGGCAACTTGCTAGGAGATGTAATGAAAAAACTCCATTAAGCAGAAATTCCAGATCTGCTAAAAATTTAAAAATTTCATCTAGAGGAAACTCTAGCAACAACCGCAACAAAATGGAAGAATCCTTAGGAACAAACCTAACAATAAATGTGCCAGATCTGCGTGAAGCAAAGAGTGTAACACTCTTGACTTGAACAAATTAAAAGACATCCCTTCCCTTTGGGTAGGATCTCTCAACCTTATCAAAAGTCAGCGTTCCCTAAGTTGATTTATATAGACTTAATATGAGCCTAATAAACATACCAATATGTATTATTTTGGGGAGTTAGACAAGTTGATAGCAAAGTTCAAACTGAAAAGAACATGCAAGAATAACTAGGATAACATTGAGAAGGGAAAGCTATCAGAAGGACCATATTTTAAATACCCTATAAAAGCCTTTGTAGTAAAAATGGTGTGGGCCAGTTGCAAGGATAGGGAGCTGGATCAGTGGAACAGATCGAAACATCTAGAAATAGTCCCACATTCATGTAGAATTTTAATATATGAAAAAAGTGTCAAATCATTGGAGAAAGGATGGACTATTTAATAAATGGCATTGAGATGACTGAGCAGTTATTTGGAAAAAAGATAAAATTATATCCTTTTCTTATACCAGTAAACAAAAAATAAACTTAAAATGGATTGTATTTCAAAGTAAAAAGACTTATATAGGGTCCTACTAAAATCTGAATTTAGGGAAAGATTTCCCAAGTATGATTCCAAGTAAAGATGAATTAAAGAAAAAATTTGATAAGTTTGACTATATAAACATTTATTTTTTTGTGTCAAAAATAATACCACAAGCAAAGTCAAAAGTCTAAAATTCCTAAAACATAAAGAATCTTTCAAAATTGAGAGAGGAAAGAGAAAAGTCCCATAGAAAAATAGGGAAAAATGCATGAAGAGACAGCTTATAAAAAAATTTGCATCCGGTATATGCTTATGATGTCAAGTTTATCTCATAACACCTTCATAAGTTCAAGTTAAATTTCTCTTACATATACTCATCCAGATGTGCTCTGTCTTTTGCTTCCTATTTTAACTCATACAATCCTTATGTACGCCATAAACTAGAAACTTTGAGATTTCTTTTTTTCCTCATTATCCACATAAATCTAGGACTCTATGTGTTCTTAAATTGGTATCTTTTATTTCTGTGGCCACTGGTATTGCAATGGGTTAGGTTTTCATCGCTTCTTGCCTAATGATGAGTTTTTAACATTGAAAGCAATTATCTAAATTCATAATATGAATAATTCATATTATTCATTCATATTCTAAATTAATATTTTCTAATTTACAGTCTATGCTATATTAAATGTAATTATATGTAATATTTTTCCTTTAAAAATTTATGAAATATTATCTTATTGCTACCAGGTAGAAAAATCTAAGCATGTAAAAGAAAAGTGAATGATTCCCTTATGAATTTATGTTTTCACTTCACTGAAATCAACCACATGAATAGCAGAGTACGTGACATTCTCCACCTGTCTTCATGTACATAAAAAGGTATCAAATATGTGTAAACATAAGCAGGTTTTTAAATAAGAAAATACTACTGTGCATATTAGAAATTAAAAGACACTCCTTCAAAGAAAAGCTATGACAAACCTAGACAGTGTATTAAAAAGCAGAGACGTTACGTTGCTGACAAAGGTCTGTCTAGTCACAGCCATGGTTTTTCTGGTAGTCATATATGGATGTAAGAGTTGGACCATGAAGAAGGCTGAGCACCGAAGAATTGATGCTTTTGAATTATGGTGTTGGAGAAAACTCTTGAGAGTCCCTTGGACTGCAAGGAGATCCAGCCAGTCCGTCCTGAAGAAAATCAGTCCTGAATATTCATTGGAAGGACTGATGCTGAATCTGAAACTCCAATACTTTGGCCACCTAATGCAAAGAACTGACTCATTTGAAAATACCCTGATGCCGGGAAAGATTGAAGGCAGGAGGAGAAGGGGACGACAGAGGATGAGATGGCTGTATGGCATCACCGACTCAACAGACATGAGTTTAAGCAAACTCTGGGAGTTGGTGATGGACAGGGAGGCCTGGTATGCTATAGTCCATGGTGTTGCAAAGAGACACGATGGAGTGACTGAACAACAGCAGCAACTATACATATTATTCCACTTTTTTTTTTTACTTGAATTAACTTAGTTAAATTTTTTTTAATAGAGAAGTGCGTTCGGTCACAAACTCCCAATCTGGCCCTCCCCCACTTCCCCCCGGTAACCATAAATTCTTTATCTAAGAGACTTTGTTTTTTTAAATAGACCTCCAGATTAATAGAAAATATTTTTATTGCCTAGTGTTGTATATTTCACAATGAACATGCTATATAGTATTTTTCATGATCTTCCTGTACATAATAATCAAATTTATTTTTGTTTTCTTTTGACACATAAAAATCTTTGTACGTATATCCCTATATTCTAATGCTTTTATTACTGTCAAATATATTTCACATAGTGAGATTTCTGCATTTAAGGACATTCAGCATCTTGCTTTTAACTTTAATTTTCCCGAATATTAGTGAGATTGTGCATTATTTCATTTGTTTGTTTGCAGTTTGGATATGTGCTTCCTAAATTTGTCCACTTTTATGTTCACTCTGTCATTTATCCATCATAGGTGTACTTTCCATTCTCCTGGGCTAGGAATTGATGAGTTGGCCACTTCTCAGTCCTCTATGATTTATTGGGAAGAAGAATCTCTGTTCTGAGATTTTTAAGGTGCAAAGGGACAGTCCTTTCATTACAGAAATTGGAAACAGCTTTCTTACATTCTAGCTTTCTTCCAGGACAACTGAGCCTGGTGGGGTTATGCTCCTGGCCCAAGGATTCCATTTATAAAGGTCTCTGGAGAAACTTTGTCTTGTTTTTGATGGGTCAGTGGGTTCTGATGACTTCTGCTAGCTGTACCCTTTTAGAAAGCCAATGAATTTCAGTTTTCTGCCTTGGGCTTTAAAGAGAAGCTTTTTTTGTGTGTGACTTCTTTCCCCCCCTTGGTGCTCATCTGCCTCTGGGAGAAAAGCTCTGGTGAGACTCCTTGGAGATTCAAGGGGAACTTAGGACTGTAAGCACATCCCCTAGTCTCTGTCACCATGCTTGAGTGGTTGTTGACTTACTCCAGAGAGACCATGGAAGGCAGAGGTATTGCTGAGACCGCTCAGGTTCTCTGTGCTCAGGTTTTATTAATAAATTATAGATTTGCTTGACTAACCAGACATTTTTTGACTTGTGATTCTGAAATTATTTTCCCAAGGAAATGCTTCTCAGTTTGGGGTTGTCTAACCCTTAGGGTTATGTAGAGAGCATTGTGTAGCAATTAAGAACCAGAAATTTTGGAAAGAAATACATTCAGGTCCTGGTTATTTTACTTGTTAATGGGGCTTCCATTTATTTATTTATAGAATGTGCATGCTGATTATTACATTGTAGGATCATTTTAAAAATAGCAGTTAAGTGAAGAAAAAGTGAAAGTGCTTAGCGAAGCGTCTGACATGTAAAGACCTAATAGAAACTGAATAGGAATATTTATGATTAAATCTGTTGGTGTGTATGCATATCCTTATGTCAATCTTGTGGTTCTGATAAGTCTAACTACTTTGAATTCCCTCTACTGATCAGTCTTCACCTTAGCTGTCCTAGCAAACATCTCTCTGTGTCATTCCTGTATATGTATCAAAAGCTTGCCAAGTAGTTTAGTCCTTTTCAGCTGTATTTAGTGGTCAGATTTCCTTTACCTTCAGAATTTTACTTAGAGTGTATTCAAAATGAAAAGCACATTCCTGTGGGCTTTGTGAAAATCAGTATTTTACTTGTGTGCTGCTTTTGGGGGAATCTTAAGCATCGTTTCTGAAACTATTTTTAATGGATTAAAATTGGTTTAATATAAATAATGGTAGAGGCAGACAACTTGCGGAATTGAATGCTAATAAATTTTTTTGCCTTCTTCAGTAAAGGTTTTGAGTGAAACTTAAGTTTAAAGTCTTCAGCAGCCTCAGGCTCTGCAAATAACAGCTCCAGCAACAAATCAAAGAATGATGTTTATGTTCTTCTTATAGAAAGATCATTACCAATTGATCTTTTCAGCAAAACCTACGCACACAAATAGCTGTAGAATAATTGAAATGGAATCCATATATTTTTTTTTGAAAGTGACCAACAATGTTATGTGATGTAATTAACCGTTTGAAAGCCTTCTCTCTGGAACATGTGAACATGCTGAATTTTATTTTGCTTACGTGTTGCAAAAATTCCTGTTGCGCTTTTTGTCTTGGAAATGGTTGTTTTTCATTGTATATTTCATCATGAAATGTGCCTGTAGTGGCCATCCATGATTCTCATGAAAGGCAATTAACCTTAGAGAGTTTAGAGAAAGAGAGTTGGGCATGAGCAATGACTAACTGCTAGTAACTGTGCTCAGTTCTGAAGCTGCAATGAAGGTAAACAGAAATGGACACTATCTTCTTGGAGTCATAGCCTGGGAGAGAAGATAGATGTTACATTTTAAGAGTAATTAATTACAGTTGTGAGAGATGCCATGAAGGAAAAGTGTAGTTAAAACAAGCAGGGTGACAGAGTATTGTTGCCTTAACAGGCAGATCTTACACTATAAATTTCACACCAACCCTTCCTGAGAGATGATATCTGGGAGTTTTAGATGTGACTGACACTTGTAACTGGACAAGGGAACAGGAGAAGGCTTTTTGAGTCTTTACTGCATGTCATGTGCTTTAAATGCATTGTTTAATTTTAAGAACAGCTCTAAGAGAAATTATTATTCCTATTTACACATGAGGAAACAGAGAAGTCAAGTTACTTCTCCATGCTTTCCTGGTAACTGTCCAGGACTGACCTCAACCCCTGCTGATCCCAGCGTGTTACTTCTAAATAGGATTAGTTCTTCTATCAGATTCTTCACATTAACCAACAGCCTTTCTTTGCCTTAGGCCAACATGCTTCATGGATACTTTCTGTAAAATTAGAGAATACTATCACACAAGTTCCCCTCTTTTCACTTGAGGCTCTCAAAGCAAATAGAAAAGGAGGCATAATTTGTGTGTCCTAAGTGACTAGGAAAAAATTAGCATTTTCATGATTATTTGAAATAGTTTTACTTGAAAAAAGTCTGTAGGTGGTTAGGGAACTTGTTAAAAAAAAAAGGTGATACAGGAAGTGCTGTTTCTTTGGTATTTACCAGGGAAAATGGTCAATTTCATGAATATCCTTTTAATTATGTACTTTAATGCACTGCAAGGCCTTTAAATTAGATTTTATAAAATCTGGCTATTAAGACAGTATTCAATTAACTGAAAAAATATTTCAAAGTCTTGTTAGGCATATGAGGGTGAACTATTTTATATGTATACGAACTTTTGATTCACGTAATATACTCTATGAATGTAGAGATGATTCACAAAGGAGAAAAGACTGACACAAAATATAGGAAAGGAGAAGAAAACTGCTTTCAGGTGCAGAGTGGTGAATGCATAATTCAGCCATTAAAAAGAATAAATTTATGACCAGCTGATCAGTTAACATTATTTGTGGCTTCCTGTGGTTAAATGGTACAGCTAATTCCATTCTCTTTCATGATCCACAAATGTTCATTTGCCAATGAGAATTAAAGTGACGCACTCAGTAAATGGGTCCGAAAACCAACTAATAAAGTGGAAGTTGTGAGTAGTGGCCTATCAGTCAGTTCCAGGCTTCACACAACACCAAGCTTGCTTCCCAGAAATCTAGTCCATTGGTATTCATTTTGTATTGGACATTAGTTATTTACTTATAAAATATGTGCTCATTACAAAGGTCTGTGAGTGCAGTTGCATTAATTATTCATCCTAAGATTCTCAAACATGTTGGAGGTTCCGAAATGTAATTTCAACTACTGATGGGAAACGTTCCACATGAGAGCCCATCAGCAAGGTTTCAGGAAGTGGGTCATGGATTGGGAAGGTCACAACCAGTCAGGCACTTTTACCATCTCCCGTAAAGTTCTCTGCCATTTAGAAAGATAGAAGAGATAATTAGGAAATTAGATATACTTTTTTTCCCTGAAAAATCAATATATTAAAATCTGTTGAAATACATAAATTTGTATCTTATTTACATCCTTTTCCTCCCCAACCACAGTCCCTTGAGTGACTAGAGACTAAGAGTTACAATATCATGAGGTTGTAGAAATCAGGTTTGTTTTACTACATTTATGTTTTAATGGAGTAAGAATGAACCACACATTGAGGACAGCCTATATCAATGTAGAAATCTAGGCATGAAGACAGAAAAATTAGAAGATTGTTAATTCATTTTAAGACATGTTTTATTTTTTCAAAAGTGTTTAGTATTTTCCATGGTTTTTGTCTAAATACTAAGCTCTCAATGCCTTAAAATGATTTATCTGTTGAAATTTAGTTTTAATTGCTCTAGAACATTCTAAAAATATTAGCCATTAATTTCCCATATACACTCAAGCATATTATACAAAGCAAAACTATATATTGTTGTTAAACCAAACTGTGCATACCTATAGTCAGAAAAATGTGGAAGTGTGTCCCTTCGTTATTCTCCTACCTCCATTCCTCTTCTGAGAGAGAACATTGTCAATAATTTTATGAGCTTCTTTCCTATCCTCTTCCTCTTTATTTGCTAATAGGAGTACCCACACATATACATATATTCATATATATCTCCTTGACTTGTAAAAATGGGATAAAGTACTTTAAAAATTAAATTTACTAGAAATATAAGGATAAACAGTCTAACATGAAGTGAAATGCCAGAGAAAGACTTATAACTTATATGTGAAATCTAAAAGATGAAGATATATATATATATATATATATATGTATAACAGATTCACAGATTAAAAAGAACTGGTGGTTACCAGTGAAAAGAGGGCAGGGGAGATAGGGGTATGGGACTAAAAGATACAAACTACTATGTATAAAATAAATAAGCAACAAGGATATATCATACAGCACAGGAAAGTATATCCATTGTTTTCTAATAACCTTAAATGGAATCTAATCTATGAAAATATTGAATCACTATGTTTGTACACTTGAAGCTAATAAAAATTAACTTCAATTAAAAAAGGATGAAGAGTTTAATGTTTTGAACACATACAAAAATGAATAAAAATAAGTTTACATTTGATTCTTTTTCTTGGGAGTGATATATTTAGTATTTGTTAGTGTTTCACCTAGAAAAAAAGTCTCTCATATGAAGCTATGTCTATTTTTATAGTTATTATTAATGCATTCTGTTTTCTTCTGTGTTAATTACCTAGTGTAAACTTGTAGTGGTCTTTCATTAACGGTAATTCTTGTAATCTTTTGTTCCATGTAAATGCAAAGTGCTTGGAATATATTACTGTTTAAAATTGTTTTCTTTGTAATTTACAATGAAGATATACTTGCATTTTCTGATTAGATAATTTGTGAGGCCATAGTCTAAAATAGAAGCAGGTACATAAACATGTAGCATTTGATCTTGCAAAGAGAAGAAAGATATGTAATAAGAAATCTCTAACTTCTTTGTGAGACATAGTGAACTGGAAATGAACCCTGGGGTTTCAGGAGAGTTAGAGCCCTTTTGTTAAAGATACAAAGATGCTATTGTATATGTAAGGGGAAAATGAGGAGAGAGAAGCAGCAGTTTTTAAAACATTTACCATATATATATATTTATTTCCAGAGGATATTAGACTATTTTATCTTACTGTAAACTTTCTTTTCCTTTTAATTTAAAAAGGGATTTTTGCACATGGATAAAATAATTCAGACAGTATAGAATGGTACTGAATATAAAGTAAAATCCTCTGACCCTTATCCTATGCCTATTATCAATCCCACTCTAAGAGATACCTTTTAAAATGTTCCTTTACTCCCTAAATCCCAACTCAAGAAGCGATTAAAAAGCTTATTGACACTGAATTTGATGAAACCATGAGACAGGGATCCTTTATGCTCTAATAATAGGGCTCTGTGGTATCAAGATAACCTGAACCCTTAGCCATAGGTTAGAATTTTTCCATTGTTAAAAGCTTCTGGAGTTCTAACTGTAATAGCTCTGGATGGCTCCATGGTAACAGATGCAGACAACAAAGAGTTACCTGGATTTATCTGTTCTTATGTTTCTGTGGCACATCTGTGACTAAGAAGTATGTGGGTGAAATGTCCATTCAATAAACATTTATTGAATATCTCTTATAAGAAGCCACATGCAGGCATGTTCTAGGTTATGGAGATACAAATATGAACTAAAAAAACCACCTGTCCTTGTAGAGCTTATATTTTAATAGAACATTCTGTCAATAAACAAGAACATAAATTTATAATACGAGGTAGTAATAAATTCTTTCTATAAAAATATAATCCACAGTAGCATGTATTTAAGATAGAGGGCCAGGAAGGCCTTTATGAGAAAGATAAATGTCAACAGAAACTAGAATAAAACTAGGAAGTGATCCATCAGGAAGAAAAACATTCCAGGTGAAAGGAATGTCAAGTACAAACTTCCATGGCAGCAGAATAGTACTTTTGGGGAATTGCACAAAGGTCAGTATCCTGGAGTGGACTGAGTAAAGGCGAATATAGTAGAGTTTCATCTAAGAGACCAGAAATGTGACTGCGGACAAACCAAGTGGGATCTAGAGGCTAAGGAAAGAACTGTTGATTTACTTGATATGATGAGAAACCATTGGAGAATTATGAACAAGAAATCGACAACATCGATTTTTATATTTAACGAAAACTGGTCTGGCTGCTGTGTGTCTTTCTATGTGCAATGGTTGGAAATCTTGGTATAGAAAGCATTCCATAGATGGTATATGCAGACTTTGAAAGTGTGGGACAATGTCAGATTCATGCCAGAGCTATTCTGTGTGAAGCACTCCCTTGTAAGTTCTTTGAGCACAGGATGCTTTTCCCAGCTATTAAAACTGTTTGAGGAGCAGGAGGAGGGGAAGCTAAAGGCAGGTTGGGAGACCTGCAAAAGCACTTCCCAGAAGCAGTCCTACTCTGAACATGTGCAGGGCCTGAGGTACGTATTTGCCATGAAGGACAGCACAGCATTTCTAAATATTTAAAAGTTATTAATCAAGCTACTAACTAAGAATAGCAAGGAGAGAGAAGAGAGCCTTACTAAGTGAACAATGCAAAGAAGCAGAGGAAAACAATAGAATGGGAAAGACTAGAGATCTCTTCAGGAAAATTAGGGAGACCAAGGGAACATTTCATGCAAAGATGGGCACAGTACAGGACAGAAATGGTATGGACCTAAAGGAAGCAGAAGATATTAAGAAGAGGTGGCAAGAATACACAGAAGAACTGTACAAAAAAGATCTTCATGACCCAGATAATCACGATGGTGTGATCACTCACCTAGTGCCAGACATCCTGGAATGTGAAGTCATGTGGGCCTTAGGAAGCATCACTATGAACAAAACTAGTGGAGGTGATGGAATTCCAGTTGAGCTATTTCAAATCCTAGAAGATGTTGCTGTGAAAGTGCTGCACTCAATATGCCAGTAAATTTGGAAAACTCAGCAGTGGCCATAGGACTGGAAAAAGTCAGTTCTCATTTCAGTCCCAAAGAAAGGCAATGCCAAAGAATGCTCAAACTACCGCACAATTGCACTCAGCTAGCAAAGTAATGCTCAAAATTCTCCAAGAGAAGCTTCAATGGTACATGAACTGAGAACTTCAAGATATTCAAGCTGGATTTAGAAAAGGCAGAGGAACCAGATATCAAATTGTCAACATCAGTTGGATTATAGAAAAAGCAAGAAAATTTCAGAAAAACATATACTTCTGCATCATTGACTACATTAAAGCCTTTGGCTGTGTGGATCACAACAAACTGTGGAAAATTCTTAAAGAGATGGAAATACCAGACCACCTTACCTGCTTCCTGAGAAACCTGTATGCAGGTCAAGAAGCAGCAGTTAGAATCAGACATGGAGCAATGGACTGGTTCCAAATTGGGAAAGGAGTACATCAAGGTTGTATATTGTCACCCTGCTTTTTTAACTTAGATACAGAGTACATCTTGTGAAATGCCAGGTGGATTAAGCACAAGCTGGAATCAAGATTGCCGGGAGAAATATCAATAACCTCAGATATGCAGATGACACCGCCCTTATGGCAAAAAGCGAGGAGGAACTTGCTGAAAGTGAAAGAGGAGAGTGAAAAAGCTGGCTTAAAACTCAGCATTCAGAAAACTAAGATTATGGCATCTGGTCCCATCACTTCATGGAAAATAGATGGTGTAACAATGGAAACAGTGACAGACTTTATTTTCTTGGGCTCCAAAATCACTGGGGACGGTGACTGTAGCCTTGTAATTAAAAGACACTTGCTTCTTGGAGGAAAAGCTATGAGAAACTTAGCATATTAAAAAGCAGAGACGTTACTTTGCCAAAACAGGTCCATGTAGTCAAAGCTATGGTTTTTCCAGTAGTCATGTATGGATCTAGCAGTTGGACCATAAAGAACGCTGAGTGCCGAAGGATTGATGCTTTTGAATTGTGTTGAGAAGATTCTTGAGGATCCCTTGGACAGCAAAGAGATCAAACCAGTCAATCCTAAAGGAAATCAGTCCTGAATATTCACTGGAAGAACTGATGCTGAAGCTGAAGCTCCAATACTTTGGCCACCTAATGCAAAGAGTTGACTCAGAAAAGACCTTGATGCTGGGGAAGATTGAAGGCGGGGGGAGGAGGGAACAACAGAAGATCAGATAGTTGGATGGCATCACCGACTCAGTGGTCATGAGTTTGAACAAGCTCTGAGAGATGGTGAAGGACAGGGAAACGTGGCATACTGCAGTCCACGGGGTCGCAAAAAGTTGGACACAACTGAGTGACTGAACAACAACAGATCAAGCTAAAGTGCATTCTATTCTCATTCTTTAATAAGTATACTTTCAAAATTCCCCTGGAGGAGGAAATGACAACCCACTTTAGTATTCCTTCCTGGAGAATTCCATGGGCAGAGAAGCCTGGAGGGCTACATCCATGGGGTTGCACCAAGTGGGACACGACTGTGCACACATGCTTACCTTCAAAATTAGCTGGAAGACAAAATTTAAGATTCTATGACTTCTTGGAGTTGCTATATTCAACGGTATCAAATAAGATTACTCTTGTGCTTTGAATACAGTAGCCACTTCAAATCCTCTGATAAAGCCAGTTACATTTTTCGATGTGTCTCCTCTTTTCCAGAGTTATCTCTGTTCTACCATGGGTCATATTCCCCATTTGTTCACCTCTATCTTTCTATTTTTGCTATTGGTTTTATTTATATTTCTTGAGCAAAATAGTAGGTAAATATAAAATCAGATACAATGTAAAAGAAGGGTGAACATACTAAGTTACACTTAGTTTTTACTGATTTAAATAAGTAGGAAATTATGAATGTTTTGTTCTGTTAAGCATATGTCTGTCTGTAAAGCATCATATGTATTTTTTTCTGTCTCTAATCAAGTAAGAAAGAATCAAAACTGATGAGTGAGCCATATGTTTCTGGGGGGAAAATGTGACTAACAGGATTGTGACAAAGAGCTTAAGAGAGATTAGAATAACCAGGTGGTGGTGGTTACGTCACTAAGTCATGTCAGGACTTTTTGCAACTCCATGGACTAGCCCAAAAGGCTCCTCTGTTCATGGGATTTTTCCAGGCAAGAATACTGAAGTGGATTGCCATTTCCTTCTCCAGGGGAGCGTCCCGACGATCCAGGGATCAAACCCATGTCTCCTGCATTGCAGGCTGATTCTTTACCATCTGAGCCACCATGGATTCCCAACCAGGTGGATAAGGAGCTGAGTTTATTAACGACATATGTCAAATATACTTAAATCACTTTTGTGTTGCAAAAGTGATAAAATCACTAAATTTCCTCTTCTTTTATTGAGGTGTAGTTGTTTTACTATAATATATAATCTTCAGGTGTATAACACAGTGATTCACAATTTTTAAAGGTTATACTCCAATTAAAGTTATGAAATATTGTTGATAATTCTGCTAAAATAGCCAAATTTTCTTGAAACGGTAGTAACTGTATCTCAACAAATCTGGGGTGCCTTTGAATGAAAGATGTATCATTTTTTTTTAGACCACCAAGAAAAAGAAAATCACTGCCAAAAATCATTCTTATCATTTAGAATATTTAGACTTGGTTAGGTCTAATTTTAATCCTTGTGATTACCCACAGGGAGAATCTAAGCACAATAAATTAAGGTATAACTAAAAGTTTTTCACATCCCAATTCTTCTAAGCAACTTCTTGACTCAGAGTCATCAGGGTCTGAGTTTTTTTCTTATATAGTTCCACCCTTTTGACTCTTCAAAGTATTGATGAGGCAGCATTTTTTAGACATGTGCTCCACTCATTATCTCTGGGAGTCTCTTCCAAGCCATTGACATCCTTTCTTCAAGTTCTGATGCTGATGTTTTCCTGTTCTTGACAGCAGGTATCAATGGCAAGTTTCAGCCAACAAGCAGTTCTCATAGCTCTTCCTTAAATACTTTGTTTTTTGAAATGAGGGCTTCCTGTTGTCCAGTCATGACCCTTGGGATAACAACCAAGTAAGCGCATGACAAAGCAGTGGCTACACGGTCACACCTACTCTGGATAGAACCACACTAGATGATGCCCTTTATTGGGATGGGGAGGGAAATGCAAGGGAGTTTCAAAAGGGAGGGGATATATGTATACTTATGGCTGATTCGTGTTGTGGTTTGACAGGAAACAGCAAAATTCTGTAAAACAATTATCCTTCAATTGAAAATAAATTTTAAAACCCTGTGTGCAACAATGAAGACCCAGCACAATCCAAAATAAATGAATAAAAAAATAGAAAAAAGATGTTAATGTGGAAGGAAAAGGGAGTGTCTTAGAAATAATGAAAAAGGAGAATTTATTCTTTACCTCTGAAAAACAAAACTTCTGATTTCTATCAGTTCAGTTCAGTTGATCAGTTGTGTCTGACTCTTTGCAACCCCACGGACTGCAGCACACCAGGCCTCCCTGTCCATCACCAACTCCCGGAGTTTACTCAAACTCATGTCCACTGAGTTGGTGATGCCATCCAATCAGCTCATTCTATGTTGTCCCCTTCTCCTGTCACCTTCAATCTTTCCCAGCATCAGGGTCTTTTCCAGTGAATCTGTTCTTTGCATCAGGTGGTCAAAGTATTGGAGTTTCAGCTTCAGCATCAGTCCTTCCAATGAATATTCAGGACTGATTTCCTTTAGGATGGACTGGTTAGATCTTGTTGCAGTCCAAGGGACTCTCAAAAGTCTTCTCCAACACCACAGTTCAAAAGCATCAGTTCTTCAGCACTCAGCTTTCTTTCTAATCTAACTCTCACATCCATACATGACTGCTGGAAAAACCATAGCTTTGATTAGTCGGACCTTTGTAGGTAAATTTCTATCACCCCTACAAATTTTAATAAAGTCCTTGTAAGAGATACAAGTGTTTTTATTTTTTTTGAGTAATGATAACAGCTAACATTTATTGAGCACTTACTGTATACTAGGGTGGGTATTATTTTCTGCTTTCTAGGTGTTAATTCAGTTACAATAGCATAATGCGGTAGGTACTAACTTTTTATTTCATGTTGGAATATAGCTTATGGACAATGTCATGATAGTTTCAGGTGGACCTCAAAGGGACTCAGCCATACATATACATGTGTCCATTATTGCCCAAACTACTCCCACCCCTGCCTTATCCAGCCTGCTGCATAACATTGAACAGAGTTCCCTGTACTATACAGTGGAAAAATGCAGGTATTTTTAATGATGCCAAAAGTCAAGTCAGTAGATGATGATGATAGGAAAATTGGTAAGATATAGTTGGTTATTTGACTCTTAAAGAGCATTTTATTTCTGAGAAAAGCAAACTGTGTTAAAAACTGTAATTGTATCCATAGTTAGGCTTCTCTTCATCTGTGCTCCTTCTCTCCATATGTAGTTGTCTATATCGTTTGGGTTTACTTCCGTCTCCACTCTGTGTCTGTCTCAGGAGTCTCAGCCCACCTCGGAAGATCCTTTGCTTTCTTTAGAATGCCTTTCTGTAGGTTTATTCTGAGGCATTGCTGCTGCCTCATCCTCTGTGAGAAGGAAGAGAGGGCTTGAGAGGAGAGCTCACTGACTGGCCCACGCACAGTCCTTGCCTTGATCTCCTTGATGACAGCCCCACAGCATTCTGTTGTTCCTTGCTCTTGTTCACTCAAACCTTGACGCCTCTACAGTGGCCTTCTGCAGCTTTTTAGCCTATTCTCTCTTATTTGCCTCTGTTTAGCCTCGAAATTGAGAGAGTTCTGTGGCCTACTGACGGCTGCTCTTCTCATCTCAGTACTATTCAACCTTTAGTCCCTTCTGTTCGTATTCCTATTATTTTCATGTGATTTTAGGAAACAAGGAAGGTGAATGTGTATAGTCTGCCATTTTGATCTGGAAACCCATAGGATTTTAAAAGACATCAAGACTGTACATTCCAACAAACTAAGATTATGTTTTCTGGTTGGTTTAGATTCACCTTAAATTTGAAGATATGCATAGTTCGAGTCTGTAGCTAGGTATTATGTTCAGCTTTGTTCTCATGTTGTACAGATATAGTATGTGCATGCATCAGTTTGGCACAAAGGTTTGGATTTACTCTGTAAGTTATTCCAGTTTAGTTTGGGGTAGCCCAGTTGAGCATCTCAAATTTAGAAAAATTTCAAGTTCTTAAGGAACAGATTATGTTTTAATTATTGCATTTCAGAGTCACAAAATACTCAGTCATTTTTACCACTAGAATATGTTCCATAAGGAAATAAAATCTAAACTGAAGTACCGTTCCTTCTGTTGCTAAGAGAAAAATGTTCTTAAAAGGCTTACCTCATAGAGTTGGATTTACAGACTACTTTCTAAGCAGCTCACCTCACAGCCATCATTGACTTCCATAACTTAATATAAAGAAAATCTGTTTCTTCATAGATTAGGGTTGTAAGATTTATTGGTGACTGAAGCATGTAATTCCCATAAATAAGTTCTGGGTTACATTCTCCAAGGCCAAAGGGCTCACGTGACATTTTTCATTTGGGTACAGGATGGCCATTTGGGCTTATAGGATCATTGAGCCTACATTTCTAGTAGTTGACACTGATCCATTCAAGGTCTATAAAATATAGGAGACGCCTCAGATGCCTTTAAAGTTTTGAAATAAGTAATTCAGATACCTTATAATTTTTTGCCTGCAGGCTCTCTGAAACTAAGTGAAGGCAAACTTGGTTAGTACTTACATGGGAAATAGTCAAATAAAGAATGAAACAAGGGATGGCTAAAGCTTTGGTAATCCTTCCCTTCCTCCCAGTATTTTTACAGTCTTCAATTTCTGGTATAGTATTAATACTGGTTTGCAGTGAGTAGTAGTTTTTCAGATGGTACTTTTTAATTATTAGATGAAAGAAGGAAGGTGATCTTAGTTCAAATACTACAAAATAAAACTGCTTGGACACAACCTATTTAATCTTTATAATCTGACTAAAATAACCTGCTAGGAATTAATGGAAACATTTCTAAATGTTAGTAGAGTGAATTTTTATTTTTAGAAATTGCATTTCAGTTGATTTTTCCTTTTTTCTTTTTTTTCTGTTCATATCTCAGATGAGTAAAGAAGTATATTAGTGCATATTCTAAACACTTTTTAACAGAAATATAGTAAAATATGTGCTATTTACATACATATTCATATATAGGTACAGCTATAGTTCTTCAAAAGTTAGATACAATTTTTACGTGTTGCAGGATATAGCATTTGGGATGCCTCAAATT
Organism: Antilocapra americana; assembly: GCA_007570785.1. Lineage (NCBI taxonomy): Eukaryota > Metazoa > Chordata > Mammalia > Artiodactyla > Antilocapridae > Antilocapra > Antilocapra americana. The sequence goes on along the minus strand of ML660765.1, from coordinate 17,942,492 downwards.
CCTTTTGCAAAGTGGTGGGATATAAAATGGGCTTCTCAAGTGGCACTAGTGGTTAAGAACCCAACTCCCAGTCCAAGAGACACGAGAGATGTGGGTTCAGTCCCTGGGTTGGGAGCGTCTCCTGGAGGCAGGCATGCAACCCACTCCAGTATTCTTCCTTGGAGAATCCCCATGGGCAGAGGAGCCTGGCGGGCTGCAGTCCCTGGGGTTGCAAAGAGTTGGACAGGACTGAAGCAACTAAGCATGCACCCACAGGGTATAAAACAATAAACATGACTCACAGTATCTGAACGTTTTACTTAGTAGATACTCATAGTGGAGAGACAATCAACTGTATGTGTGTGCTATGTGATAGAGAGTGGAATAAAGCAGCATCGTTAACTTCCTGCCTTGTCCTTGACATTTCCTGTATCTGACCTCAGAAATAGGTAAAGACTAGTGTTAGATGTTCCTTGCTGTTATTTTTCAATATCACATATTCAGTTGTATTTTCAGTGTTTCTTAATCTTATATATAATATTACAGGAATAATCTAATCTAATAAATATTTGGTGTCTTGCAATGGATTATGGCTAGTGGTAGTCCTAAGGGTGTTCTCCATTCACCCTGATGACTGGAATCATAAACTGATGGTCCTCAATCCTATCTCCAACATGGCTTTTCTCCTGAGCTCCAAATTTCTGAGTCCATATACAACTGCCCTTGTTTTAGGATCCTGCTAACGGCAAAGGAGATGGGGAATGTAGTCCACTGGGATGTCTGGGCAGAAGGGGAGCATGGATTTGGTGAACAGTTACCAGTCTTGAAACTCTCTAAATTTAGTAAATAGTTTCACTTTTTTCAAAGTTAGAAGTCTTGGATATACTGTGAATTGTTTCCACTCTTTCTACAATTGCTTGAAATTGGTCACCAGATTCCACCAATTCTCTCTCTTTAATCCAGTTTCTCCCCATTTCACTGCTGTTGTTCAGTCACTTAGTTGTGTCTGACTTTTAGTGACCCCATGGACTGCAGCACACCAGCCTTCCTGTCCTTCACCATTTCTCGGTGTTTGCTCACTCATGTCCATTGAGTTGGTGATGCCATCCAACTGTCTCATTCCCTTGTTCCCTTCTCCTCCTGCCTGTGTCTTTCCCAGCATCAGGGTCTTTTCCAATGGGTCGGCTCTTCACACCAGGCGGCCAAAGTACTGGAGCTTCAGCTTTAGCATCAGTCCTTCCAATGAATGTTCAGGATTGATTTCCTTTAGGATGGACTGCTTTGATCTCCTTTCCCAAGAAACTCGTAAGAGTCTTCTCTAGCACCACAGTTGGAAGGCATCAATTTTTTGGCTCTCAGCCTTTTATTCTGTCCAGCTCTCACATGCCTGCATGATTACTGGAAAAACCATAGCTTTGACTAGAATGACCTTTGTTGACAAAGTAATGTCTCTGTTTTTTAATATGCTGTTTAGGTTTGTCATAGCTTTTCTTCCAGGGAACAGGCATCTCTTAATTTCATGGCTGCAGTCACTGTCCACAGTGATTATGGAGCCCAAGAAAATAAAGTCTCTCACTGTTTCTATTGTTTCCCCATCTATTTGCCACGAAGTGATGGGACTGGATGCCATGATCTTAATTTTTTGAATGTTGAATTTTAAACCAGCTTTTTCACTTTACTCTTTCACTTTCATCAAGAGGCTCTTCAGTTCCTCTTCACTTTCTGCCATGGGGTGGTGCCATCTGCATATCTGAGGTTATTGATATTTCTTCCTGCAACCTTGATTCCAGCTTGTGCTTCATCCAACCTGGCATTTCACATGTTGTACTCTGCATAGAAGGTGAATAAGCAGGGTGACAATATACAGCCTCACATACTCCTTTCCCAATTTAGAACCAGTCTGTTGTTCCATGTCCAGTTGTAACTGTTGCTTCCTGACCTGCATACAGGTTTCTCAAGAGGCAGGTCAGGTGGTCTGGTATTCCCATCTCTTTAAGAGTTTTCCACAGTTTGTTGTGATGCACACAGTCAATGGCTTTAGTGTAATCAACGAAGCAGAAGTAGATGTTTTTCTGGAACTCTCTTGTTTCTTCTATGATACAGCGGATGTTGGCAATTTGATCTCTGGTTCCTCTGCCTTTTCTAAAACCAGCTTGAACATCTGGAAGTTCTCAGTTTTCATACTGCTGAAGCCTACCTGGAAAGAGTTTGAGCATTACTTTGCTAGCATGTGAAATGAGTGCAATTCTGTGGTAGTTTGAACATTCTTTGGCATTGCTTTTCTTTGGTATTGGAATGGAAACTGACCTTTAGAAGCGAAAGGTAAAGGAGAGAAGGAAAGATATACCCATCTGAATGCAGAGTTCCAAAGAATAGCAAGGAGAGATAAGAAAGCCTTCCTCAGTGGTCAGTGCAAATGAATAGAGGAAAACAATAGAATGGGAAAGACTAGAGATCTCTTCAGGAAAATTAGAGATACCAAGGGAACATTTCATGCAAAGATGGACACAATAAAGAACAGAAATGGTATGAACCTAACAGAAGCAGAAGATATTAAGAGGTGGCAAGAATACACAGAAGAACTATATAAAAAAGATCTTAATGACCCAGATAACCATGATGGTGTGATCACTCACCTAAAGCCAGACATCCTGGAATATGAAGTCAAGTGGGCCTTAGGAAGCATCACTATGAACAAAACTAGTGGAGGTGATGGAATTCCAGTTGAGCTTTTTCGAATCCTAAAAGATGATGCTGTGAAAGTGCTGTGCTCAGTATGCCAGCAAATTTGTAGAACTCCATTCCACTCTATCTCACTATTTGTTGTGTGGCCAGTTGCCTCCTACCTATTTCCCATTTATCTTAATCCTCCTTCCAGACTCTTGGAGCAGTTATGTTGCTCAGAAATTAGATGAGAATTAAAGACATAAGCTCTGTTCACTTCTTTTAAAACAGGGCCTCATGACTCACTGAAGTGTAAAATTTAAACAAAATTAGTTTGGTGTATATGTTGCTTCTTGCAATCTGACCTTTATCAAGTCATGCTCCAGTAACACTGAACTGTGTTTATTTACCAAATACATTATTCCCATTGCATCCTTATGAATCTAGTTTCTCTTGCTAGCATTGCCCTCTCTTACCTTTCTAAGTGGGCAAATTCTCATCCTTTTCCCTTGTTCACATGTAGGCAGGGATTCTGCAATGCATCTTCCTCTGGAGCGTGATGACATTTTTCATGCAGTTGCTAGTAACACTGATAACATTCTTTGACTATTTGAGTGTATGTGTATTATGTTAATATTTGGCATGGTACCTGGAACATTATGGGCACTCTGTAGATGTTTACAGAGTTAATAAATACCATAAGTTGGTATTGCCAAGAACTCATCACTGATAGTTATCGTGTAGCTATCCCAAGGCTTTTAGATAACCAGAGGATGACATTAGTTTAACTTCTGATGTATGAACCAAGAATACTTAATGCTAAAGAACTGAACTGTGACTTATTCTGAAATCACATGGTCTTCTGGAGAGGGTGGTTATTAAGAAGACTGGCAGTTGAGGCAGTGGGGGGTGTACTAGGAACTGGCCATGGTACACCTCCATTGATTTAGAGCAATATCAATCAGTGTGGCCTCCAATCATATCTTTCCACATACCAGAAATAGAAATGTGTCAAAAGAAGATTTTTTCCTTTAATTTGAGGCAACGATCTCATAATTGTTCATGATTAGGATTGACTTGTTTAGGCCACCTGGTCTTATCTATTTAAAACTTTCAAAGCCTGAGCCCTCTTCCTTTTCTTCAAATAGGATAAAAAAGCACATTGGGAATCCAGTTGATATCTTTGAATGGAAATATACTTCCAGTTGATGAGACCTTGTCTTATATACTCAGCATTCAGCAGTAATTTTAAAAGACTACAAAGAGCATCATTTTCCTTTGAACCAGTTTCCTGTTTTTTATAGTCATGCTTATTAAACCTTTGAATTCCCAGATTTTGGACCCTGTCTTTATAATACTACCTTTCTGACTTTGTTGACTTCCTGAAACTTTTATATTCATGTTACCCATCTAGTTTCTTGCTTACTGAGTTTTAACCCTGGCCTTTTATGACCATCCTTGCTATCATGAAAATTTTCAGGATAGCTGTTGTAACCAATGTTCATATAACTTCTCTCTCTACCTCTCTGCAATGGACTGTCTTGAAAAGAACTTTTAACCTGATTGGATCTAAATAAAAAAGGAAAGAAGTGCGTGGAATGAGTCTGGAGCCAAGAAATACTAATGATGATTTTTGCCAGCAATACAAGAGTTGCCATATTTTCCAATGGCTTTAGAGAATCAGCCAGAGCGTTAACACAGTATGGTGCCTGTCTCTACAGAGAATGCAATTTACTGAAACTGAAATGTTTTATAAAAAGTGAATGCATGAAATGGAGAGTCATGATGATAATTTATCTGTAGAGTTAAAAATACGTGTTTATCTGCTCCTTGTCTCTTTGCGGGGGTTACCTATCCTTCCTTCCTGGTCACTGTAACCCAGAGGACTGGTTGCTCCTTGAATCCAGGGCTGGGTGTGTGATCCATGTCTTGCCAGTCAGTATGACACACACTATGGACAGAACAGACCGTTCAGAGCTGGAAGTTCACTAAAACTCAATCTGAGTCAGTTTGAGATTTTCAGCCAAAACTACTGGGAAAGACATGTTCCCTTTCCACTTGGGTTACCACGTTGATAGAAAATTCTCTTGGAGTTATCAGGGGGCATCCTTATTCACTGTGTGGGGAAGGCATATTTGACAATAAAGCAGATGGAGGGAAATAGAGTTAAGACATAAAGAGACAGGACAGTGTTCTGATGAATTTACTGAAGCGACTGGATTCAGCACACGATTTACTCATGTGAAGTGGTAGATTCCCTTTTTGTTTTAAGCTGGTTTGAGTTGGACTTTTGTCCTCTGTAACTGAAAGAAACTTGGCCAAGTCAATCATTTGAATATAGCCTTTAGATGAGAAATTTAATGGTTTTGTAATAAATAGGCTTACTTTTCTCATTGGAAACAATGTAAGGCCTTAAAACCTTTGTCTTGTTTTCTTACAGAATATCACATCCCTCTGAGAAGATAACTATCTTGCTAACATCATAGTTATTTACATCTTGATGAATTTTTAAAACACAGTAGTTATCAGACAAATTTGGAAACAAATTAGTTACCTTTTCCTCGGGTTGAGCTCTGAGGATCATAAGCACCCATTTCCTGAACATTACGGAGAAAATCTTTTTTTTTTTCTTTCTTCTGTGATTGTATACAGATAGTTAATGTTCCTTGTAGAATGTACCTAAACAGTTGAATCCTACTTAAATCCACTTAAGCTTTCTCTGGACTTGGAATTGTGTATGTCCCATAACTGTTAAAGACGTGGTTAGCTGAGGACTTTCTACCTTCTATATCTTGGGAATTTTCATTTCACTCTTTGACCCGTCACTGAACTTGAGATGGCACAGTAGCCATTTCTTATGTCAGATCTTATCCTTTTAGATTCCTAAGGCTGCCTGTGAATTTCTTTGTTATTTTATGACTATATAGGCTTGTCTCTGAGTAGATTTCCAGAATGAAAGGGAGCTTGGAAAACATCTCATTATCATGAAAACACGGTTTCTTATGAGCTCTATTCCATATGTAAATACCCACTCATTTGAGTTTCTTTTCAATGTTTGGCATTTCAGTTTGTATACATCTACATATTTATATATAAATTATTTCACACATTTTAAGAAAAACTATTATGGGGGTGGGAAACATTATGTTAAATAATTATCATTTTTACAATTTGAAAGACTATTTTTCCTTTTCTGTTTTAAAAACACTACCCTGTAGAGCTTATGTAGCAGTGACATTGCAAGTTCTACCCTTCCGATCCCTGGATTTCAAATAACATTTTATTATTGAGTAATCAGAGTTCATTGTAATTGGAGATTTCCGTAGAGACTATTCAGCATATTTCCATGGTCTCTCTACCTTGTCTGTTCAATTGATGAGCTACTGTTTCCAAACTTCTCTGAGGAAATTGCACCTAACAGCTTGTGATGCAAATTATGCACGTGCTGGAATATATATTTATATACACAGAGCAGTATTTGTGATGGCTTGTGTATAGAAGTGATGCTTCCAACCTCTGCTTACTACCTGATCACATTAGACCACTGCTTGAAATGAGGAAATGACACTCCATGGTCAGAAAGTTGAGTTCCAGCACCTGTGCGTGCTGACATGCCTTGTGTCTTTCATTCCCTGATTCCAGTCCAATTAACGTGTCCCAGGCTCTCGTGTGGTTTCGGACTGTGGGCTTCGACACAGGCTGTTGTCTTAATCTGCAGTGCTCTCTCTGCCCGCTTTCGTCCCTGGCAAGCTCACGGCTCGGTTTAAGTGTAGTATCTTGAACATGAAAGTTTCTCAGTAGTGTCCGACTCTTTGCGACCCATGGCCTGTAGTCCACGGAATTCTCCAGGCCAGAATACTGGAGTGGGTAGATGAGGTCTTTACTGACTGCTCTGAGCAGTCTTTGCCTCTTTGACACTCATGTACTTTTTGTACACTGTTACCACAGCGATTATAGTACTCTTATTTGTTGACAAGTAATATGAATATGGTAGACTAAGAATGGAGACAGACTTTGCCTACCCTTACTCTGCTGTATCTTAAGGCAGGGTGGCTTCAACTGAGGAGTCATAGTTTCTTTCCTCAAAACTGGTGGAAATAGCATACTTTGTGCAATAAACTTACTCCCAAATCTAGACCTCTTTTTACAGAACTTGCTTTAAACAAATATGATTTTATAGTTTTGGATTTGTTTACCACTTCATGGTTCATTCATGTCTGCTTCCAAGGACCTTTCATCAAAGAATATTCTACTCTGTCCCTTGATATGGAATCATTGGATAAATGCATTAAGTTACCTATATCTAAGTCCAAGGCCTTAGTTTATATGTGAGACAGAAGTTCAAGGTAACATGATTAGAGTTAGGCTTTAGAATCCATGGGCTTCCCTAGTGGCTCAGTTGGTAAAGAATCCGCTTGCAATGCAGGAGACCCGAGTCCAATCCTTGGGTCAGGAAGATCCCCTGGAGACAAAAATGGCAACTCACTGCAATATTTTCACCTGGGAAATCCAAGGGACAGAGGAGACTGGTGGTTTACAGTTCATGGGCTCGCAAAAGAGTGAGACATGACTTAGCAACTGAACCATCACACAGCTGGAATCCATCTTCTGGGGTCTGTCCCAAAGTACCTGGCTCTGCCAAAGTCAGTACAGAGCCAACACTCAGATGAATCTATCCTCTGCTTGGTTTATAACCGTAGAAAACTCATTCCCAGGAATTGTGACAGCTGTCCTTCTCTTGGATATAGGTGATGATTGACTGTTATCTGGCCACCGCTTTTGGCTTGACTATCTCATATACCCCAATGATGCTCAGTCCTGTTTGACTCAATCCACGTGGTCACTATAAAGCCTGAAGAGGGGAAGGTGGGTCTGGATACAGGGACCACAGCCCACACAGTGCTGGACCACAGCAGAGATGTTGAGGGGGAAAATACCAGCTTTTCCCCTCCATAATCACACGTATCAATGAAACTGAAAATGACCAGATAGAGTCAGACATCTCTCAGGGTAAAAAGCAAAAGGTGCAAGCCTTCCTGATTACATTCCCTCTCACCTTGGCTTTGCAAGAGTGCTGTATTGAGAGAGTGATGGATTGGTAGGAGGAGACTTAGAGAAGTCATTTCAATTTAAGAATTGGTCTACAATGTGGCCTGAGTCCTAGATATAGATGCTAAAATGTCTCTTGAGGTTATATAGGCCAAATTGTTTCCACCTTCCATGTCTTCATTTCTGTTATTCCAAGACCGAGACCAGACTACAGCAGGAAAGGAGTCCTCTATAGCAGTAAGAATACTCTGTCTGTTACACATCTTAAATGTCTTTTCCCCTTTCCATATGAACATATTGTAGCATATACTTAGTCTTTTCATTTCCGTATCCTTAGCATCTAGCATAATGCCCAGGTCTCCATGAAATAAATGAATTCTGAGTGAATGAATGGTGGTGCATGGTTTGCTTTGATGAAAAACATACATTTGAGGAGGCTGCTGATGTGCTTATTTGTATCAATCTTAGGACCTCCCTGAGCATGGCACTCTGTAAATATTCCTATGTGAAGATGCTCATTGTTCGCTTTTGTTTCAAGACCTTTTGGCAGTTGTAAGCTAGCAAGATCAATGCAGGATTCTATGAATGCCATTATTTTCAGCATCCTCTCATTTTAGAAGGAAAGGAAGTTCTTTTCCTCACCTCCCACAGCCTGAAGAAAAGTTTCTTTTTTGAGCACAAAATTACCATTTGTTTCAAGCTTTCTCTTCATTTATAGCAATTTCCACATGTTTCAAACTATTCTCAGTAAGAGGAAAATCAACATGTACACTTTTGATACATAAGCTAAGCTGATTGACACAGGTTTAAAGGCCTCATGGCTACAACAGATAGATTGGAAGATTTTTCTTTTATTTACTCTTGACTGTTGCCAGTGCTGTCTATGAACTCAGAAGCACAACAAGCTGAACTTTTTTCCTTTTTTTTTTTTAAAGTGCCCCTGCAGGAGGGAGCTGAGAGGGCTCAAGGATGCCTGCCTCACTTACCCTTTGCCTTGTGATGGTTCTCCATCTCCTTGTGGAGCAACCTTGTCTAGGAAACTGAGATGTCTTTTTGAGTGCTGTTAAATGGGCCACGTAAAGTGGACCTTGAACTGTACTACCCAGCAACTTAATCTCTTCTTGAGGACGAGATAGCATACCATTTGGCTGAAGTTTTGCCCTCTTATTTATTACGTTGCACAGACTTTGGTTGGGAGGACAATAAGACAGCATCCTTCGCAGTCACCCAGCTGTGGCCTGCCAATTCCAGCTCCTGACAGGTAGCAGGCTGGATTCTTGGCTGCAAAGAATCTCAAAAACAGTTTCGAGATGCTCTAGGGAGGGCAAGTGTTTAGCCTGAGCAATTCAAAGAAGCATAATTGTGCTTCACACTACACAGAAAGTCACCACATCTGTTTCATATTTTTGGCTTTTAGAACTGAACTAGAACAGAGAAATAAACATACAGCTTTGAATGTAGAGTAAAAACAAGTTCATGGTGCACAGATGAGCATATTGTATGTAACTCAGTGAAAATTTCCTTAATGAGGGTTTCTTTTGGTTAAGTGAGAAATATTTCTGGTGTTAATCAAGGTTTTTTAAAAGAGATTTAATAGAAAATATTATCTATTTAAATGCCAAGGCAGCCTATCATCCCCCCTTAAATCTATTACAGTCAATTGTTGAGATGCCGCAGTGGTGTTCACGTGACCTATTGCAAATATTTGGGGAGTCATCTGCACTGCATTAGCCTTCCTAGTGGTAGTTATTTAAAAAAAATAATTTGGATGTAGTAGGCTAAAAACATTCAAGGCAATGAATTAGAACTTCATTAACCACTTTCATCTTTTATTTTGGTTCAAATGTAAATGCAGTCATTTGATATCTAAGTGTATATAATATGTGATGACGGTCTTTTAAAAGTGTAATCTAGCAGAAAATACATCTTAATTTGAATGTAACACTGTCTTAAATATAATTTTAATATTCTTCAGCATCTGGCTTCTCAAAGAATGAGGTCATTTGAGGTTAAGAAACTTTTCCCTGCAAAAATAATAATAATACTAATCTTCAGACAAACAGTGAACAAAGCAAGCACTTATCTAAATGATCAGATGCCATGGAGAAAAGGGAAGAAAGACAGTAATGTGCACTAAGGTTTTCTTTTTGCTAGGGATTTTTACATTATTATACTCATGTATTTCCTACATAAGTATCATAATGTAAGAATTGGAAATGTGCGTCCACACAAATACTGATATGGGTATTTTCATTTCAATATTATTCATAATAGCCCAAATGTCCATTGACAGATGAATGGATAAACAAAATGTGATATATCCATACAATGGAATATTATTCAGCCAAAAGAAAGAATGAAATACTTATTCAAACTATAATGTGGTGGCCTTGAAGTTCTTACGCTATATGATAGAAGGCAGATCCAATGATCCCATTTATATGAAGGGCTTCCCTGGTGGCTCAGCTGTAAAGAATCCACCTGTACTGCAGGAGCTGAAGGAGACTTGGCTTCAATCCCTGGACTAGGAAGATTCCTTGGGGAAGGGAATGGTAACCCACTCCAGGATTCTTGCCTGGAGAATCCCATGGACGAGGAGCCTGGTGGGCTATAGTCTGTGTGTCTCAAAGAGTCAGATGATTGAGCAACTAACACTTTCACGTTGGGCTTCCCTGGTAGCTTAGTTGGTAAAGAATCTGCCTGCAGTGTGGGTGACATGGGTTCGATGCCTGGGTGGGGAAGATCCCCCGGAGAAGGGAACTGCTACCCACTCCAGTATTCTTGCCTGGAGAATTCCACGGACAGAGGAGCCTGGTGGGCTGCAGCCCATGGGGTTGCAAAGAGTGGAGCACAAATGAGAGAGTTGCACTTTCCCTTTTTTGGGCCTCCCTGGTAGTTTAGATGATAAAGAATCTGCCTGCAGTGCAGGAAATCCAAGTTTGATCTCTGGGTCAGAACGATCCCCTAGAGTAGGAAATGGCAACGCAATCCAATATTCTTGCCTGGAGAATTCCATGGACTGAGGAGCCTGGCGGGCTGCTTTCCATGGAGATGCAAAGAGTCGGAGACACCTGAGCGATTTTGACCTAAGTATTTCCTACCATAATATATAGATAATATTTTTGAGATCTTTCAGATGATGAATCTGACATGAAATAATTAGCTCAAACATCACAAGATCTGCCATCCTCTCTTATTTTCTTTCAGTCTTGCAATTACATGTTCTTGTATTTCTTTTTTAACATTTATCTTCCAAGAGATCTGGAAGCTCCACAAGGCCAAGGACTATGCCTGTCCTTCACTATGTACTCACGAATTGGCTCACATATGAATAATAACTAATTGATAAATATTGGCAGTAACAGATGCCAGGTCCTCTTCTAAACTACTCAAATTTGTTGACCCATTTGATCCCCCCCCAACTTGAGTGGGTCATTATTATTTCTACTTTATAAGTGAAAAAAAAGGCACCCAGAGAAGTTAAGTCACCTGTCAAAGTCACACAGCTGTAGGTGAAAGGAAGCAGAATTTAAGCCTCAGAAGTCTGATTCTATCTAGGTCCAAACTTTTAACTATAAGATGCATTCCTGGCAGAGTAAGAAATATTCTGAAGTTCATCAAGATTGAAAAAAAAAACCCTCATAGATAAAATTTCTCATTTAGATGTTAAGGTCTAACATAATCACTTAGATGTTATGACCCCTTTAAAGCAGGGTTTGCCCAACTCCAAAATCAGTTCTGTATTATTGTGTAGTGCCCAAATCTCTTTCCCTTCTCTGATTATTAATGCAGCAGAGGTAGGTCTTACTAGCCAAAATGTGGTTACACCTAGAAAAATATTAATCTCCTAGATTTTTGGCTTCCTGTTTTTCACATTTAATGACGTGGACTTTGTGAGTAATGTGGGTCTGTTTTTTCCTTGCCTGGAAGAACTGTATGATGGAGCAGAGGCTCACCTTTGTAACTGATCTAGGCTGATGGCAGTTCAAAGTGTAGCCCTGAAGTTATGGGCCAAGAGACTCCATGGTTCTGTGCCGCAAGCCAGAAGGAATAAATTATTCTGTTCCCTTCTTCTGTCATTTTAAATCTGAAAAGGAATTGTGTGCTATAAAAACCTGAAACCTGTTCCTCTATTGTTAACATCTAATTTTTTTTTTATAGGCTGTCAGAGATAAGAGAGAAAGGTTGCACAGTTCAACCGTTATTTTCAATCAGGTACCTATCATGCATTTTATATCAGAAAGTCAATGAGTATTTGGTAATTACAGCGATCATATAATCTTTCAAATGCAAATAGTCTGACTCAGATTTCCGTTTGGTACCAAGTGATGATGGAAGAATGGTATAGCCTGAACGTTGTTTTACTCCCATCTGTGTGCACCAGGCAATCACCACTTACAGATGGTTGTGATTCAGAGACAGGTTGCACATGCAAAAAAAGTATGTTTCAGTTATTTTAATAAGATTTATTGCAGTAGTCACAGTTAAATGCTTAAACCTTAATGATAATTGCTGCTAATCTTTCAAGAAAATGATTAGAGTTTAATAAACCTCAAGAAGGATATTTTGCTATAAACTTTAGCAAAATTACAAAGGTAAATTTTATGTTTACTCCTTGATCTCATAAATTAGAATGCTGCTTACACCCTTTTCCATCTTCTGAAATTAGATTTTGTATGTATACACGTATATTTATATGTACTGGGGACAAATTAAGTAACCCAGTTGCACTGAAAAACATAATTGGTCAAGTAGCAATGAATATTTCTAAACAAACATACTAAAACAATTTCTATTGGCCTTGGACTTGTTTTGGTGGTAAATATATGTAATATAATATTTATCATTTTAACCATTTTTAAGTGTGCAACTCAGTGATATTAAGTACACTTACAGTGTCGTACATCTATCACTACTATCCATTTACAGAACCCTTTCATCTTACCAAGCAGAAAACTTGAGCCCATTTAAGTTACTCCCCATCTCCCTTAGCCCAGCTCTTGGTAACCTCCATTCTGCTTTCTGTCTCTTTGAGTTTGTCTATTCTAGGGACCTCATATAAGTAGAATCATAGCATTTTTTTGTCATTTTGTGTCTGGATTATTTCATTTAGTGTAATTTTTTTTTCACTTGATATGATGCCTTCAGGCCTATTCCATGTATCAGAGTTGCATTCCCCTTTATGGCTGAAGAATATTTCACTGTGTGTATACACCATGTTTTTTAACCCATTCATCTGTTGATGGATATTGGCATGGAGATGGGGAACAATGCTACCATGAACAAGGGTATAAATCTTTGAGTCTTTGCCTTTAATTCTTTTCGATATAAACCTAAGAGTGGAATGGTTGGGTCATGTAGTAGTTCTACATTTAACTTTATGATGAGCTGATGAACTTTTTCATGGTGGTGACTCCATTTTATATTTCTACGAGCAATGCATGAAAGTTCCAGTTTTTTCAAATTCTTGCCAAAATGTGGAGAAAGGGTATTTCTCAATCCCCTCTTTTTTTTTTCTTCAGTAATCATCCTGATGGGTATTAATCCTGTGATTTTACTTTTATTTACTAATTCTGTGCAGATGTTCACAAAGTTGAGAATTTAGAATGATCTTAATTTCAATTATTCCATTATTTTTGTATGATCTCTTCAAGAAAATTAGAGATACCAAGGGAACATTTCATGCAAAGATGGGCTCGATAAAGGACAGAAATGGTAGGGACCTAACAGAGGCAGATGGAGAAGGCAATGGTAACCCACTCCAGTACTGTTGCCTGGAAAATCCCATGGACAGAGGAGCCTGGTGTGCTGCAGTCCATGGGGTCGCAAAGAGTCGGACACGACTGAGCGACTTTACTTTCACTTTTCACTTTCATGCATTGGAGAAGGAAATGGCAACCCACTCCAGTGTTCTTGCCTGGAGAATCCCAGGAACGGAGGAGCCTGGTGGGCTGCCGTCTATGGGGTTGCACAGAGTTGGACATGACTGAAGCGACTTAGCAGCAGCAGCAACAGAAGCAGAAGATACTAAGGGGAGGTAGCAAGAATACACAGAAAAACTATACAAAAAAGATCATGATTCAGATAATCATGATGGTCTGATCACACACCTAAAGCCAGGTATCCTGAATTGTGAAGTTAAATGGGCCTTAGGAAGCATCACTACGATCAAAGCTAGTGGAGGTGATGGAATTCCAGTTGAGCTATTTCAAATCCTGAAAGATGATGCTGTGAAAGGGCTGTACTCTGCCAATAAATTTGGAAAACTCAGCAGTGGCCACAGGACTGGAAAAGTTCAGTTTTCATTCCAGCCCCAAAGAAAGGCAATGCCAAAGAATGCTCAAACTACCACACAGTTGCACTCATCTCACACACTAGTAATGTTCAAAGTTCTCCAAGCCAGGCTTCAACAGTACGTGAACTGTGAACTTCCAGATGTTCAAGCTGGTTTTAGAAAAGGCAGAAGAACCAGAGATCAAACTGCCAACATCCGTTGGAGCATTGAAAAATCAAGGGAGTTCCAGAAAAACATCTACTTCTGCTTTATTGACTATGACAAAGCCTTTGACTATGTGAATCACAACAAACTGTGGAAAATTCTTAAAGAGATGGGAATACCAGACCACCTGACCTGCCTCTTGAGAAACCTGTATGCAGGTCAGGAAGCAACAGTTACAACTGGACATGGAACAACAGATTAGTTCCAAATCAAGAAAGGAGTACATCAAGGCTGTATATTGTGACCCTGCTTATTCAACTTCTATGCAGAGTACATCATGAGAAATCCTGGGCTAGATGAAGCACAAGCTGGAATCAAGATTGCTGAGAGAAATATCAATAACCTCAGATATGCAGATGACACCACCCTTATGGCAGAAAGTGAAGAAGAAGTAAAGAGCCTCTTGATGAAAGTGAAAGAGGAGAGTGAAAAAGTTGGCTTGATGCTCAACATTTGGAAACTAAGAACATGACATCTGGTCCCATCACTTCATGGCAAATAGACGGGGAAAGAGTGGAAACAGTGACAGATTTTATTTTTTTGAGCTCCAAAATCACTGCAGATGGTGACTGCAGCCATGAAATTAAAAGGCACTCCTTGGAGGAAAAGTTATGACCCACCTAGACAGCATATTAAAAAGCAGAGACATTACTTTGCCAACAAAGGTCCATACGGTCAAAGCTATGGTTTTTCCAAAAGTCATGTATGAATATGAGAGTTGGCATATAAAGAAAGCTGAGTGCCGAAGAATTGATGCTTTTAAACTGTGATTTTGGAGAAAACTCTTGAGAATCCCTTGGACTGCAAGGAGATCCAACCAATCCATCCTAAAGAAAATCATCTTGAATATTTATTAGAAGGACTGATGTTGAAGCTGAAACTCCAATACTTTGGCCACCTGATGTGAAGAACTGACACTTGGGAAAAGACCTTGATGCTGGGAAAGATTGAAAGTGGGAGGAGAAGGGGACGATAGAGGACGAGATGGTTGGATATAATGGACATGAGTTTGAGTAAGCTCCAAGAGTTGGTGATGGACAGGGAGGCCTGGTATGCTGCAGTCCATGGGGTCGCAAAGAGTCAGACTGAGCGACTGAACTGAACTGAACTGAATTTCCACTGCTCCAAATAGGAAAGTTTCTTCACTTAATGGTAATGCCAAAAAGACAAAAATAAATAATTTTCAACCCTTTATGAGAGCTTAAATAGCAAAATAGTTTTAACTTAGTGTATAAAATAACAATAAAATGCATACATACATTAAAGAGATAATACTGCTTAAAATTCAGGGCTTTTCTGTTGTTCAGATCAGAGGTTGTGTGTTTGCTTAACTAAGTTGAAATAGGATGTGTGTGTGTGTGTGTGTGTGTGTTCATACATACATACATAGAGACCCACACACACATACACAAATCTCTGCTAATCAGGAGGCTATTGCAGAGAAGATATGGGTAGTTAATTGGAATCCTGATGGCTCTCAAAACCTGGCATACCCTTGTTAACCTTGGATTTCAAAGTTTGTCTTTACTGAGAATGCAGTGGTTTTTCGAGACTGACTTAACAAACAGTTGTCATCTATTAGGCGCATTCTAATTACAACTATTTCCTTTTCAAGCCAGGAACTAAATCTGCCTCTGGATTTGAGTGAAATTAGTGCCTTTTTAAAGATTGTGCTTTGTTAAGTCCGGACTTCTGGCTGGGGCAAATGTGGAGACTGGGCACTGGGGAAGAGTTCCGTATGAGAGAGGCCACTCAGAGGGGAACCGGGCCTCCTGTTTTGGGGAAAAAAATCAATGGGTACTGTGTTTTGATTGAAGATGGCTACAAAGCATCTGTTAGACACATTTTAAGGTTTAGTATTTCATTTCTTGCACTAAGCACCAACATTTTATCACCATATAATTCTAGGTTTATATGGCTTTGGAGCTTCAACTTTGGGTTCATGTCTGAAATAAAAGTCCTTAAATTATTTATTTGTAGTTTTAGGATGAAATAACTTAGTTGTATTTATTTTTTTCAGAATCAAGTACACCATGTTTTGTAGAACTATTATGTAGAAAAACTCATTTAAGTAAGTAGATACAAATGAAAATAATTCTTCTTTGAGATCTACGATGTTGGTAGCATTTTCACTGATACCATTCAGTGTTTATAAGTAAATTATAAGATGCTAGTGTTAAAACAAATGTTTTGTGGCTCTGATCAAGGCACTGAAAAATAGGATTTTAAAAAAATGTGTCATTTTCTCAGGCAACTTGCCTTCCAAAATGCACTGTAGTGCCCTGCAAGACGGGCTATTGTACATATATTTAAAATCCAGCCATAAATGAGAGATCGCATTGTCAGGAATAGCCAACATTCTCATTGTACTGGAAATGCGTGTTAGCCTGGGTAGTTGTGGAAAGGAATGAATCATAGCCTCTTTTCCAATGAATGAGTCATGGCTGGCTGAATGGAGGTGGGAGTTTTAAGCACATTTTCTTTGAGTGATGGAAAGAATTTTTCATTGTTTTATATATTATTCAATATCTCTGTCACTATCGCTGTTGAAAAATGATATGAAAAATGATCATTTATCATTTAAAATCAATTGAGATATTTACAACTAATACTTTTCTTCCATGGATCTCAAAGTGCTTTCCAAAAATCAATTAATTTGCACAATATACTACTGTAAGGTTTGTCTTATTATCACCATTTTATGGACAAATTCATAGCAAGAGAGGTTAATTAACCCATCACAGAGTCCAAAGGGCCAAAGTGGCAAGGCAAAATGGACTGAACACCAACTTGAAGGCCAGGAACTCTGCTTTTATCATGAATTTTAATTGATTTAGATCAGTTTTTCTAGCCTAAAAAGCACAAGCAATAATTCTGAATTATCATGCAGCAATATAGTGTGGATTAAATAATTAATATTCTGAAGCCCTTTATAAATGTGAATTATTATTACTCAGTCTAGCCTAGACTGCTAAGTCGGCCAAACTACCTTCCAGCACTGGTGACTAAAGTGTAAATTAATTGACTAAGTGAGAAATTCATCTCACACATTTCCTGCTGAGAGATAAGACTCCTCTGTTCTGTTTGGAAATCTGTATATACAGGGCTGTATTTTACTCTGCTTCCCTTAATGTATATATTTGCATCTGATTCCCCAATAAACTGGGAATTCATCTTATACCAGGAGATACATATTTAAGGTACCAGTATAAAATGCTCATCCTATTAGAAAAGCATAGCTCCCTCTTTTAGAGATGTACTTTGAATGTTGTTTTATGGCTAGCCAAATAACAATTTGCTTTACTACCCTTTTACATGTTTGGAAGGATTACCAAAAAAATAATAGTTTCTTCAGAAATATATTTTCCTGGGATAATAATCTTTGTGCTTATATTTGGTGCTTTTTCTATAAATGTACTTTGGGAACATTATAGTTATTGGAATTCCAAGGGTTGCTTGATTGACAGCTTTCCTCCCCTAACTATTTGATTAGAAAAGCTATTGTTAAGAAAGGAAAAACCCTCAGAACACTTCATGTAAAGGAAAGGATGGCTGGAGATTGAAAGGTATGAGGACTAAAACTAATTAGTGATAGGCATAAGGGAGGGCATACAAAGATGGCTTAACCTATTATTGAATACATGATAAGAATAATTTTCAAGATTATGTTATGACAGCTTTTCAATCATTTATTCAACAAATATCTTTTGGGCACCTATTTTATGCTGGGCACACAGTTCTAGATGCTGAGAATAAGAAGCAGGCCTATGACTCTGTCCTCTGTCACTTGCAGTAAACAAAAGAATAAAAGTGTGTATGTGAGAGTATATATGTATGTATATATATATATATATGTATATATATATGTATGTATATATGTATGTGTGTATTCTAAGTTGATTAGATAAGGGCTAGGTTGAAAGGTTGAAATGGTGAAAGGAGACAGAGTGTAGTGGAAATATTGTTTTCAAAGGATTGGCAAGGAAAGGAGGGGTTTAACAGTAGAGCAGACTTCTGAACAAAGTGAAGATGCAAACCCTATACATATTTTTTGGGAAGAACACACCGCCACACAGAGGCAGTAGTCGTGCAAGAGCTCTGAGAAGGTGACCTGGGGCAAGAGGAAGCATGGTGGTGATTCTGCGTCATCCCGGGGGCTCAGAGAGCCGGCAGCACGCTCAGTTCTCAGAAAACAGCCCAGACACCTTTGGGGACGGTGACTGTGCACATATACCTGTGGGAAGACAAACGGTTAACACTTGAACACTGGTCCAGACTGTCAAGAGCTAGCAGGTGCCTGGTTTATAAAGCTAGCAGAAGCTTGATGTAAATTTCAAGGATATTTAGTGAATAATCCTTAGATTTTCAAACCATATTCATGACTATGGTTTGGAAGAAGAGTAAATGTATCCTGGAGAAATGTATTTGATTTGGACAACTGCAGATTGGGTCCAAAGGCCCACTGGACATCCCAAACAGAGCAGCAGAGTGTTCAGCGATTCATGCATCAATTGGTCATAAGTTTTGCTTTAAATTCTTTTTATAAAGTTAAAATTCACGTGCCATAAAATGTACCCTTTTAAGGATACAGTTTAGTGATTTATAGTATATTCACAAAGTTGAGGACCTTTCACAACTATCTAATTCCCCCAGGTTTCCATGATGCCAAAAAGACCCCATGTGTCTGTTACCAGTCACTGCTTGGTTCCCCTTTCCCCAGCTGCTTGCAAACTTTAATATACTTTTCGTTTCTGTAAATTTGCCCGTTTTGGACATTTAATATAAAGGGGATCATAAAGTAGGTAGTTTTTTGTGTCTGCCTTCTATCCCATAGCATTCCCTGGTGGCTCAGAGGTTAAAGCATCTGCCTGCAAAGCGGGAGACCTGGCTTCAATTCCTGGGTCGGGAAGATCCCCTGGAGAAGGAAATGTCAACCCACTCTAGTACTCTTGCCTGGAGAATCCCATGGACAGAGGAGCCAGGTGGGCTACAGACCACAGGGTCGCAAAGAGTCGGACACGACTGAGCGACTTCACTTTCACTTCACTTTCTACCACAGTGTAACAACTTCAGTGCCATCTGTGTTATAGCATGAATAAGTACATCATTCTTTCTTATGGCTGAATAATATCCTGTTGTATGGATATATCACATTTTATTTATCCGTTTTTCTGTCAGTGTACATTATGAATAATATTGCTCTGAATATATCCGTACAAGTATCTGTGTGGACATATATTTCCAATTCTTACGTGTGTGTACCTAGGAGTGGAATTGCTGGGTCACATGAGAACTCTGCTCAGCTTTTTGAAAGTGAAAGTGAAAGTGAAAGTTGCTCAGTCATGTCTGACTCTTTGCAACCCCATGGACCTGTGAGTCCATGAAATTCTCCAGGCCAGAATACTGGAGTAGGTAGCCTTTCCCCTCTCCAGGGGATCTTCCCAACCCAGGGATGGAACCCAGGTCTCCCGCATTGCAGGCAGATTCTTTATCAGCTGAGCCACCAGGGAAGCCCAAGAATGTTGCAGTGGGTAGCCTATCCCTTCTCCAGTGGATCTTCCTGACCCAGGAATTGAACCAGGGTCTCCTGCATTGCAGGTGGATTCTTTATCAACTGAGCTATCAGGGAAGCCCACTCACCTTTTTGAGAAACTGCCAAATGATTTTCCAACCTGGCTACACCATTCAACATTCCCATCAGCCAGGTATGAGGGTTCCAGTTTGCCTACATCCTCTTCCATAGTTTCTGTCTTTTTGATTATAGCCATTCTAGTGTGTATGATTATGTCTATCTCACTGTGGTTTTTATTTGTGTGCCCTTAAAGTACTTATTCAGGGAAGCTCCTATCTGCTTCCCTGGTGGCTCGGATGGTAAAGTGTCTGCTTGCAATGCAGGGAGACCTGGGTTCGAGACCTGGGTTCGATCCCTGGGTCAGGAAGATCCTCTGGAGAAGGAAATGGCAACCCACTCCAGTACTCTTGCCTGGAAAATTCCATGGATGGAGGAGCCTGGTAGGCTCTAGTCCATGGGATCACAAAGAGTTGGACATGACTGAGTGACTTCACTTAAGGTGGCTCAGCGGTAAAGAATCTGCCTGAAATGTAGGAAACGAGAGTTTGATTCCTTGGTTGTGAAGAGGAATGGCAACCCACTTTGGTATTCTTTCCTGGGAAATCCCATGGACAAAAGAGCCTGGCATCCTACAGTCCATGGGGTCACAAAAGAGTCCAACATGACTAAGCATATACACACGAGTGGGGTGCATATTTAATATGTATATTTATTTGGAGAGTGTTACCATTTTGACAATCCACGAGTACAAGGTATATCTCCATTTGTTTTAGGTTTTCTTTAATTTCTCTCCACAGTGTTTTATAGTTTTTGGTATATACCTTGCACTTCTTTTGTCAAAATTTATTCCCAAATATTCTTTTGAATGTTATAGTGTTGTTTTAATAATTTAATTTTCAGAGTTTTTATTGCTATTATATAGAAATGCAATTGATTTTGGTGTATTGTTTCTGTACCCTAAAACTTTGCTGAAGTAGTTTATTACTTCCAAAAAATTTCTAGTGCATCTCTTAGAGTTTCCTATATACACGATCATGCTGTTTTGCAAATATAGTTTAATTTTTCCTTTCCAGTCTTGATGGCTTTTATTTGATATTTTCCTTGCCTAGTTGGCTTTGACTAGACATCTATACAATGTTAAATAGAAATAGCTTGAGTGAATATGCTTGTCTTGATCTTAGGAGAAAAGTTTTCAGTTTTTTACTGTATGATGTACCTATAGATTTTTGTAGATAGCAGTTGAGAAATTTCTTCTAATCTTGGATTTTTGAGTGTTTTTTTAAAAAAAAATCTTGAAAGGGTGTTGGATTTGTCAGATACATTTCTGAAATAGTTAATTTTTTGTCCTTTGTTCTGTTTCTCTGGTGCATCAATTACGTTGATTAATTTTCAAATGTTGGATGCACCTTTGCGTTCCTTGAATAAATCCCATTTGGTCATAATGTATAATTATTTTTTTTAAGTTGTTGGATTTTATTTGCTACCAATTTGTTTAGGACTTTTGTAATGTTTTTATTTATTTTTTTAGTATCTGGGTAATTCTGGCTTGATAGAGTGAGTTGGAAAGTGTTCCCTTTTCTATTTTTAAACTTTTAGGGAAAAGTTTATAAAGGGTTGGTTATTTGTTGTTTTCTTTAACCATTTGGTAAATGACCAGAGAAGATTTCTTATCCTGGGGTTTCCTTTGTGAAAATTTTAAAAATTACTCTTCCAACCTCTTTACTTGTCATGTCGTTTTTGTCCAGTTGCCCAGTCCTGTCTGATTCTGCAACCTCATGGACTGCAGCAGGCGAGGCTTCTCTGTCCCTCACCATCTCCTGAAGTTTGCTAAAGTTCACGTCCATTTCATCAGTGATGCCATCCAGCCATCTCATCCTCTGATGCCCTCCTCTCCTTCTGCCCTCAATCTTTCCTAGCATCAGGGACTTTTTCAATGAGTTAGCTGTTCTCATCAGATGACCAAAATACTGGAGTTTCAGCTTCAGCATCAGTCCTTCCAACAAGTATTCAGGATTAATTTCCCTTAAGATTGACTCGTTTGATCTTCCTTGATGTACAAGGGACTCTCAGGAGTCTTCTCCAGCACCATAGTTTGAAAGCATCCATTCTTCAGCACTCTGCCTACTTTACGGTCCAGCTCTCACAACTGTACGTGACCACTAGAAAGACATAGGCTTGACATATGGAGCTTTCTCGGCAGAGTAATATTTCTGCTTTTCAACACACTGTCTAGGTTTGTCATAGCTTTCCTGCCAAGAAGCAAGCATTTTCTGATTTCATGACTGTGGTCACCATCTGCAGTGATTTTAGAGCCCAAGAAGAGGAAGTCTGTCAGTACGTCCACATTCTCCCCCTCTATTTGCCATGAAGTAATGGGACTGGGTGCCATGATCTTAGTTTTTTTTTAATATTTAATTTTAAGCCAGCTCTATTACTCCCCTCCTTCACCCTCATCAAGAGGCTCTCGTTCCTTTTCACTTCCTGTCATTAGAATGGTGTCATCTGCATATCTGAGGTCCTTAATATTTCTCCTGCTTATCTTGATTCCAGCTTGTAGCTCACCCAGCCTGGCATTTCTCATGATGTGCTCAGCATATAGATTAAACAAACAGGGTGACAGCAGATAGCCCTGTCATACTCCTTTCTCAATCTTGAGAAATCCTTTCACAGTCTTGTCATACTCCTTTCTTTCTTTCATAGGTGCATTTATATTTTGCACTGCTTCTGAATAAATTTTGGTAGTTTGTATCTTTTTCAGTGTTTGTGCATTTCATCTTGGTTATCTAATTTGTTGTCACATAGTATTTCAGAGTATTACCTAATAATATTTTTATTTCTATTAGGTCATTAATCACATATAAAGCCCAAAGATAGAGCTTTATAGTCATGGTTTTATGCTGTCATCTTTTAAATCATATAAAAGAAAAATAGAGTTAAGACAAAAATATATTTATATTGTCTTTTAGATTTACTTATGTAGTTAGCTTTACCAGTGTATTTTATTTATTTCTTTGTGTAAATTTGAGTTACTGTCTGGTATCATTTCATTTTAGCTTGAAGGGCTAACTTCTTGATTTCTTGTGGATCAGGTCTGCTAGCAACAAAGTCTCTCAAATTTTGTTTATCTCTGAATGTCTTAATTTCTCCTTCGTTTTTGAGTGATGAGTTTATACTAGGCTTGCCTGCTGGCTCAGACTGTGAAGAATCTGCCTGCAATGCAGGAGACCTGGGTTTGATCCCTGGGTTGGAAAGATCCCCTGGAGAAGGGAATGACAACCCACTCCAGTATTCTTGCCTGGAGAATTCCTTGGACAGAGGAGCCTGGTGGGCTATAGTCCATGGGGTTGCAAAGAGTCAGACACGATTGAGCAACTAATACTTTCACTCACTAGATACAGAATTCTTTATTGAAGTTTTTTTCTTTCAGCACTTTGAATGTCATCCCATTGTTTTGCTACCGTCATGATTTCTGATGAGAAAGTAACTGTTAAGGTTTTTGAGAGTCCCTTTATATAAATATTTACTTCTCTGTTTATACTTTCAAGATTCTTTCTTTGTCTTTAACTTCTGATATATGTCTAAGCTGTGGACCTCTTTAAATTTATTCTTCTTGGATTTCATTGAGGTTCTTGGTTGGGATGTATAGATGAATGTTTTTCATCAATTTGAAAAGTTTTGGAAATTATTTCTTCAAATATTTTTTCTGTGTTGTTCTCTCTCACCTCTTTTTCTAGGATTCCTTTTAAATGGATGGTGGCATGCTCAGTCATGTCTTCAGGTCTGAGGTCTGTTCACTTTTCTTCATTCTTAAATCTCTATTCTTCTGATTGGATCATATTGATTAACCTGTCTTCAAGGTTACTCATCTTCTGTCTGCCCAATTCTGGTGTTGAGCCCTTCTAGTAAATTTTAAATTTCAGTTATTTTTCAACTCCAGAATTTTTATTTGGTTCTTAAAAAATATTCTTTCCTATTTTTATTGATATTATGGATTTGGTGACACGTAATTCTCATACTTTTCTTTAGTGTTTTGGGAATGGTTTCTTTAATATAATTAAAATAGTTAATATAAAATATTTGTCTGCTTAGTCCAACATCTGAGCTTTCTCAGGAACAGTTTCAATTGGTTGCTTTTTTCTCCCAGTATATGTGCCATACTCTGTTGTTTATTTGCATATTTCTTGACTTTTTCCTGAAAACTAAACATGTAATATAATGCAGCAACTTAAGTCAGATTCTTCCCAGTATTTGTTGTTGCCTGCTTATTTAATAACTTTTCCTAACTAATTTTGTAAAGTTGTATTCTTTGTCATATGTAGCCACTGAGGTCTCTGTTCAATAAGCTCTGTGGTCAGGTAATAATCCAACAGATTCTTCCTTAGATTCTTAGAACCAGTCAGTCTCCCCATGTTTTATGAGGGGCTCTTTGCGTCTTGCTACGTGTCTCCAACACTTACCTCAGCCTTCATTTCCTGCTTGTGCAGGGTGTCATGTCTGACACATGTGAGAACTTAAGGTTTTCCCAGGCCTTTCTTGACTATTTGTATAGCTTCAGTCATGTTCATAGCCCTATGAATGCATGACCTCCTAGATTCCTAGGAACATGTCAGAAATTTTCAATTATCTACAGACATCTGATTCTCCTATCCATAGGAGAATGTTGGATCCCACCAAAAAAAGATATCTCATGTCCAAGGGCAAAGGTGAAGCCCCAACAAGACAATAGGAAGGGTGAAATCAGGTTTAGAATCAAAACCCCATACCCACCAAAGATTCTCGGAGGGCTCAAACAAAACCTTGTGTGTACCAGGACCCAGAGACCCCACAGAGACTGAGGCACACCTGCCTTTGAGTGTTTCCTGTGGAGGCATGGGTCAGTAGTGGCCCGCCACAGGGACAGGGACTCTGGCTGCAGCAGACCTGGTCATGCAGCATGTGGCGTAAGTCCTCATGGAGGAGGTTGCCATTAGCCCTCCCATAGAGCTGCAGAGCAGAATGACTCACAAACTGCAGAACAGTTATACCAAAATAAATTCTCCCACTGTTAAGGAAGTTCTAGGACCCACAACAGATTTCCCAACCTGGGGATCTGGCAAAGAGACTGTGAACCTCCAGAGAGAACCCCTAGGGAATTTGACATCACTAACTCAAGTTAGCCTTGTCTAATTCAATGAAGCTATGAGCCATGCCATGTGGGGCCACCAAAGATGGAAGGGTCATGACAAAATGCAGTCCACTGGAGAAGAGAATGGCAAACCACTTCAGCATTCTTGGCTTGAGAACCCCAGAAACAGTATGAAAAGGCAAAAAGATATGGCACTGAAAGATGAACTCCCCAGGTCAGTAGATGCCCAGCATGCTACTGAAGAAGAGTGGAGAAATAACTCCAGAAGGAATGAAGAGATGCAGCCAAAGCTGGAATCAAGATTGCTGGGGGAAATATCAATAACCTCAGATATGCAGATGACATCACCTTATGGCAGATAGTGAAGAGGTGCTAAAGAGACTCTTGATGAAAGTGAACAAGGACAGATAAAAAGCTGGCTTAAAACTCAACATTCAGAAAACTAAGATATGGCATCTGGTCCCATCACTTCATGTCAAGTAGATGGGGAAACAATGGAAACAGTGAGAGACTTTATTTTCTTGGACTCCAAAATCACTACAGATGGTGACTGCAGCCATGAAATTAAAAGAAGCTTGCTCCTTGGAAGAAAAGCTATGACAAACCTAGACAGAGTATTAAGAAGCAGAGACATTACTTTGCCAACAAAAGTCCATCCAGTTAAAGCTATAGTTTTTCCAGTAGGGATGTGAGAGTTGGACCATAAAGAAAGGTGAACGCTGAAGGATTGATGCTTTTGAACTGTGTTGACTTCCCTGGTGGCTCAGACAGTGAAACGTCTGCCTACAACGTGGGAGACCTGGGTTCAATCCCTGGGTCAGGAAGATCTCCTGGAGAAGGAAATGGCAACCCACTCCAGTAGTCTTGCCTGGAAAGCCCCATGGACGGAGGATCCTCATAGCCTACAGTCCATGGGGTCACAAAGAGTCATACACGACTGAGCGACTTCACTTTTTTTCACTTGGACTGCAAGGAGATCCAACCAGTCTATCCTAAAGTGAACCAGTCCTGAATGTTCATTGCAAGGATTGATGCTGTAGCTGAAAGTTCAATTCTTTGGCCATCTGTTGCGAAGAACTGACTCATTTGAAGAGACCCTGATGCTGGAAAAGACTGAAGGCAGGGGAAGGGGATGACAGAGGATGAGGTGGTTGGATGGCTTCACTGACTTGATGGATATGAGTTTGTGTAAACTCTGGGAGTTGGTGGTGGACAGGGAGGCCTGGCATGCTGCAGTCCATGGGGTCGCAAAGAGTTGGACACAACTGAGCAACTGAACTGAACCTAACTGGACGCTGCCTTAGATTCTGTCAGGCGGATATTTATTTTATGCCAGTAAAGAAAAAATTCAGATTATTATATAGTATTATCTGTCTGTTAGATAATATTCATCTGTGATTAATAGCATTCCCTGGTGACTGAGACAGTGAAGCATCTGCCTGCAATGCAGAAGACGCAGGTTTGATCTCTGAGTCAAGAAAATTTCCTGGAGAAGGAAATGGCTACCCTCTCCAGTATTCTTGCCTGGAGAATTCCATGGGCAGAGGAGCCTGGTGGGCTAATGGGCTCACAAAGAGTCGGACATGACTGAGCAGCTAACATATATGTGATTAAAACACAGCTTCCAAATTAATGACTTAAAGGAGCAGGTCTTCCCTATGGGCTTAGGGAACAGAGCATTGAAAGAGTGTTGTTCTCAGGTCTTGAAACCAAGAAGAATTTTTTTTCTGATTTCTGGATTTTAGGCTCATTTGGGAACTGTGACCCCCCTTCTGCTTTCCAGTTTCTTCCTTATGTGATGGGAATATCTGTCTTATGCCTGATTCACTGTTGTATTTTAGACGAGGAGACCTGTGTTCTAGTTTTCACAGATTCACAGATGGAGAGAATTCTATTTCATAGTGGACGGTACCCAGAATCTCACCCATACCTAATTTAAACGATTTAGATAACCAGCTGATTTAGATAACCAGATTTGGAGCCTTTCTTATTGATACTTAGTTGAGATTTTGAATATAGAATTAATACTATAAATGTTTAAGACTCCCGAGGATGTTCAGATGAGGTGGATGTCTTTTGCATATGGTATAGACATAAGTTTGAGGAGAGGGCAGAGGTGGACTATAAGGTGTTAGATAGTGTCCTTCCAACGTTCTTGTCTGTTATGAAACTCAGGATATGATTTTACTTGAAGGTAAGATCTTTGCAAATATATTTAGTTAAAAAGAGGCCACACTGAATTAGGATGGATTCTAAAGCCAACTGGTAACTTGAGAAGAAGGCCCTGTGAAGTCACACAGACACTCATCCACACAGGTGGGAGGTCACGCAAAGACGGAGGCAGAGATTGGAAGGCCGCGTTAAGGAACACCAAGAATTGCTGGCTGTCACCAGAAGGTGGAAGAAGCAAAGAAGGATTCTTCCCTAGAGTCTTCGCAGGAAGCATAGCATTGCTGATACCTTAGTTTTAGGCTTCTAACCTCCATAACTCGGAGAGAATAAATTTCTGTTATTTTAGGAATTTAAAACTTCTATTTTGTGGTATTTTATTATAGCAGCTGGATGAAATTAATGCAATTTTGGGCTCAGATATGATAGGAGTGACTAAATAAAGAGGAGTTGGAGGTTTTAGAACACATATATACAGGGCAATAAAGCATTTACTTGTCAAATACAGCATTGATGACTAAGTTCACACTGTAGTATTGTTAGGAAGTTGGTAGGTTATGTACAAAGACTATATACTTTCAGCTATTTAAGAAATTGTACTATTATTGATATAATAATTTTTTAAAGATCCAGGACCCAATTAAATTCTTTTTCCCTAGAATCTTTACCCAGGAATCGAACCAGGGTCTCCTGCATTTTTGCAGGCAGATTCTTTACCAACTGAGCTATCAGGGAAGCCTGGCTCTGTACCAAGTAGCATCAGGTATGTCCTTGATGTATGCTCAAATGTGCCTACTCATTTTGCCAATGCTATGTTAACTAGATACTAATAAGTTTTTGTTTTTACCCAGCCTTTCGTATTTCATAATCATGTGTACTTTATCCATAAAATGAAAGCAATTAACAATGAAGCCTGAGAAAAGGAAAGGGAATAAATATATATGTGAAAAAGACATGAGTCATTGAACATTCCTCATAAGCAGAAACTATAGTGGAGATTAAAATGGTATTTTTTAAAACAATACTATGAAGCTAACCACCAAAACTAAATTTTAGAGGGCTCATTCTTTTCTGCCTGTTTTACTTCTACTGTCATCTCCCTTCAAGGCACATCAGAAGCATCATTTCTTCCAGGATACTATTCTTGAGCTCCAAATCTTGATAATCACCCCACAGCTAGAAGCTGGCTCCTTAGTGGTCTTTCAGATGTCTCATCGCAGTGTAATGATTTATTTCTTTGATTGTTCTCTCCACTTGATTATCAGCCCCAAGGAAGTTCATGGGATTAGATAGACTGTTTAATTTTTTTCAATATGAATATGATTCATTTTTAAAAAAGGCTTTAACAGTATGAGGGACACAAAATAAAATGCTTATATTTTAAGTGTACAGTCTAATAAGTTTTGACATATGTATGCACTCATTGGAGCATCACCATAACAGGAGAGCAAACATACTTATCATCCCCAAAAGTTTCCTAATGAAGATGAGATATATTTAAATGAAGCTCTAGAGGAGAAGTTTATTGTAGAGAATCAAAGAATTCTGATGAAAAAAAGTCAGCGGGCTGGTGGAAATTTATATAATTTGAAGCAGCTGAATCAGAAGCACCAGGCAGACCATTGAGCTAGATTTCAGAGACTCATTCCAATCTGTTGAAATCCTTTCCTTGAAATGTAAGTGAAGTGGAGTCACTCAGTTGTGTCCGACTCTTTGTGACCCCATGGACTGTACCCTACCAGGCTCCTCCGTCCATGGGATTTTCCAGGCAAAGGTACTGGAGTGGGGTGCCATTGCTTTCTCCAGGGGATCTACCCAACCCAGGGATCGAACCCATGTCTCTCATATTGTGGGAGGATTCTATCCGCCCACAATGAGGGTAGACCTGGGTTCGATCCCTGGGTTGGCAAGATCCCCTGGAGAGAGGAAAGTCTACCCACTCCAGTATTCTGGCCTGGAGAATTCCATGGACTGTACAGTACACGGGGTCGCAAAGAGTTAGAAAGGACTGAGCGACTTTCACTTTCATTCTATTCCTTGAACCATAGCTAGTCAATAAATGGTGTCTTGGGTTTGATGTCAACCTTGGTGAGTCTGGAGGTCAGTAAGAAGCAACAAAAGAAGCAACAATGCTGCCATTCATTAATTCTAAAGGAGTTTTCCCAGTGGCTCGGATGGTAAAGAATCTGCATGCAATGTAGGGGACCTGGGTTTGATCCCTGGGTCAGGAAGATGCCTTGGAGAAGGAAATGGGTACCCACTCCAGTATTGTACAGTTCTTGTTCACATGTTAACTCCTTCAGTTGAGGAGGTGTCTTACAATTGTAATATAATATGTTATAGTTTTATGAGCATTTTTCTTGTTATTAGTATATAAATAATAGTCAGTTTTTATTAATTTATTTTAATTGGAGGATAATTACTTTACAATATTGTGATGGTTTTTGCCATACGTTAATGTGAATTGGCCACAGGTGTACCTGTTTCCCCCCACCATCCTAAACTCCCCACCCACCTCACAAGTAATAGTCTCAATATCAATTTTGCCTTATATATTACCAAAAACCCTCCTACTTCTCTATGGTTAAGAGATCAGAGACAGAATGCCCATTATGTTTTCTGTAGGTTTCAGTTGCCCCCTCAGCATACTCGATTCCATATTCTTGGCTAGTTTCCAGAGGTATGGCTGTTGCCATAGTGGGCAGTAGCAGTCAGTTGGAAAGACTCAGGAAAATAATAGAGCCATACAATGATAAAATGACCTAAACTACCAGTGAGATGTTATTCTTTCCAAAAATGAATTAGAACTATATTCAAAATTCCTCCAAGTCGTTGTATAAAGAAAGACATGTTTCAAAGTTCCACCAAAAATAGGCAAATAAGTGGGAACAGAGTAAAGGACTAATCAAAGCAGGAAGAATATGAAAAATGAACCTTTTGCAAGTCATAAAGTTGTTTAGTTGCTAAGTCGTCTGACTCTTCTGGACCCCACAGACTATAGCCCACCAGGCTCTTCTCTCCATGGGATTTTCCAAGCAAGAATACTGGAGTGGGTTGCCATTTCCTTCTCCAAGGGATCTTCCTGACCCAGGGATCAAACCCAGGTCTCCTGCATTGCAGGCAGATTCTTTACCATCAGAGCCAAATGCTTGATATTTTAATAGTTTATTTTTCAGATGATGATCTAATTCTTGGACAGTGAGACACTTTATCATTGCCCAAACATATTATAATAAGGTATTACATTCCATGGTACCGTTAGACATTTCAGGTCCTAGGAAATGTTTCTGAAACTTGGGTAGGCCATGGGAAAAAAGATTTAAAGAGAGACAAAAGCATTGATTTGGCAGTTTCCTTAAAGCAACAGTTTTCTGGTACAATCAAAGAGTTGGCTTAAAAATGAGATGGATACATCAAGCTTTTCTCAAAGACCCATGTTTCCTCCATTACAGTCACTCTGACAGATTTATTAGTCTCTTTATCTTCTTTTTTTGTTTCACTTTTTTCTCCTATCAGTAATGGAGAAAGATTCTCAATTCATGCAAATGAATATTACTATACAGATAAGTGTAGCTGACATTCACTGAATGCTAATTTTATTATTCAGATTTAGCATGTGCATAAATTAAGTTGTGTTGTTCAAGTTTCTTTATACGATTGTTATGAAATGAATACTTCGTAAGCTAAAGTCATTCTCTTACTAACTTTGTTTTTACACCACTTTATAAATATACCTGTGAAGACTATTTCCCTTTCCTTTTTTTTAGAAAGGAAGAATTATAAGTAGAAGGTTAACAGTGGGAAGGATGTGCATTAATTTGCATAAAATTATTGTTAAGGAGAAAATTGCAAGTATTGTAATGTTGAGATTGCATGCAGTACATAATAATTATGTTATTATACTTTAAATATTCTGTTATTGGTGATAATTGTCAACTTTTAAGAATAACCTTTGAGGAAAAATAGGTTAAGGAAAATGGGTAGGGAGAACATCAGTGAGAAGTCTTATTGGAGAGGTAGTAGTGTGGCAGACTGACTAGCTATTCACTAAACTAGTTTCTCTTCTCTTCTTGACTACACAGTTAAGTCATATTTCCTAGCTTTCTTTCTACTCAGGTATAGCCATGTGTTGGAGATCTATCCATTGTCATGTGAACAGAAGTGACAAAGTCCATTTCTGTGATTGGCTTGTAGATTCTGACAGATAATTCTCCAACCTCTTCTTCTACCAACTTGGTACATCTGGGCCCAGGGCTCTTGAAAACCACATGATGGAGATAAGAAGTCACAAAAAGGAAGGTATATGACTTCCTGAATGGCTACTTAGGGGAAGGTCCCTCACTGCTTAGAAAAATATGTTTGACTTTATGTGAGAAATAAACTTCTATTGCATTTGAGCTACCATACATTTTTTAGTTTGTTACTATAGCTAGTATTACCTTAATACATACAAAGAATTTCTGGGTAACCCATCCTTAATTTTTAGTATGCTGTTAAATCCACCAAAACTATACATGCATGCTAAATTGCTCAGTCATCTCCGACTCTTTGCAACCACATGGACTGCAGCCCACCAGGCTCCTCTGCCCATGGGGTTCTCCAGGCAAGGATACTGGAGTGGATTGCCATGCCCTCCTCCAGGAGATCTTCCCAAACCAGGGATCAAACCTGCGACTGCTGCATGCAGGTGGATTCTTTACCACTGTGTGGCCGGGAAAGCCCTCACCAAAACTGTACATAGTCATAAAAAGATATCCTTTATTTTTATTTGTGACAGGCTTCATTGCTGTGGCACAGCAGCTGTTATTTGTAGGAACTCTATTATTAGTAGGTGACAACAAAAATAAGAAATCTTTGATGTATAAGGGGACTTTGAAATTGTGTTGAAGCACAAGTCACAGGTTTTTATTTTTATTATGTACATTGACTCTGAAAAAGAAAGAAAGATCCAGAACACTATGAGAAATATGTTGGTTTCTTCATGGTCCGCGCTGTGTTTGGATTGCGTATGTTATCTTTATATTCAGCAGTGTGTGTAAGATTTCCCTCTCTCCCTCCCTCCTTTCAGCCAAGTGACTTTTCCTAATGTGTGTCTGTAACTAGAGAGGTGGATTAGGGATCTGCCAGAGGGTAGATCTGGACTAGAAGTAGTGTTTGAATTTAATGGATCCTTAGAAATAATTTCATCCTATGCGATTATTTCATGTAGATGAAGGAAATTATTCCTAGGATGATGCATACATTCTTATAGTAACTGTTTACATAAGACTTTACATCATCTCATGTATTCTTTACAGTTTATCGTTTGGGGAATTGTTACCTCCTTATTTGTAACTGAGAAGTTGAAGACTTGAAAGTAAACATAGTTAAGGTTTCCAACTACTTTGAAGATGACGAACCCTTCAGTAAAGGATTAAAATGATTTACACAGCTAGTGGCAGATAAAGACATTGCAAGGGCAAAGACAGAGATTTGACTGGTTCTGCAAGGACATTTCCTTCATGGTCTCCTTTCCATGGAGACTGAGTGAAATTGCTGAGTAGAGCAAGGGCAAAACAGTGAATGTGTTATCTGCTCTTGAGATAAAGTAACCTCACCTCTAGTTCATGGGACATCCCTAACAAGAAGGCCAGCCTTCAGAGGTGTTTTTCCATTGGTGAAAATAGTAAGGGATGTGCCTTGTCTGTTCAGCTGCTTTAACATAATATCATAAACCGAGTGGCTTATAAACAACAGAAATTTATTTCTCACAGTTCTTGAGGCTGGAAAGTTCAAGCTCAAGGTGCTGGCAGATTGGATGTCTTGTGAAGGTCTGCTTCCTGGCTCAGAGATGCTGTATCATCTTATGTCCTTACATGTTGGAAGGGGCAAGAATGTGAGAAGAAGGTGAGGACTCCACTTTTGTAGCTTAATCACTCCTAAAGGTGCTACCTCCAAATATTATAGCATTGTGTGCCAGGATACAACATAAGAATTTTGGAACAAGTTGGGGTAAGGAGAAACACAAACATTCAGTCTATAGCAGGGTGGAGAGAAGTACATATACTTCCTCCCTCAAGGGAACAAAAGACTCAGGTGGCCTTCTCCTCTCTGTGATTCAAGGTAAAGACATGAGAACAGAGAATAGTTCTTCCCTATAAAAATGACTCTTATTTTTAGAATTCAGAACTTAACTTCCCATATCCAAGAAAATTGAATAAAGAATGACATGTCTTTAAGACATAAATATTAAAGGGAAAATAATGCCTCCTTGAAAATTGTTATTCTATCTGGTAGCTCTGTGCACTTTCTTTCTGAAGGCCTTGAAAATAGAAAAGTCCTCATACTATGTGAAGGCAAGGGAATGAGCTAAGGACTCTTTTGAGAATTGCTTCTGCCCAGTGATGCTAAGGTTGAACGACATTATGGTGTGATTTACAAGTGCAATAAAAACACTGTAATTGCTGATTATCTTTGCTATTTTAAGTGGCTTTCAGTGGAAAAAATTATACTATCTAAATAATCTGGAATTTCTAAAATTGTTTTACTTTCTTTGAACTTTAGCAACCCTATTTTAATTATTTAAAACAGGATTGAAACTCTTGAACTCTTGAAACTCTGAAACTCTTGAACTCACCCAGCCAACAACCATTAGCTTTTGAGTGTAAACTAGGACTCATTTTCCCCAGTAGAACAGCGAACAGAGTAATTGTGTGCTAAGTGGAGTCTGACTCTCTGTAACCCTTGGGACTGTAGTCCTCCAGGCTCTTCTGTCGATGGGATTTTTCAGGCAAGGATACTAGAGTGGATAGCCATTTCCTTCTCCAAGTGGTCCTCCCAGTCCAGGGATCAAAGCCATATCTCCTACATTTCCTGCATTGGCAGGCAGATTCTTCACCACAGTGCCATTGGGGATTCACCCAATACTAGTTTTAATATTTATATCCTTAAAGAATCATATTAAGGGTTAGATGTGTTGAAGAAAGGGTCTCCCTCAGAAAAAAGGGGGCATTTTTGGAAAGAAACACATCTTTTAAGGGCATTTTTGACAAGCTCTTATCATTCAGCAACTCCAAGTTTAGTGGAAGAATCATCTATAAGCTTCTGAAATTCAGTCATCCTAAATGTGATTATGTATCATCAAAGAGAGATTCGTACAAGACCTTGCTAAGAGAGAGTCTTTATTGGAGACTTCTGGAGACTCCTCTAACCTGATTAAAAGTGTTAAGTCTATCTGTGATTGAATACTAATCTTAGCCACAAGAGGGTGACCATGATATACCAGCAAGTTCTTGGATCTTTTGAATCATCAAGGGACATTTGAAATAGTTTCTCTTGCCACTCCTTTTTTCAGTTTAGTATCAGTTCAGTCACTCAGTTGTGTCCAACTCTGTGAGAAAATACAATCCTTACCAATTAGCTCCAGAGAAGTTTCATCACAGATTCATTGCATATTTCCCCACTGTTTTTTTTATTCTAATTTTATTAGAAACGATGTCCCGTACATAGGAAAACTGTCATTATATTATGTATAGGTTGAAGACAACCATCAAAATAACTTGGCTCTATTAGATTTCAAGTACTTAGTGACTGCATAATGAAAGGCAAGGGGAATTTTAGAAAAAATTAAAAACACACCCAAACCGATATTGGCTACAGAATGATACTCTCATGAAACACATAATGCCAAAAGGCTGAATTAGGGGAAAAATATTAATAGATTGTCTAGGTTATTAAAACTATTAAAATTGCAATGAATCAGTTTCAGAGTCTGAGTTACTGCCAAAATGGGTACGATGCCAGAAAAAGCATGCCTCTTCTTAAAAATTCTTGTAAGAATTGAGAATTAAGGAAGTGAATAGTGGCATTATAGTTTAGGGGTAGAGTCTCCAGCTTTGGTAGGCAGCATAATTGTTGGATGAGTTCATAAACGTTAAATATTTAAGCTTCACCTCCTCCCTTTTATTTTTATTTTATTTTTTAAAGTATAAATTTATTTATTTTAACTGGGGGCTAATTACTTTACAATATTGTAGTGGTTTTTGCCATACACTGAGATGAATCAGCCACGGGTGTACATGTGTTCCCCATCCCCAACCCCCTCCCACCTCCCTCCCCATTCCATCCCTCTGGGTCATCCCAGTGCACCAGCCCTGAGCACCCTGTCTCATGCATCACTCCCAGCCTTTTAAAAATGAACATCCTAGTATAATTATAATGCAGATGGTATACAAAGCATGGGACTGCTTTAGTATTTATTGAAAGTAAATTTTCTGGCAGTTTAGATAAATCTCAGTATCATAATATCGATCAAAATCATCCAGAACCATTTTAGTACATTATTCCACAAGTATTCACAAGAAAGTGAGGCCCTTCTGAGTACATTATTACTTTATTATTTTTCTACATATTTTTCTTTGTAACATTCATAGTACTGTGGATATTTTGCTTTGTTGGGCATGTGGTTATAATTTCTTTGACTTATTTGCTAATTTTTGTATTGTAAAATAAAGGAGGAATTAGTAATTTTTTTTGATAATCAAATGGGTCTCTCTTTCTTAGCCTTTAATTTTCCCTGTTATTTTCCTCCGCACCTTTAACATACGAATGGCCTTCTTTATCAAAAATCTGCTGAGGATTCTCCCCTCCCTGTTTCCTGTAACCTTCTCCCCTTTATTTGTTTACGTATGGAATCAGGCCCAGCTTTATTTTCTTCATGTTTGTTGAAATTTCCTGACACTCATTCCAGCAGGGTCTGTTGAACTTTTCCTCCATACTTGTTTCCTTCCAGAAGCGTTAGGTAAGGATTACAGAGATGTGGTGGGATCTTGCGTTTGTTTAGGTCACGAAGTCCAGAAATGCAAAGCTGGGGGGCCAAGGGTAACAGCTATGCTTACAAAGCATTTGCACTACCAGGAAGCTCAGATGAAGTGCCATCATAGGGTTAGTCAAGGAAGTAGAATCTAGAGGAGGTTGATTAGGAAGGGGGGCATCTCTTAAGAAGGAAAATGAGAGAGAAAATGTTCACCCTGAAGAAAGGAAAGTTAATGAGTACATAAAAAGCTACTTCTACATGTTTTATTAACTTTATGTAGAAGATGTTTTAATCCATTTTTCTGCTGAAAGAGATTAGTAATTAGAAACCTGGGGTAAAAGTTTTAGGTAAAATCATTCTAATCCAATATGAGAGATTTTTCTTGATATTAGAAGCATCAAAGTGTGGAAAGAGTAATTTCAGTGTTATGGTAAGTGCCCCACTCTTGGAAATAGTAACACATTGTTTAGATTACTTGCAGTACACAATATTTTAAAGGGAATTATCATTTAATTAGAGGCTGGACTATATGGCCTATAATAACCCCTTCCAATTCTTAGATTTTGTGATTCCAGGAGGAATAGTAGAGATGTAGTGATATCTTAATAAAAAAAAAAAATTCCAATCACTCCATTAGCAGTCTGCCTGCCCCCCACCAAAAAAAATCCAACTTGACTAAATCATTTACAACAAGACTCAGGTTAACCTCTGTGATTTAATGTAATATAATACTATTCATAGTAGACTGTAAAAGATAAAGAGAGAACAAACAATGACAAGATATATAGCTTTGATTGAGATGTCACAACTGTAGGATAATAAACTATATGATAAATATAAGTGATTTTTAAACATTTAATTATTATAAACCTGTATCTTCCTTCAAATACATATGCATTTATTCATGGTAGGCTTGACAAATTCTGTTATTTCAATTTACAAAAATTATTAGCACAGATGACATGGTAGTATTAAAAGATATTAAAAGAAATTATACAAACTAAAGTTCAAATTGGTTGGCATAATTTTTTTACAGGAATCGACTGGGTTGGATATTTTTACACTACTCTGGCCATAAAGCATATATTCCTTTTCTGTTGTGTTCAAGTTTTGTATTTGGTGGAAACATTTATTATGCTAGTGGGAATTTTAAAAAATATATTTATTTATTTATTTGGCTGTGCTGGTCTTAGTTGCAGCATGCAGGATCTCTTAGTTTTGGCATGTGGGGTCTAATTCCTTGATTAAACCTGGGCCCCCTTTATCTAGGGCATGGAGTCTTAGTTGACCAACAGAGAAGTTATGCTAGTGGGAATTTTTGTCTTGAATTTGTGTTAAGCTCAGTTATTTACTAAGAGGAAGGCAAAAATAGCTGTAATTGTAAAGGCAGTCAGTGGTAAATTAAATTTAGTGGAATCATATAGTGTGACATAAGTGTGCAGTATAATCGCATGAGATGGTGGTTATGCAGGTTTACATTTTAGCTGGCCTGTCATGATGGCTTACTTGGGAAGGTAACATTTTAACAGAAAAAGTGAAAGGAATTATTAGAATATTCCAGATGGAGAGATTAAGGAGAGCAAATGCCTTTAGAAAGGAACATTTCTGAACTATTTTGTGTGAAGAAGAGCTATGAACAAGGAGGAGAACCGTAGGAGGAAATACACCAAGCATCACAGTAGAAAACCCATGAGACGGGTTGTATCACCAATGGAGTGAAAAGATATGGAGAACTGGGTCCTAGGACTGCATCCTGGAATATTCAAATATTAAGAATTCAGAGAGAAGTATAGGGACTAGTAAAGGAGAGGGAGCAGGAGCAAACAGTGAGGTAGAAGGGAAAACCAGAGTGAGGAAGAAAGAAAACTTGGGGGAAAAAAGTGAAGAAAATATATCAAGGAAAAGGATTTGATAAATAAAGTTAAATGCCTTTGATAGATTAATCAAGGTGAGGGCTGAGAATTAATTACTTATGTAATGATTTTGGAGGCCATTGATCACCCGGATTAGGACATTTGAGCAGCGATATAAGGGCAAAGTGAAGTGAAAGTTGCTCAGTCGTGTCCAACTCTTTGCGACCCCATGGACTTAGTCCGTAGATTTCTCCAGGCCAGAAAACTGGAGTGGGTAGCCTTCCTCTTCTCCAGGGAATCTTCCCAACCTAGGAATTGAACTGGGATCTCCTGCATTGCAGGTGGATTCTTTATCCACGGAGCTATACTAAAGCCTGATTTAAATAATTCTGTCCTACTGTACTAGAACTGCTATAACAAAATATTATAAACTGAGTACCTTAAACAACAAACATTTAAACTGTATTTCTCACAGTTCTGGAGGTTGGAAGTCTGAGATCTGGGTGCCAGCAGGTTAGGGTTCTTGATGAGAGTGCTCTTGCTGGTTTACAAAAAGCCATCTTGCTGTGTCGTCCTGTGGTGGAAAGAAAACTTGCTAGCTTTCTGGCCTCCCATTGTAAAGGCCTCCTCTCATCCCGTTCATGATAGCTCCATTCTCATGACTTAATTACATCACCAAAGCTCCATTTCCAATTACCAATGCATTAGGGTTAGGATTTTAACATGTGAATTTTGGGAGGAGACACCAACATCTGGCTCATTGCTTTCTGCCCAGGCCCCAAATATATGTTCTTCTCAGTGCCAAATATGTTCCATCCCGACAGTTCTGAAGGGCTTAACTCTTTCCAGCATCAGTTCTAAAGTCCAAAGGCTCATTTGATTATCATGTAAATCAGGTATGAATGAGACTTGAGATACGATCACCGTGAGGCAAATTCTTCTTTAGCTGTGAACCTATGAAATCAAATATATTCCTTCCAAAATACATTGATGGGACAGAGAGAGGATGGACAGTTACATTCCAAAGTGGATAAATTTGGAAAGGAGGAGGAAGAAGAAGGGGTAACAGATCCCAAGTAGGTCCAAAACCTAGCAAGACAAGTTTTGTGAGGTTTTAAGCCTCAAGATTACCCATGTTTGGCTTGACACTTTGCCTTCCAGACCCACTGGGGTGGCAGTCCTGCTTTTCAGACCTGTTGCAGTGGAGGTCCTGCCCCAGCAGCTCTGCCAAGCAGGGTTCCCTAGGCCTCTGCTGGGTGCTCCCACCTCATGACTTTGGATGGTTCTGTTCCCCTACATCTTTGAGCAGAGGTCATCTGGCTTGTTGAAAGTGAGATGATGAGGTCTCCGTTTGAAACTGAGGAGGCAGCCCTGATCTTGAACTCTCCTTTGGAGTCTATTCTTCTTTTGTCTTGAAGAACAGGGCACATTTTTCAGCTGAACAAATTTATGGTCCTGGGTTGTAAGCTCAAGAAGTCTGACATCTTCATTAATCTTTTTTCTCATCTCCTTCTCCTTCAGCTCAATTAAATTTTATAAGAAATCTATATTTACTAACTTATAGAGATGTCCAGGATATATTATGAGTGAAAACACGTATGTTTGGAGCAATATATATTTAATGATTCTATTTCAGTATCGACGATCAAACAAAAAATAAAAACTCTTAGCATCATATATGGAGAAGGCAATGGCAGCCCACTCCAGTACTCCTGCCTGGAAAATCCCATGGATGGAGGAGCCTAGTAGGCTATAGTCCATGGGGTTGCTAAGAGTAGGACATGACTGGGAGACTTCACTTTCACTTTTCACTTTCATGCATTGGCCGAAGGAAATGGCAACCCACTCCAGTGTTCTTGCCTGGAGAATCCCAGGGATGGGGGAGCCTGGTGGGCTGCCGTCTATGGGGTCACACGGAGTCAGACACAACTGAAGCAACTTAGCAGCAGCAGCAGCATCATATACATGCTTGGATATGTACATATCTATTTGTATATGTCTGCTAATAAGGAGAAATGTGTAAAAGTTACCGCAGCAAACTGTTATGGTCAGTCACTTGTTATGATAATGAGGCATAAGAAACTTAGCAGAGGGCATGGGCATAGTTGGAAGGGGATGATGTTTAGCTTTGCCTTAAAATAGTTTTGCGCTTAATAATTTTACTTGTTTCAAAGAGCATGTATTAGAGTTAGACTTTGATTTTCATTTAAAGAAATAAAATATGGTTAAATCAAAGAATTTATGAATTATCAAAGATCCAGATCCAGGAACTGCAACATCTGATTGAGAATTTGCAATAAAACTGGGCATTAACAAAATGATTATTATAATGGAAGTTTAAATAAGAAAATAATAGTTTTACATTTGTAAATACTACACCTGAATTGACACAGAAGAAAATGAATATGTCTTAGCTCTCTTTTTGAGGGAGCCTTAGGGACAGCATTGCCTTCTGATCAGTTTTGACCATGTTCATCCTAAGACATAACAAAGGAAAAGCTACCAACACCAACAATTCAAGTTGTAGATCTCTTGTTGATGGACTTTTGAGACTAAACAAAGTTATCCATGGAAAGACCCACTTAAAAGATAACTTTATTAAATCTGCATATTATTGAAGCCTGTGTTGCCTTTCAGTTCTCTTTCCTGAATTCTAACTAGGAAAAAGATCTGCTCAAGGTTTTAGAAACTGTGAGTGATATACACGCCCAGAACTAAAAGAGCTTGAGAGAGTATACCATTTACCTACTCCAGTTGGGGTCATCCATGTACTACATTTCAGGAGCTGATAGGTAACTCAGAAAGAAAGACTTCAGAAAATAGGGTCAGATGTCTGCCATCCTGGCGTACACATGCTCCCTACAAATTTATTTTAGAACACTGTGAAAACCAAATAAAATAGTATAGATTGGGCTTAAAATATTCGTTTTTTTATGTGGATGGCTCCATGTGGTACTATTGACATTTTGGACAATTCTTGCTTGTAAAGGACTGTCCTGCCCACTGCATAATGATTATTGTTTTGTCCCCCCATCAAGCCTTGCAACTAATCGCATATAGCACCTCACATCCACCCCTGGCCTCCAGTTCTGAATATTGCAACATGCACTTTCCTCTACAGTTTAGGACGCCTGCTAAGGGGAGAAGCCTCCCTGGGTTACGGGCCCAGTGTAGGCTTATGAGTGGATAGTGCTCTTTTATGGTAAGGTGTTGTGTCACCCAGGGTGCGTGTGTGTGCTCTGTCTCTCAGTCGTGTCCCGTTCTTTGAGACTCCATGAACTGTAGCCTGCCAGGCCCTGTCCATGGAATTTTCTAGGCAACAATGCTGGAGTGGCATTTCCTATTCCAGGGGATCTTTCCAGCCCAGGGATCCAACCTTGTCTCTTACGTCTCCTGCATTGGCAGGTGGATTCTTTACCACTGAGCCACCTGGGGAGCCTCTGTTTCACCTGGTACAACTCTGAAATGTTGAACCAAGTAATCTGCTTTTGCCTTTGCTATTGAGCTCTGTTATATTCAGGGACACTGCCTCATCTTTCCATGGAGACATTGCCTCTTATAAGGACAGCAGTCCTTTTAAAAATGTTAAAGTTCATTACCTTAGTCAAACATTAATTAGGTTTATATATTTCTTGAATGTATGAAAAATGCTCCAACAATTCACTAAAGGTTGATGGGTTTTATCCTCTATTAGGCACTCAAAAAAACCTTACTGATTAATTTTTTAAAAAGCTAATGAATCAACTGTTTAAGGCACAGGAAGTGAACCAAGTTTCTGACCTTTCTGGTATAGGCTTTATCCCCATCAGCAGAGCTTCACATTTACGATACTACATAAATAAAAAATACCAGTGGGTGACAAACCCACAGGGAGAAGCAAGCAGGAGGTGAGGCATTCTACAGTCTTTCTGTGCATTATCCTCAACACATTTGTTGTATTGTGGTTTTTTCAGGACTAGGTTTCCAGAGTGTTGCTTACTTGCTAATGGATACGAACTAGAAGGTGAGAAATCTCTGCCATTTACTGTGGTCAGAGAAGGAAAAGATAATTTGTTGAATGGTTAGGCATACATCCAGAAGTCAGCTGATGGCCTACTGAGGGATTTATCGGAAGGACATGAACCTTCCCCACTGGACAGAACTGGGTTTTAAGATGTCTTGATATTATTCCTAAATCAAAAAGTAGGTGGCCCAAGAAGATATCCTGGGGATGAGAAGTAGGCATGTGGAATTTGGATTCAGCGAAGACCTGAATTTAAATACCAATTCTGTTATATATTTACCTTGGGAAAGATAGTATTTCCAAAGTAG
This sequence comes from Antilocapra americana, assembly GCA_007570785.1. Taxonomy (NCBI): domain Eukaryota; kingdom Metazoa; phylum Chordata; class Mammalia; order Artiodactyla; family Antilocapridae; genus Antilocapra; species Antilocapra americana. Next base: position 17,900,477 of record ML660765.1, on the reverse strand, counting down.
TTTTTTTCTTATATAAAATGCAGACAGTAACATTTTCCCCTTATAGGGGTCTGACATGAACCGATGGAAATAATGTCTGTAGAGTGTTCAGTTCCTTCCAGGGTTTCTTCTTTGTCTTCTCTTTCCTTCATTTCCCTTCAATTTTCTTTCTTCTTTCCTTCAAAATGTTAATACATGGTAAATTTGACTATAACACACTGGAGTATTTCCCTATGAGTAACATAAAGAATAGCAGAACTTGAAATGATTTTCTGTATCAGATTTATCAGATTCTATGTATTTGTTGTGCTGTGTCACTTTAGTCATGTCTGAGACCCTGCGGACTGTAGCCTGCAATGCTCCTCTGTCCATGGGATGCTTCAGGCAAGAATACTGGAGTGGGTAGCCAATGTCCTCCTCCAGGGATTCTGCTGACACAGGGATGGAAACTGAGCCTCTTACATTTCTTGCTTGGGCAGGCAAGTTCTTTAGCACTAGTGCCACCTGGGAAGCCCATGTATATGTTAGTGATACTAAAATAAATATACAGGAGTAAGGCGTAGTTTGCAGCAGTATCAATGTATGTGCAGTTCTTAGAATATCTCAGTAGACTGATTTAATTCCTTAGCACCAGTTTCATCATGTTGCACATATGGATATAATTAATTTCTCTCTTGAGCAGCCTATGTGGTAACTGTAGCAGTTTGTCTAGGGCCATATATAATACTTCTTCAGTTCAGTTCATTCGCTCAGTTGTGTCTGACTCTTTGCGACCCCATGGACTGTAGCACACCAGGCCTCCCTGTCCATCGCCAGCTCCCAGAGTTTACTCAAACCCATGTCCATCAAGTCGGTGATGCCATCCAACCATCTCATCCCCTATTGTCCCCTTCTCCTCCTGCCCTCCATCTTTCCCAGCATCAGGGTGTTTTCCAATGAGTCAGCTCTTGGCATCGGGTGGCCAGTGTACTGGAGTTTCAGCTTCAGCATCAGTCTTTCCAGTGAACACCCAGGACTGATCTTCTTCAGGATGGACTGGTTGGATCTCCTTGTGCAGTCCAAAGTCTTCGTGCAAAGTATATTGTAGAATTATTTTAAATTTTGGGTTTTGAAGTTTTGGAAATACTGAGCTTTGTTTTTTTTTTTTTTTTTTTTTTTAGATCACGTTAGATTTTTGTCAGGCATGCGTTGTGCTCTCTAGGATATAAGATTATGTCAAATTACCACAGTAAGATTATCTAAAAGGCAATGAAATCCTGATAAGGGGGAAATTTCAAATCTGCTTCTGTATTTTGTATACATTTTTACACTGTGTGATGATGAGTTGATTTATTACTTTTTTACAAACTGATCAAGAACAAATCAGTCATGTCGAAAGACTCAAGTGTGAAAGAGGAAGTAAATAGTAAAGGGAGAAGGTCCTAAAAAATATTATTTGTGAACATAAATGTGTCAAGAAGCTTTTATAAAAAAAACTTACTGGATATAGGAAAACGATAAGTAGTTTAAATGTGTTGCATCCCATAATAATGTTTAAATATTCTGAGTACGAAGTTTATTCCATGTTAACTAGGTATTATATTTCATATGAAAAATGTTTATCTGTGTCTATAACTGCAGAGTGATGTTTCAGATAGTTTAATATATATGATTTTTTGCCTTAAATGATACCATTCATTCTGTCTGTATTGTGTCTGTCTCTGTTCAGCCAAAACTAGCAGGATGTGGCATTATGAAAGTACTATATTTTAAACTAGATGCTTATATTATAAATTGTGGTACTTTCTGAAGCTGAGTGCCTTTTAAAAATAAAAAAGATTATATTTTTATCTCTTTTAGCAAATGTATTTAATGTTTCAATTCTGAAATATTTGATGCTGAAATTTGAGGAAATTCTTGGGCACTTGAGTCAAGTTCACTTTGAAGGCAGAGAAGAAATTGTAGAAAAGGAAATTTTATCCATTTCAAAAATTATACCTATGACAGCATAGTTGCTGCCCCATATTCGGCTAAGGGTTCCATCCATGAATGAGTCAGACTCTGTCCATGCTTCTTTTTCATGTAGTACATGTAAGTTTTACTGACAAGTCAAGTAATGTGCCTTTTTCTTTAAAGAATATACAACATGAAAAGGGCATGCTCGAACATTAGGTGGTGTTTATATCAGTGTAATGACAGATTTGTTTTCAAGTTCTTTCCCTCAGCATGAAAGCAGCATTCAATTTATTTCAATATAATAGCTTCATTGAGCTTTATTTTTTAATAGACTGTTTTATTTATTTTTAAAGAATCAGCTTTATTATTTAGAGTAATTTTAGGTTCAAAGCAAAGTTGAGACGGTAGTACAGAGATGTCCCATATATCCCCTGCCTCCACATGCATAACCTCCCCTTTTATCAACATCTCTCACCAGAATGGTATATTTATTACCATTGATGAACCTATGTTGACACATCATAATCATCCTAAGATCATAGTTTACATTAGGGTTCACTCTCAACTTTTCTTTTGGAATCAATAAGTATAATGGCATTTTCTTAGATCTCAGTGTGTATAGTACAGGGATCTGATGTTCCCTTCTATGTTTGAATCATTGTGATGGCTTTCTGACCTGGGTAGGCAAGGTGGAGAGTGCAGTGGAAGACACAGTTCCTTTTATTCCAGAGATGGTCTTATTGATTTTGAACATTTTGTCAAAAAAAGACCAAATGATAGTCTTCGTTAATTTAACTATTAGTGTGGATTAATAAGAACATTTCTTTGAGTCCTTAAGGATAATATTCAAATTACATTCTTCTTCACTTTGAATTCAAAAACCAGCTATATATGTTTCTCAAGTTGGAGCAACATGCCTCTAATATTTGACATCCAGAATCCTTCTGCCTTTCTAAATTAAATCTTAGATGCAAAATTCTTTTGATACTTTTCTACCCTCTAGACTTAATACTCTGTCTTCCATCACTTTTGATAATATGACTATTAATGATGACCAATATTTACTGCTTTCTACATGGTGGACATTCTGCTAAGCAACTTACATACAGTTACTCAGTCTTCCCTCCTCTTCCAACTCTTGAGTTAAACATTTATTTTACTCTTAAGCAGAGTTAAAAAAATCAAAACTAAGAGAGAGAGAGAATCTCTTTCTTAAGATTCAATCTGATTGGGATTTTTCTGAATAAGGAGCTCATATTCTTAACTTATGCAGTGTTTCTTGACTTCTGATATAGGACAGTTCCTCATTGTTTAACTCTTTGTTGAGTATGTCAGGACAGTTGGGACTTCTGGTCCAGTCTCCAAATGATAGTAGCATTCCCTGCCCCTGTCAGTGTGTACCAATAAATACCTGCACATTTCCAAACATCCCCTGGAGAAGGTAGGGTCCCAGCAAACCCATGGAGGTGGATATGATTGCTGTGGCTATGTGGTCAAAGAATAAAAAATTAAAAAATAAAAAAAAGTTTTAAATAAAAACTTAAACAAAAAAAAGGTAAACCTGAGTTAGTTTTATAGTCATCATATCTTTAAATCTGATTATGCTTGGCTCCCTTAACAGAAGTAGGAATATGGATCAAAAAGGTAGAACTGCTTCCTGGCTTGAGAGGCTCAAGTGATTTTTACAAAACTACATAGTGTCCTCTGAGTGCTGCTGGCAACTATGTGTATTTATTTATTTATTTTGGCTATGGTGGGTCTTCGTTGCTGTGCACGGGCTTTCTCTAGCTGTGGCAAGCAGGGGCTGCTCTTCATTTCGGGGCATGGGCTTCTCATTGTGGTAGCTTCCCTCGTTGTGGTGCCCGGGCTCCAGGATGCTCGAGCTTCAGTAGTTGCAGTGCGTGGGCTCAGTAGTTGCTGCTCGCAGACTCTAGAGTACTGCCTCAGGAGTTGTGGTGCATGGGCTAAGTTGCTCCACGGCATGTGGAATCGTCCACGACCAGGGATTGAACCGGTGTCCTCTGCATTGCAGAGTGGGTTCTTAACCACTGGACCCCCAGGGAAGCCCTATGTGTGTTTTATGGTTGCATTATTTCCTATTTTCAGTGTAACGTAGTATATTTACAGGCTGCAGGACTTGGACATGGTCATCTATGGGGTGGGGAGTCCATTGTTTGCCTGCCAAACTCAGAAAATATACATTGTATGATTTAATGCTTCAAAAATTTGAGATCTGTTTTATGGACAGGAATATGGTGGATCTTGATGAAGGCTCTATGTGCACATGTTTTAAGGTGTTTTGTGTTGAAGGATAAAAAATGTCAATTAGGTCAAGCAGATATTATCCTTACTGATTTTATTGTCTACTTGTTTTATTACTTACTGAGAGAAGACTTGAAATTTCCAACTAAATTGGATTTTTCTGCTTCTTTCAGTTGAGTTTTTGTTTTAAAACATTGAAGCTTTATTGTTAGATACATACATGTTTAGGATTATTTTGTCCTCCTGACCCTTTTGTCACTATGAAATGTTCTTTATCTGATAATATTCCTTGTTCTAAAAAGTACCTTTTCTGAAATTAATGCAGTTACTCTAGCTTACTTATGATTCATCTTCCATCCCTTTTATCTTATCTGTGTTTATATTTCAAGTAGATTTCTTTTTTTTCCCCCCAGAACCTATATTTCAAGTAGATTTCTTGTTTGTAGTATGCAGTTGGATTTTGTGTCTTTTAATTATAATTTGACAACCCTGCCTTTTGACTTAGGCTTTTAGACCATTTGTATATATTAGAGTTATCTATATGATCAAATTTAAATCTATTGTCTGCAGTTTTTTAAGTAGACAGTTTTTTTTAGATCAGTGTTAGGTTCACAGAAAAATTGAGAAGTTATATAGAGAGATTCCACATACCTGCTATACCATATTCCCCAGTCTCTATCGATATCCTACACCAGCGTGGTACATTTATTACACTGATGAACCTATATTGACATATTGTTATCACCCAAAGCCCATAGTTTATACCAGGGGTTACTTCTGATGCTGTACATTCAGTGGATTTCGACAAATGTCCAACATATATCCAGCATTACAGTGTTGTATAGATTTGTTTCACTGCCCAAGGTATCTTTTGTCTGCCACTGATTCCGTCTTCCTTCCCAGCCTTTAGTAACCACCTTGATCTCTTTGCCATCTCCCTAATTTTTTCCTTTTTCAGAATGTCATGTGGTTGGAGTCACACAGTATGTAGTCTTTCCAGATAGGCTTCTTTAACTTAATAAAATGTATTCAAGGTTCCTCCATATTGTTTCATGACTTGGTGACCCATTTCTTGCTAGTGAGGGATAAGATTCACCTATCTGCGTGTACCACCATTTATTTATCTGTTCACCTCCTGAAAGACATCTTCCTTGCTTTCAAGTTTTAGTAATTATGAATAAAGCTACTACAAACATATGTGTGCATGTTGTTGGGTGGATGTAACTTTTCAGCTCTTCTGGGTAACCACTAAGAAACATGACTGTTGGGGACTATGTGGTCCCCTTCTTTTGGGTTGAACTTTGGGTGTGTTTTTGGCCTACAACATTCTTGTGAGGCTAGGAAAGTAAACATGCCTCCAAATCTAGGCCTGATTTTGCTAAGACACCTTGTTCTTAAACCACTAATCCATTCTGTTTTGCTTAGGTAGAAACCATTTTGAAGCATACACAATCAGGAATTTGCAACTCTACATACTCTTCAACCAAATACATCCCCTGTATTTATCACCTAACTCAGTGTATCTTCCTCTCCCAATACAGTAGATTTCCATTGATTAACACCTCCCACCAGATCACATTCCATCCTCTGTATTGGTAAAATACTCACAATGCCCAGCCCAGCTATTGCCATGTCTGAAAACCTTTCCTGGAGACCACCATTCAAAATTGATCACTATTCTCTGTGCTTGAAAGCACTTCTCACTTTGTATTATGATTTGTAGCATATTGCTTCTGTCACCATTGCTAGATTTTTATCTCCTTGAAAGCAGGGGTCAAATCTTTTTCATCTTTTTAACCTTGGGGCTTACAACACTGTACTCAGTGGAACTCAATAAATGTTGTTGAACTGAATTCAGTGGATTCGGTTCCTGCAGGTATGATGGCAAGCACTTGACAGTACAGGGCTTCAAACCCAGTTCTCTTCTAACTCCTGGGTCCAAGCTCTCACCTACTATAATATGGGTTGTTTTCTGTTGGTTTCACATCTGGGAGATGTAGTTTTATTTTTGTTTATGTTAGATTTGCTTATAGTTTAAGAAGCTGATGGTTTCTTGTGTGGATCCTCACATTTAGTTTATATGTGCATTGATTAGTTTTGTGTTCTTTGTACCATAAATCCAAATGAGAAGAAGGGTTTCAAACCGTGTCACTGAATATATGCTTTTTTAAGAAGCTTAATTTCAGTTTCTTTTCTTTCACAGTGGAGAACAAGAGCAAAATGAGAGGCAGAGAAAGCCTGATGTATAGTAATGGGTCCAGGCTCATAAACGTCTCTCTTGGCACTCTTACCACTGTCAGATTATTACCGTGTTCTCAGATTCAGCTGAATGTGTTCAAGGATCTTCTTTGGTCTGAAAGGTCAGCTGCTTTTAGTTGTGCACTGGTAGAATACTAATATGTCCTTATTCAAATTACCTGCTACAGCACTTATTAAATTGATGGCCTTGTGCTCTAATTTAATACTGGTGTCGTTCAGAGGCGGGCTGCGGCGGCACTCTGCTGAACTGGGTGATGCCGAGGCAAAGTTCAAGCCGAAACCGTGGTTTGGGGCTGCATTTTCCCACTAAATTAGCAGTCAGATGCGGTGTATAATTAATTAGCACAAACCAGGGAAAGCTTGTCATTTAATAAGCCTTTTTTATTTCTACATTACACAAACAGTGGGAATTGATCCATTAAGTGCCTGGCTATTAATGCTGTTTAATGTATGTCTGGTTGTTAAATTGAGATGTCTATGTACATACATCCAGAGTTTAAGAGCCCTCATAGTCGGTTCAGTATTTGCTCAGGTTTGAAGTCATGTTCCACAGAATCAATAATAGCTTCGTTACTGAATTTGAACCCAGTTCAAACATGCATATGAATTTAAACTGAAAGCTTCTTTGCTACTGCTGCTGCTAAGTCTCTTCAGTCGTGTCCGACTCTGTGCAGCCCCATAGATGGCAGCCCACCAGGCTCCCCCATCCCTGGGACTCTCCAGACAAGAACACTGGAGTGGGTTGCCATTTCCTTCTCCAATGCATGAAAGTGAAAAGTTAAAGTGAAGTCGCTCAGTCCTGTCCAAGTTTAGTGACCCCATGGACTGCAGCCTACCAGGCTCCTCCGTCCATGGGATTTTCCAGGCAGGAGTACTGGAGTGGGGTGCCATTGCCTTCTCCGAAAGTTTCATTATGGTCTCAGAGATAAGATTTCGTATATGTCAGCCAGTTAATCTTAAAGGAAATAAACCCTGCATACTCACAGGAAGAACTGATGCTGAAGCTGAAGCTCTAGTATTTTGATCACCTGATGCGAACAGCGGACTCATTGGAAAAGTCCCTGATGCTGGGAAAGATTGAGGGCAGAAGGAGAAGAGGGTGTCAGAGGACGAGATGGCTGGATGGCAAACTGATGCAATGGACATGAACTTGGGCAAACTTTGGGAGATGGTGAGGGACAGGGAAGCCTTGTGTGCTGTAGTCTGTGGGGTTGCAAAGAGTTGGATATGACTGGGTGACTGAACAGCAACATACGTCTTTTTAAAAAATTCATTTATTTTTTAATTGAACAGTGTTTGATTTTTACCAAACATCAGCATGAATCAGCCATAGTCTTTATATGTCTTAAAGTTCAGTTAGTCCCTGTCCTCCAATATTAAATATTGCATTGTGTTTGTAGCATTCTGTCTTTACTTTCTTCTTTATATAATCCTTGCTCGCAGTTGCCTTAGGCAGAGAATAGCTTCATCTTTGCAGTATTCGGCATAGTATCATGAAATTGTAGAGTTGGAAGGAGCCTTATGAAATATACAGAATGAGATTTCAGCAGCCCTGTCAAGATATCTAGAAAGGCACACTGTCTTACCTGTGGCCTAAGAATAATCCAAAATATTGAAATGTTTGAAACAGCCCTTCAACTGAATGATTTTCTCTAAAAATTATTAAGGATGATTTACACTGTTTTGTGAACTGACCATTTGTTAGTTTTCAGATGATTAATAAATGTGTTCTTTATAGCATAAGTGTCGTTATATATTATGCACAATTGAAAACATTGAAAGCATTTTAAAAAATTTACTTAATGCAGAGAGGAAAACTAAAAACCCGAATGTGAAAAAGTTACTTGAAGAATAGGATAATTTGTATGAGCAATTGCTAAGGGTCATTTGCTACATGAAGAGAGTATTATATTGGGTTGGCCAAAAAGTTCATTCAGGTTTCTCTGTAAAATGGTAGTGTCAGTCACACTTAAATGAGTGAAATCAATCCCTATGTAAACTGCTAAATATCAAAGTGCATTATGTGTTTATATGTGTGTGTGTATATGTGTGTACACATATATATGAAAAGGTACCTTGAAGACTTTAAAGAAGACCAACAAAAATAAAGCTACATTAACATCTCTGATTTTTTTCTAAAAACTTAGAATCCTTTGCAGGCTTGCATAGCGGATGTTAAGGATGCATTTTTGTTAAAGGATATCACTTGGGGTTATTTTTCCTTCTATAATTGGAGGAAATATTTGCATTGAAGGAATTACTTGAGCTGTGAACATTTATTTTTGAAGAAATAGTGAAGTAAAATGCCTGTGACACAAAATACTCAGGTTCTGGGCCAGTCCAGTTCTGGGTAGTTGTGCCTACCTCATTCTGCTCTGTATTTCCATCAGAGGTTTCTGTGCTGGCTTTCCTATCCCGACTGAAAAGTCCTCTAACTCTGGGACATGTCTAAAATATGGCACTATACTTTTTATTTAAAATTTTTTTTTGCAGAATAAAGAGCAGTACCATATATTTAGTACTACTGAGGGGAAAATAGTTCAGTTGGGTGGACAGTTATCTTAAAATGAAAGCAATTTAGGAAAACATTGTATTCCCCTATGCTTCATCCACATAATGCCAAAAAGTCATTTATTTTGCTGGCAAATACAGCATTTTAGATCTTCCATTAAATTTTCTACCTGGCCCGTTATTCATACAGTAACAGAATTACCTTCATGATGTCATTGTCATTTTCTCAGTGAGAAAGGTTTGTGATTCTTTACTCACTCACAGACTCATTCATTCACTCATTCATTAATTCCCCAATACTTAAGAAAGGGCTCTTTTATGGTAAAACTCAATAATATACAACTACATTGAGAAATTTTATTTTTTTACTATTTTGTTATGCCTTGCTTTTTCATTAATTATCCCATAAAATGCATATTTAATCACCTACTAGTTTTTGTGCTAGAATTAGTGCAAATCACTAAATATTTCTAGTTCTTCTTTGCCTACACAGAGTTAGGTATATAGAGTATAGCTTTGGCAAATGTGTTGTGAGAAGTATGTGATTTGTCACATTCTCTTCCCTCTGGCATTGTGATGATGGAATCTGTGTCAAGATAATCTTCATCAGTCTGGATCCTGGGGCCTCTACAATGAATAGAAGCTTTTATCTACCTGGTGACTAGACAGTGTTAGCTAGAAATACAATTTTTTTAATGTTAAATCACTAATATTTTGGTAGTGTTTGTGCTACATAATCTTGTGCTATCCTAATCTGAACAATCATTTTCAGATGATTGATATAAATTTTATATATAGATATAAATTTTCTTCTTGATTGCAATACCTGAAAAGCACTGCCTCACAGTGCAGGAGACACAGATTCAAACCCTGGGTTGGGAAGATCCCCCAAAGAAGGAAATAGCAACACATTTCAGTAATCTTGACTGGAGAATCCCATGGACAGAGGAAGCTGGTGGGTTATAGTCCATGGGGTCACAATGTGTCAGAAATTACTTAGCAACTGAGCACGCATGCACACAAGCAAAGAGAAAGGAAATCTTTGAAATGTATATTCAAAAACATTTTAGCTGCATGTAATACAATTTGGTGGAATATCTGCATTGGTCATAAGTTTTATTATACATAAAAATGGTGGCCTAAGTACTAACATTTAAACTATGTTGTGACAATTCTTTAAAAATTTTTAGTTAACCAAAAGAACTGCTACCGATGACTCTTCCTAAACCCCAACAAGATTGTGATTTACCTGATTCTGTGAATGGCATGTCTAATTTGTAAAACTGAGTCAAAAGAAAAACATGATTTATTTTCATTTAGTTAATCTATCTAGTAGTCTTTTTCAGTATATTTGGATAATTCAGATAATTATTAATCTGAAAATAAGCAGATAAAATGAACAATATTAGGTTTGCATATCAAAAATTTTACTTCACAAAGAATTTTGTCAGCTTTATCTTTTGATACTTTTGGTAAAGCCTTATATACTTTTGGCATATAGTATTTATTGATAGTCACATTTCTAAATTAAAATTTTCATTATTAGGGAGGAAACTAAGATGGCGGAGGAATAGGACGGGGAGAACACTCTCTCCC
>ML660765.1:17863357-17874935 GCA_007570785.1 Antilocapra americana | reverse complement strand
TTGATTGGGTCGTTTATTTTTCTAGAATGGAGCTGCAGGAGTTGCTTATATATTTTTGAGATTAATTGTTTGTCCGTTGCTTCATTGGCTATTATTTTCTCCCATTCTGAAGACTGTCTTTTCACCTTGCTTATAGTTTCTTTTGTTGTGCAGAAACAACAATACAGTATACTAATGCATATATATGGAATTTAGAAAGACGGTAATGAGAACCCAGCATGCGAGACAGCAAAAGGAACGCAGATGTATAGAACAGACTCGTGGACTCTGTGGATGAGGCCATGGTGGAATGATATGGGACAATGGCATGGAAACATGTGAATTGTCATGTGTGAAATCAATTGCCAGCCCAGGATTGATGCTCGGGGCTGGTGCACTGAGATTTCCCGGGGGGAGGGAGTCGGAAGGAAGGAGAGAGGGGAGTTCTGGAAGGGGAGCATATGTACACCCATGGCGATATCATGTCATTGTATGGCAAAACCAATAAAAAAAAAACCTAGCAGATAATCTAGATGAGACATATTCTGCTCAGTCCAAGACTCCCATGGCACTGAGTCTTTTTTTTCACCCAAAACAAGTCATATATTTGGAAAAAAAAAAAGAACAAACATTTCTGTGAGAGTTTTGGGAAAGTTGAGATGATAAAAACGCCAGAAGTATTCTACCACAGGTAGATTATTCAAAATTGATCTTTTCTGAGGTTTGACAGGTTTCCCATTTTTATTCATGCTGCCTCATTTTATTCTGCCTCTCTCTGCTGTCTCATGCCTTTTAAACTCTTTTTAAAAGTTCCCTGTAACAGTTCATATCTAAAAAGGATGGCTCTCAAGATGTCCATAGCCCTGAACCTAACAGTCTCTCTCTAGCCTGGTCAGGTATCTTTTTAATGTGAGTTTCTTGTTTCCTTGAATTAACAGAAGAGTTTGGAATTGACTGCATGTTGTTAAATCTTTGCTTGGGATCTAGTAAAATCCCATATAGTTTATCTGACACAGTAGAGTTTATCTTTGTACATTTGTCATTCCTCATAAAAGATATCGACCAGAATTTTTGTGACTTTGACCAGCAGAAAACCTTAGCTGCCACACTCAAGGATGAAATGCAGTCAGCGGAAATGGCCCTGTGGCAAGAATGGCTTCCTGTTAGACAGTCTGGTCTGATTCTTTATGGACCCAGAGGGAGGTGCGCATGCTGGGCATTGCGTTTATGTTTTTCTTGACCTACCTGCTCCTTAGAGCTCCATCCTAAGGCTGCTGCTTGTGTAAGACCTCTCAGAAGTATGCATCATTGATCTAGCCATAATCACACTGATCTGTTGGCGTTTCACTAAACTTTAATTAAGTGAAAACTAACCCTCTTCTTCCTGTATGGGGTTATGATCGACTGTATGTCCTTTGAATGCTGTGAAGATGCTGGCTGCGAAACTAGAACACTGCTTTTAAATGTCTTTAACAGAAGGGGAGAAAAATGTGTCGCCTCAACCATTATAGAGCAAGATAAAAAATAATGATGGCGCACACTGCATTGTCCATGTCAACCTTTCAAGAAGCTTCTTACATCTCAACAGCTTGAAAAAGCTTTTCCCTCCTCCTGCCGACATTTATTTACTCCCAAATTATCTTTTAAAACAAGAATTTTTCAAGGATGCATTTTAATTCATTGTTGCAAGCTTGCTACCCACACTGTTTATTGAGAATTCATGAAATAGTCACTTTCCTGGATGGCAGCCAGAATAGTTGACGAAAAGGAAAAAGAAACATAGGGCCATGAGGACATGAAAAGGGGTTAGCAAAAAGAATAAGACCATTAGGAAACTATTGGCATGAGATGTCAGTGATGTCCCACATCACTTAGAATCTGTGGACTGGGTGTATGAAGTTAAGCTTTACCAATACATAGCTGATAAGGTCTAAAATACTTAATAATAAAAGCTATGGTAGTGTCTTTATGGGGGCAGAGTTGACTTCAGATGCTGAGCTTTCACTGTATGCAGCTGTAATTTCATGACACGAGGGGAGTCTGAGCACTTAGTAATATTTGTGGGCCTCAGTCATTTCTCCCAGTCCTCTTTGGACATGTATATAATTTTGCCACAACTAATAGTTTATTCTTTTATAAAGAATGGTAATGGGGATGGGTAATTATTATCTAGTTGCTTAGGGCTGTACTTTCGTGTATGCAAGAGCAGACCTCTTGCTTCACCTTTCAAAATAACATTCGTAAACATCACAGTGCACCCAGAGCAGCTGAATGGGGGCGTGTGTGCTGACCCAGAATATCAGTGCAGCCAGCCAGCCAGTAACACTGTGAAATACTTTCCATTTTTCACATTGCATATCTTTTATGTGAAAACGCGCGCACACACACACACACACACACACACACACTCACACAATGGCAGCTTTAGTCAGAACATAGCTCTATTTAAGAATTAATGTTTGCAGTCATGATTTCTTTTCACATGTTATGATAGTTCTAAAATTAGTAATAATAAGATGGTGGTTAAATAAGCAATTATTTTTTAAGAATGTTGTTTTTTTTAGATTATTTCTTTTTCTTGAGATTCTTTCTTTTTTCCTTATTTTGCTCTCATTGTGTTATAAAGGTGGTTGTTAAAAAATTCTTTCTAGTTGGGTCTAAAAATGGCCCACTTTGGTATAATTAAAGGCTGATGAGTCATTCACCATTGTCTCCAAGTTAGTTTCATAAGTAGGATAGAGAGCACTCAGAAACCAAACAGTGACTGTGGAATTGTGATCAATAGCCTTTGATCTATTGACACAAAAGAATATATTTAGTAGCAAATTATTCTGTTACATAATAATCAACTGTGGCTCTCCTTAAGGGAAAAGTTTTATATCATAATGCAATAAATTAAATCTGATATGCAGAGAAGAATGAAAACTTTGAGAGAACTTTGAGGCATATTGAAGATATTTGCTAATAATCTGGAGGCTGACATTAGCAAAGAACTGTAGTCTTCCATTCCTCCAGAGTTCAAACTGTGTTTAATGCTCTTTGGTTCCATTTGTTTTCTGGTTTGGTAAAAAATTTCCTTTTATGATCTTTAGAAGGGCCATTATTCTCAAATCAGGTTACCAAATGTTGTTAAATTGGACAATAGGATTATCTGCTTAGAATAAATGTGAGGCAACATCCTTCCTGATTTATAGTATCTATTCTAGAAGATACTTCTGGAATGAATTATTGTCAAGAGTATGAGTTATAAGGACTGTGAAACCGTTACTGGCAAAGAACTTATCACAAGATATTCAGTGCAAAGGGATAGCTGATGCTTATCAACATGTTGTAAAGAACTTTAAATAAAAAAAAAAAATGTCTTGGGAGTTTGTGTGAGAGACAGCCTTAAAGATAAGTTTCGCTCAGTTCAGCTCAGTTCAATCGCTCAGTCATGTCCAACTCTTCGCGACCCCATGAACCACAGCATGGCAGGCCTCCCTGTCCATCACTAGCTCCTGGAGTTTACCCAAACTCATGTCCATTGAGTTGGTGATGCCATCCAACCATCTCATCCTCTGTCATTTGGGCAGTCCCTATTTGGAGAGAAATTTAAACCTCACTGTCAAATGGCATTTTCATCCATTGAGAAGTTATTTTATCCATTGAAAGGGACCCTATTGCAGATGTACAATTCATCAGTTCAGTTCAGTCGCTCAGTCATGTCCACCTCTTTGCGACCCCATGGACTGCAGCACACAAGGCTTCTCTGTCCATCACCATCTCCCAGAGCTTGCTCAAACTCATGTTCATTGAGTCAGTGATGCCATCCAACCATCTTATCCTCTGTTGTCCCCTTCTCCTTTTGCCTTCAATCTTTCCCAGCATCAGGGTCTTTTCCAATGGGTCAGTTCTTCTCATCAGGTGGCCAAAGAATTAGAGTTTCAGGTTCAGCATCAGTCAGGGCTGATTCAGCATATTCAGGGCTGATTTCCATTAGAATTGACTGCTTGGATCTCCTTGCAGTCCAAGGGACTCTCAAGAGTCTTCTCCAACACCACAGTTCAAAAGCATCAATTCTTTGGCACTCAGCTTTCTTTATAGTCCAACTCTCTCATCCATACACGATTACTGGAAAAACCATAGCCTTGACTGGATGAACCTTTGTCAGCAAAGTAATGTCTCTGCTTTTTAATATGCTGTCTAGGTTGGTTGCATAATTATGAACAAAATAAAATGCGCCTCTGGCAGAATTCGATCTCAACCTCACAATGTTGTAAGAGGTAAACATTTAGCTTTCACTTACCTATAGCTATTGGAAGCCAAAGATATTTACAGCAAAGTATCTAGTAATTATGACTGACCCTATTTGTCTAGGTTAGTTTATAATGACTAAGTGAAAGAGTCCCGTTTGGAATGAGCAGAAGGGAGCCCATGGCAGTCACAGGGTTCTGCAGTGTCTGAGTCTAATCTGAGGTAGAGGTGGCCCTTCCTGTCTTAGCAGCTCCTCGTCCTGTTTTCTCTTGGTGAGAAGCTTCGCTACCCAGTGTCGTGACGGCCACATCTGATTTGGATTGCGGAGGGTGAGCCCCCCTGGTAGTTACGCATGTTTCCTCTCACTTCCTGTGGTGCACATTGGGAGGTCTGGGGATTCCTTTGCCCAGTGCAGAGTCACAAGTCGTTCTTGGCCGGCTTGTTCATTTCTTAGTTCAGTTCCCTACAGATTGTATTTGGAATTCAGTCTGTTTTTATTAACACCTGTGAAGAAACACAGCCAAAGATCCTGCCTGGATGTAGCCTTAAACGGGACTGGCCTCCATGCTCTGTCCTTTTCTCTTGTATTTAAGACACACACACGTTCATCGCTGCATTGTTTACAATAGCCAGGACATGGAAGCAACCTAGATGCCCATCAACTGACGAATGGATAAGAAAGCTGTGGTATATATACACAATGGAATATTACTCAGCATTAAAAAAAATTCATTTGAAGCAATTCTACTCAGATGGACGAAACTGGAGCCCATTATCCAGAGTGAAGTAAGCCAGAAGCAAAAACAACAATACAGTATATTAACACATATATATGGAATTTAGAAAGACGGTAACGAGAACCCAACATACGAGACAGCAAAAGGAACGCAGATGTATAGAATAGACTCGTGGACTTTGTGGATGAGGGTAAGGGTGGGATGATATGGGAGAAGGGCATTGAAGCATGTTAATTTTCATATGTCTAATCAATCGCCAGCCCAGGACTGATGCTCGGGGCTGGTGCAGCGAGATTTCCCGGGAGCGGGGAGGGAAGAGGGAGGGGGGTTCCGGAGGGGAAGCATATGTAAACCCATGGTGATATCATGACAATGTATGGCAAAAACAATAAAAAAAAAAAAAAAGACACACAACCGTGAAGCCAGTTGAAACAACAGGATGCTGTGGTGAGGCTCTTCCTTAAACTTTACTGGACTACACTTGTACCCATTGTTCAGCAGGACACTCCTAAGGGAGTGTGCAGCCTGACAGCATTTGGGACATGATTGTTTCTGTTTCCAAGCCTACCATTTTTGAATCACCTGTTAATTTTAGAACACTTTTAAATTTATTGAGTAATTATGAAGGTAGTACACAGAATTCCCATATACCTGGTAACCAGATTTTCCTGTTTTTATCTTTTTACATTAACGTGGCACATTTCATTAGTTAACCATCTTGATCGTGATTAGTATCTGCCCGCTTTATTCAGATGAACATTTTTCTGTTCCTGGATCTCATCTAGGCTACTGCATTGTATTATTTATTTATTGCAATTTTGTTTCTTTATTTTTGGTTGTGCTGGGTCTTCGTTGCTGCATGGACTTTTCTTTAGCCATGGTGAGCGGGGACCACTCTCCAGTTGTGGTACATAGATTTCTCACTCTGGTGGCTTCTCCTGTTGTGGATCATCAGCTGTTGAGTGCAGGCTTTAGTAGCTGTGGTATGTGGGCTCACTAGTTGCGGCTTCCAGGCTCTGGAGCACAGGCTCCATTGTTGTCTTTTCATTCTCCTAACAATGTCTTTTGCAGAGCAGACATTTTAAACTTCAAGCTTACCAATTTTTTCTTTCATTCTGCTTTTATCCTTGTATCTAAAAACTTGTTATGGAATGAGTTGAATCAGGCGGCATGGATTTTTCTACAGCGTTCTGTAAGTTTTATAATTTGCATGTTAAAGTTAGTTCTGTGACTATTTTGCATCACTTTTGGTGAAAGCTGTAAGATCTGGGTCTAGGTGTATTCATTTATTTATTTCTTTGTATTTGGACATCCGGGTGTTTCACCACTATTTGTTGAAAGTGAAGTGAAGTGAAAGTCTCTCAGTTGTGTCTGACACTTTGCAACCCCATGGATTGTAGTCCATGGAATTCCCAGAATACTGGAGTGGGTAGCCTTTCCCTTCTCCAGGGGATCTTCCCAACCCAGGGATCGAACCTAGGAAAAGACTATCTCTTTTCCATTAAATTGCATTGCATTTGTGTATTTGTCAAAGATCAACAGAGTGTATTTGTATTGGTTTATCTCTGGGTCTTCTATTGTTTTATTGAACTATATGTCTGTTTTTTGGCTAATACGTTGATATCTTGATTATCATAGTTTTAGAAGTCTTTGAATTGAGTTGTGTGTGTCTTTCATCTTTGTTCTTCTTAAGTATTATGTTGGTTAACATAGACCTTTTGCTTTTCCATATAAGTGTTAGAATCAGATTGTAGATATTCACAAAATAACTTGCTTGTTTTTTTGCTTGGGATTATGTTGAGCCTATAGATCAAATTGGAAAGAATTGACAACTTAGTAATATTATCTTTTATCCATGAACAAGAACCATCTCTCTATTTTATAAAGATCTTTTTTTTTACAAGAATTTTTAGTTTTCTTTCTATAGATTTTGTCATATTTTGTTAGTTTTATACCTATACTTTGGTGGTGCTAATGTAATGGTATTGTGTTTTTAATTTCACATTCCAGTTATTGAAAATTGACATATAAGAAAGTATATTGAGTTTATATCCTACAATGTTGCTATAGTCATTTATTATCCAGGAGATTTTTCTGTTGATTTTGGGGATGATTTTGTATACCAAATCATGTCATCTGTGAACAAAGACCTTATTTCTTCCTTTCCAGTTTGTATACCTTTTATTTCCTTTTTTCCCCCTTTTTGGTCTTACCTTAGCTAGGTTTTGTTATATAGTGTTGAAGAGGAGTGATGGTAGTTTGATCTTGTTTCTGTTTCTGATCTTAGAGGGAAATAAAGCATCTGTTTTTTTCACCAGAAAGTAGGATGTTATCTGTAGGTTTATTGTAGATGTTCTTCATCAAGTTTGGGAAGTTTGTTCCTAGTTTCCTGAGCATTTTTTATCAGGCGTGTGTGTGTGTGCATGTTTGCTCAGTCATGTCTGACTCTTTGCAACTCCATGGACTGTAGCCCACCAGGCTCCTCTATCCTTGAGATTCTCCAGGCAGGAGATACTGGAGCAGGGTGCTATTTCTTACTCCATGGGATCTTCCTGACCCAGGGATCAAACTGACATCTCATGTGTGTCCTGGATTGGCAGACAGATTCTTTACCACTGTGCCACCTGGGCAGCCTTTTTTAAATCTCTTTATGTGAAAAAGAAAGGCTGGAGGGGGCTGGAAAGAGAGAAATGCCCTTCCCTCCAGCTGTGATATCTGAGGTTATTGATATTTCTGCTGACAATCTTGATTCCAGCTTGTGATTCATCCAGCCCAGCATTTTACAATAAAAGTTAAATAAGCAAAGTGACATATACTGCTTTGATGAACTCCTTTCCCAGTTTGGAATCAGTCCATTGTTCCGCATCCAGTTCTAACTGTTGCTTCTTGACCTGCATATAGATTTCTCAGGAGTATGGTAAAGTTGTCTGGTAGTCCCATCTCTTTAAGAATTTTCCAGTTTGTTGTGATCCACACAGTCAAAGGCTCTAGCACAGTCACTGAAGCATAAGTAGATATTTTTCTGGAATTCTCTTGCCTTTTCTATTATCCGGTAGATGTTGGCAACTAGAATCAGGTAAAGTCTTTTCTTCTAGAAAGACGTGCTTTGTTATGCAGAGTGCTTTGTGTGTATCTTACAATAGTTATTGTAATAATTGCCCTCTCTCTCTGCTGTAACCATGAAGAAGTTTTTCTTGGATTTTCACCAGGAGAATCTAGTGGCATTCCTAGAGGTAAATCTCACAAAACTCTGGGGCTCTCCAAAGATTGAGGCTCCCCAAGAGTTCATGAAACCATGAAATTTAAAACAAAAAACAACAAAAAAAATGCTTGCTCCTTGAAAGGAAAGCTATAACAAACCTAGACAGTATATTACAAAGCAGAGCTGTTACTTTGCCAAAAAGGTCCAGATAGTCAAAACTATGTTTTTTTCCAGTAGTCATGTATGAATGTAAGAGCTGGTCTGTAAAGAAGACTGAGTGCCAAAAAATTGATACTTTTGAATTGTAGTGCCAGAGAAGACTCTTGAGAGTCCCTTGGTCAGCAAGCAGATCAAACCAGTCAATCCTAAAGGAAATCAACCTTGAATATTCATTGGAAGGACTGAAGCTGAAACTCCAGTACTTTGGCCACCTATTGTGAAGAACTGTCTCACTGGAAAAGACCCTGATTCTGGGAAAGCTTGAAGCAAAAGGAAAAGGGGATTACAGAGGATGAAATGGTTAGATAGCATCACCTACTCTGTGGACATGAATTTGAGCAAACTCTGGGAGATAGTAGTGGACAGAGGAGCATGGTGTACTACAGTCCTTGGGAAGGCAGAGTCAGACACAACAGCAACTAAACAAGAACAACAAGGAATTTCTTATTTTCGTGCTAGCCCATACTGAGGCTTCAGCAATTCACCACAATTACCATTTAAGTGTTACTACCAATTTATATTTTTTAGTAGCTTCCATCAAAGATCTTGTTTAACTTTCTGAATTTTCCTGTTCTCCAGATTTTAGAATGGCAGTTTTTCTTTCACCTAAGCTTTTCTGGTAGGTCCAAGAAAAGTCATTGAGGGTAAGACCTAGCATTATATTTTTGAATGCTTCTGTCTTGACTACAGGAACTTTTGTACATATCCAAAGTGAAGAACATTCAGTCTACTTAGATTTTGCCTTAGAAACTGGGGCTATATTTCAAATCTCCAAAAATGGCAAATCCCATGTTCTCTTGATAATGGGAGTTAGTGGAGTGTAGGTTCCAACTTCCTAGGGTGCAGGAAAACAGGGCTTGAGTTCTGTTGCTTCCCTGTGTTAACTATAGGACTTAAGACTTTCAGTTAGCTTCTATTATTCTGATGTTCCTTGTTTGCAAGAAGTTATGTTTGGATAACATTATTTACTCATTAAGTGTTTTTTTGCTTGTTTGTAGGGCACTATGTTCGCTATTAGAGAGGAGTCATTAAAAAATGAGTCAGATACGAATTTGCCGTCAGTCTCAGACCATAATAACAGAGATGACATAAATGCCCCAAAGTGGAACAGATCAAGTTTCCTTGGAAAGGTCGCTACTGAGCAGTAGGAACTGAGAGAAGTAAAAGAGAGGTGTCATTGGACTTATTCTTGAAGAGTAAGTGGGATTTGGGCATGCTGAAACAGGGAGAAAGGGCATGTGAGCAGAGCTCTCTGCATGAGCAAAAGGTATATATGTTGGTGGCATGTTTCATTTGGTTAAAGAATAGGCTGAATGGAGAAGGAAAAATGAAGAAACTTCCACTGAGCTTCTACCATGTGTTAAGAAATATACTTTTCAAAATCAGTTTCATTTGATGGCAAAAATATCCCTTCGAATTTGATAGTATTAGCTCCATTTAAAAGATAGAACACACATTTTTATGTGCAACTTATCTGCAGTTCATATAGCTAATAAGTGACACAACCTGTTGGTCAAATACTTTGCCTCCTGTAGTCCTAATTAACCTATAAGTGATAGCCACACACACACACACACACACACACACACACACACACACACATGTGTACATGCACACAGGCTACACAAATCAATCAATAAGTAAATACATTGTGCTGTATCATATATAGTCACAATATAATTAATGGCCTGGAATCCAAATCTCTTTTCAGTTACCAAGCAAGTATTTTTTAAGCACTCTGATGTAGTGGGCCTAGGATTACACCAGTGAATAAAATTGACGTCAGTCTCTGTTTTCCTACGTACATTGCTTCTTCATCATGTTATTTCTACTGCATCACACTGCCTGGAGAAGGCAGGGGGACCTGAAAATCATATTAGAAGATTAGGTGGCCAGATGTGGGAATGTGGGCAAATTTGAACATCAGGCTGAGGAACTGAGACGTCACTCAATAATTTTTTCGCCTCTTGCAAGTATTTTAGTTGGAGGTTTATTCTGTCAACATAAAATTTTTTGAGCAGTGAAGAGGGTTTAGAGCTGTGCTTTAAACAAATTCAATGGGCAAAAATTGGTAAATACTAGGGTGAAGATGTGGGAGGTAGGGAACCAGTTTTGGAGCAAGTGAAATGGAACAGACAATAGAGAATAACGGACCGGATGAGGATGGAGATTTGGCCAGTAAAGGGGAAGGCGAAGGCACAGCCAAACTTGGAAGAATTGGGAATCATAGGCAAGCAAAGAGATGTCCCAGGATCTCCCTGGATGTCCCTCAAAACTTACCTGGTTAAAAAGGTAAGTTTTGAGCCTGTTGGTAAGAGGATATTAATATCATTCTTATAACTAGAGATACAAGGAGAAAACTAAGCTTTTAAAGAAAATGATTTCTTTTCTAATCATACAGTAAATTTGGAGTTCTGGTAGAACACACAGATTGCTGTGCCCAAGAGAAGGTGGGGACATTGAGACTAGAATTAGAGAGAGCTTGGTATTGTGGCTATGTGTTTATGAGTCAGATGCTGCAGGTGATAATCAAGGCTATGAAATAGCTCTGAGAACAGAATGGTTTTGCATGTGGCAATAGAGGCAGAGAAGAAATGAGGGAGAGAGGATGAATGAGCACTGACTTCTTAATGAACTATCTCCAGATCACACTATTTAATATTAAGATTAATTATCAATTATTTGAAATGTTTAAGTTATTGATGAAGCTTTAATAACAATAGCTGTTTTGGGTATATGATAGCTGCAATTTCAATCTTAATATATTGTCTTTTTTATCTTAGTAGAGGCAAATATAGGTTTATAGGATGAGCAGTTTATGATTTCACACAGGAGAGATGTTTGACAACCTAAAAATCAGAAAATTAGAGGGATTCACAGTGGAATCCATTAGGGGTATAAAATGCAAAAACTGGTTAACTACATAGGTAAATCAATAAGTCTGAAAATTATCGATGCTGTTTCTGTTTATTGAAGAAACCTTAAAATTAAAAGACTTCTCAACAGGTTGTGTGTGTGTTTAACAAAATATGTTTTTGAATATGTTTTGAAGTCCATGGACAAGCACTTCTGAAAAAAGTATTTATTCATTTAAACGAAACACATGCTTAACTATTTCTCACTGTTAGTCTAAAAAAAAAATTGCATCTGGACTGAGAATTTTTATTTCACTTTGTACCAGTGTGATGTGAATTAATAAAGTAGGTAA
>ML660765.1:17823357-17860857 GCA_007570785.1 Antilocapra americana | reverse complement strand
GAAGAAGAACAGTTCTTATTTTTAAAAAAGTTTTTCTAGGTTATATGATGTTTCTTTTAAAGAGGAAGCATAAATAAGTCCTAAGCTTCAGTGTTCTGAGTCAAAGCTTTTGATCCAGGAGCAAGGTCTAATTGAATCAATGCACTGCTCTGCTCTATTCAGAATGTCTCAACATACCTAGATTTATCAATATTGTGGCAATATTTGAACTTTTCCATTTGTTTTTCTAATATAGCTATACTATAGTATGTCATTTCTTTGGATACTAATCTCATATTTCAAATACAAGTGAACACATTGCGGGACGTTTTCTTCCATTTCAAGATGAGAATTATCTGATAGATCTGTTTAGGGAAAAATTAAACACTTCCATAAAATCCTTACATGTACCTTATCGTCACTTAATTTTGAGTGCTAGTTGCAAATTTTGAGAACATTTTTTATTTTTCTAATTTTTCCATATACTGAGATTATTCCTGGAAAATAAAATGACTTAAGTACTATCTATTAGTATTATCTATCAGTGCTGTATCTCCATTAGTGCTGGTCTTGGTTTTCTGAAGAGGACTTTGCATGTTGCATTAAGATGATCAAACCAGAGACTCTAATTTTAGGGCTATTGACAGCTGAGACAGAATTGCCTTTTACTAACTACTGATTATGTTTAGGGAAAGTCCCTATTAGGAGGAAAATTCATGTTTCTGTTCTTCTTTACCGTAAACACAGAGAGGGTTCATTTTCAAAGTCATCTTAGCTACACTGATACTTGATTAAAAGTAAAGCAAATAGCAATGACAAATAGAGTAGTAAAATTCTCAAAGACACTAGAGTCACAAAAATTTCACACTTAAAACAGTTGAATATAATTGTTTCTGGTCATTTTAATTTCCATTAAAAATTTTTGCAATTTTATTAAGCAAAATAAAATTTTGTGCTGTGGCTCATTATCTTTAGAAATACAGACTTACTAATAAATAGAGTAAATATATAGATTTACATATAAATCACATTGCTGCCCATTTTGGGGTGTATTTTTGCTATCTGAGATAAAACATTATTTCCACAGTTTTTCACCTCTGCATGCCACATGATAATTCTGCTAAAATAATGTGCCTTAAATGAGAACTCCTAATTCTTACACCTGTCATATATTTTCTACTCTGCATATTAATTTGATATGAAATATACAGTAGCATACACAAAAGAAATTTGACATCCGGCTTAGTGCTACTTTTAATCTATCCATATCTTGACATTTCTGTAAAATCTTAGCCAAAAACAGGGGATTAAGACAATCTGTTAAGATTTGGGGTATCAGAGGAGGACAGTTTAAATCATTAATGTTTTAGTGTTAATCGCAAACTTGCTTTGCTATGAAAATGTGTCTTCAATGTTGTAAAGTTGTTCACTTGTACATGAACCTGAGTTTAAAAAAACCCCACAATTATCAAAATGAAGGCTTGACGTGGGGTTAACTTAGCGACATCACTAAAATATGTGGCCACTGATTTTTATTTAATTCAAATAAAAGCAACTTTGATTTCAGATTTCACACTACTCTTGGTTTTGGCGTGACAACTGCTGGCAACGTGGTCTTAGAGTTTTGATCAATATCTACATTATAATCTTTGCAAAGAATGGTATTACAAAGCATGTCCCTGAGCCAGAGAGGCCAAGGTGGACTTTAACATTCGGAGGGCTCGGCATTAGAGCGAGGTGGGTTGACTGATGTTTGGCCTCCAGATTGCAGACCTGTGTTCATAAGAGGCTAGCTGTCAGATCGGGACGCGTCTGACTGTGGGACGTCTGTCTTTTCAAGTTTTACTGCGAGCAGCTCGATGAGCTGCTGATGTCGTTCTGTACCATCAGAATGCATGGGGGTGGGGTGGTATTCCCAGTTTGTAATTGCTGCTTGCGACACAAAGGAAAACGCTTCCCCTTTTAATATCAAGAGTGCCTAAAGTGCTCCTAAAGAAAGAAGACCTAAAACTTGAAACCGGGCATGTAAGACAGCTTTAAATTATGTGATTCACACTTAGGCCAGATGCTGCTAGAGGAATTCCTTGGTTTCTCATTAACATGGAGCTGTCCCCTTAGACTTCACACGTAGTGGCCACTCACAAGCACATACACATTCATGCCAATTCCAGGAACGATCCACTGCATGTGTCCAACGGTACAAGTTCTAACAGAGGAAATTCAAGACAACAATGCATTTCCGGAGACGAGCTGCCTTTAAAAAGCTGTCATTCCTTTCCAAGCCTTGATGCACTTGGAATGCATGTCCTTAATCAACTTGGCTAATTGTTTTGTGACGTCATTTCTGAGTTTATTCAAAATCCATTTAGAAAGGAACTGCTTAGACATGGGTAAAATTAAAAACTTTTCTCCAGGTGAAACTATGATAATGATTAAATATTAATTTCTGTTGATAACTGCTTTCATGGATGGAATGGTTGAATTTATAGAACTGTAGCTTAAATGGCAATATGAAGATTTATATTAATAAATACTTTATAGCTACATTTTCTTTTATTTTTCAATTCTAAATACATTCTTCTATGATTGTGCCTTAGTTTGGATTGATGTTCAGTTTTCTTTTTATTCACTTATTTTTTAAATGGTCATTTATTGAGTTTATATGTGGCCATTTATTGAGTTCTGTGATAGAAGTTTGATAGGTCCTGATTGTCTAATTACAATTCAGAATTAGAAAGAATTGTTTGGCTGGTGTGAAATTCCCAATGTTTTTGTCTAGAGACTGTACAATTCCTTTGCTCTATTTTTAGAAAAGCTCAAAAACATGAAGCAAACTGGAGACTAAATTAAATGTGTTACCATAAATAAAAGATATTACTCTACCAAAAAAATTCTTTTCTCCCATTAAACCAATGTATATAATGTAACACAGCTCAAATCTTTGTTTATTTGCATTTCTAACATGTATCTATTTACCTATCTACCTATTGCTCAATCTATGTATTTATAACTCATTTATTGTGCTTTTTCCTTGGCTCTGTTGAGGAAACATTTGTATCAGTTAATGGAGAAAATATACTTACCTTTATCCATGTAAACATAATATTGAGTGCATAGTTTTAACTTAAAATGGACTATAAGAATATCCATAGCTTAGAGACTGCTCTGTATTAAAGTTATTTTCCTTTAAAAGAGAAGATAATCATTATGAGGGTAAAGGTATCATGCAGTTTTTTTCTTTTAAATCCTGTTTAGTCATGATCCAGTTTTATAATGAATGCTGAAACCTTCACTGACCTGCTAAACAAATATTCAGTTTTGGCAATATATAAAATTTATAAATGTCAAATAGGATAATAAGTAGTTATCAGATTTATTCTCTCCAAAGAAGGAGTGTTTAGAAAGGGAAATTAAAAAAAATAAAATTTGGAGTTGAACAGTTTTATTAACATTCAGTTTGGTTCCCAAATTTAATTTCTCCCTTTTCAGGAACATTGATGAAAATAATGATAATATTTTTTTGTCATTACTGTCATCATCATACTCATGGTCATCTTAGTAAGTGCCTAAGTATGCACATCATGGGGGTTTCCCGGGTGACACTAGTGACAAAGAACACATCTGCCAGGGCAGAAGATTTAAGAGACACGGGGTCGATTCCTGGATGTGGGAGATCTCCTGGAGGAGGGCTTGGCAACCCACTCCAATATTGCTGCCTGGAGAATCCCATGGCCACAGGGCCTGGTGTCTACAGTCTGTAGAGTTTCAAAGGGTCAGACACGACTGAAGTGACTAAGCACAGACGCATGCACACATGCACATCATTGTACGAGGATAAATGGCTCATCTGCAAGGCTCTCCCTTTTTTGTAAGCAATGGCGTATGAATGGATAGAGTGACAAAAGAACCTACTGATGCACACAATGAAAGATGTTTCACAAATAGCATATCAAGGAACACACATATATTTACACTGAAGTCAAGTGGGTTGTTTATTTCTGGTAGTACAGACTCCTCTAGCCATGGAATTCTCCAGGCAAGAATGCTGGAGTGGGTTGCTATTCCCTTCTCCAGGGGATTTTTCTGACCCAGGGATCAAACCCAGGTGTCCGGATTGTCAGGCAGATTCTTTACCACTGATCCAACTGAGAAGCCCTAGTACAGACTGTTGAGATTTCAGATTTGAGGAGGATTTGGATTAATGTCTCTTAAATAGTCAAGACTTCTTGGAGGAGTATTGTTTCAGGCAAATTTTGAAGGAAAAAAGAGAAAGCTTCCTAGTTCTTGGGGTCTTGGTAATGGGGATGTAATGCAGTTTTGCTTAAATAAATTCTTTCTTAGAAACTAGATTATGAAAAAAATGAGAGGCACCCAGTTTGGAGAAATCAAAAAATTTGGAAATGTATATAATTGTTTTAGATCTGATGAGAGAACAATTTATCAAAAATTGATATTAAAAATGATAGATTTGCAGACTCCATGACTTGGGCAAAAGTTTTGGGAAATAATCATTTTTGCTTTATGTCAATAAACCAACTGCTGCATGGAATTGTTGAGTCAAGAGACACATCTCTGTATTTACTAAACAGTAATTCTAGTGAAGAGAGCATTACCAAAGTTTAAAAATATTTTGTGCTAAGCAAATAATTCCTCCTGCTATCTTCCTAACATCATTCAAATGTACTTTTGTAAATTATACTCTTCCTGGAACTATTAAAATAATCTACTAATTCTGATTCTAGTTACAGCTGTCACTTAATCTATTCCTGATAAATTGTCACACTTGTAACTTTGTTCTTTTTCTCAGTTTAAAATTGCACAATGTTAGTGAAATGTTTAGACAAGTAACCTTATGAAGGAAGAAGTGTAGGTTAAAATAAATGTAACATTATATAATTTTGTGTTGTCTCTGCAAATAGTTTAAAAATACAAGAGAATAAAATTACTCATTTGACATTTCAAAGCATTGAAATAAGCCTTGATCATACCTATAGTTATCATGAACTCCCACATCTATTGTGAAAAAAAAATCTTTACTTATAGTTGGAATTCATCTGTAACAGGTATAATAGCTGTATTTGTAATTTGTGAAAGCACCCTTTTCCCCCTCAGTTTTTGTTCTGCTTGAACACATTTTATGATTCTCATAATTAGTGTAGAAATCTACCAAGCTTAGAATATGGGTTGGAGAATGTATCACAAAATTATAAGAAGCAGGATATTCACAGATACTAAAATATTCAAAGATTATGGAAAGCCTAGTTATTTTCCCAAATATTTTAAACATTTGGTTAATTGGTACCTATGGATTAAAAATTAGAGTTTAGGATTGAATATTTTTAGTCTCTTCCTCTCATCTACATAGATAAATTTGCTCTCTTTGGCTGTCCTTTTGGTTATAATAGGAATATTTTAGCTGTATGTTTTGCTGTTTCATGAATGACTGACATATGAGGGATCTTCTTCCTTCTGAAGTGCAAGAGGCAAATGAGAAATTTCTGGGTATAATGTATAATATTCCTAAAGCCTTCATCTGCCTGACTCCTTACTGCCTGGCTCTCTTTTAGGTAGATATTCAACTTGGCCACGTTGCACGTCTGTAGTGTCCACGTGCCAGCAGCAACACTTTGCAGCTGTACTGTGTTTAGTTTGCATTCAGAGAGAATTGGCCTCCGCGTGTCAGAGAGAATGTATTCAAAGGTGCCCACATACACGAGTTGGTAGTGATAATAAAATGAGGGCTGTAATTAAATGTAGTCAAAGCGTTAAAGCTAGAAATCAGATGCATTTTAGTGTTTCTGTCCTACGCCATCATTATTGCTTCTTCAAAATAGGATTATGATTTAAATTGCTTTCTCTTTTGATTTACTATTCTGAATATAGAGAGATTTCTTTGTATATATTTGAAAAATGTGAAGAGAAAAAGAGGAATGCAAACATCTGGATCACACCACAGATTTTTACTGACTAGAAGTGATTCTGTCAGAGATTCTCAGGAAAGGAGAATAACCAACCAAGCCAGCAATACTCACCCTACTGTTAACTCCTGGTCTAAAGGATGAGCTATAGGAGAGTCACTAATTTGATAGATGAAAACGTATGCCTTCAGAAGTTATCCCCCTGGTGCTACTTCCTGCGTTGTACATACTTTATCCAGAGTAGGACTTTCCAATTTAAGATAAAGCATTGAGAAACATGTCATTAAATCTAGTTATGCCTGATGCAGTCAGTTCTTTTGCATCACGAAATTGGAGTGGCTGTCATTTTCAATGTGTGAAAGTTAAATTGTATCAGTGGAAAAGAAACACAACCCTGAAACAGGCAGCAGGAACTACTGAACAAAATATAAGATCATTATATTTTTTCAGAAAGCAAAATTTTTATGAAATGAGATCTGGGTAATAATTACATGGAATAAGGGTACTCTAGCAGTAAAATGTGAATTGTTCCTTGAGATAACAGAAACAATTAGCAAGCTTATTTGAAGGTTCAGCTTGATACTCCTGATTGAAGCTGATTTTTTTTCTGAGGTTGATCTTAAATACAAATTCATAGCTTGATGAAATGTGCTTTAAATAGTATTTTTATTTTGACATATTTAAATGACATTACAAGTTACTGTTGATTTGTGTACAATTTTACTAGTGGAAGCTTTCATAAGTTTACTGTAAGATGCCCAACATTAAGAAAACTACTGTAATTTAAGAATGCAGTACCATTTATTTTAATCTTTTACATCTTGAATGATTATTTTGTTATACTTCTGTAAAATTCTTTGGAAAAAAGATAGTGGAGTTTTAGTTTTATGGAGAAGAATTTTTAAATTATGTGTTTCTGTTTTATTGTATTTGCCCACATTGTGATTTGCGTATCTCACAATCTCACATTCTTAAAATAATTGCACAAAACCCAAATTGGGTTAAAAACAGATACTCCGAAAGATTGCTCATACATGGTGCCATCCTGGCGTGAGAATACCCAACAAAAATTCCCATTGACTTTGCCTATGCATTGGATCCATTCTCTCTCAAAAGTACGTTCTGAGTGTTAAAATGAAAATAGACATTTATATGCAGTCTGAGCAGGAAAAAGGTGCTGATACTGTAATTAATATTGGACCATAATATCTTTTTAATCTATCATGCTGCCTTTTGCCCTTTATGTTATGTCATAAAGGAATGTAATGAATGAGTGTGTCCGTGAGGATCAGCTTGAATTTGGTAAAAAGCGAGGCAACATGACATTTAACATGATTAAGGCAGGTATAGATTTTTATTAGCTTTCATATGATCAAATGTAAAACCGGTGATGATAAAACTTCACATATTTTTTAAAAGATGATTTTTTTTCTCCCCAGAATTTAATTTGAAGCTCAGATTGAGCAAAGGTGTTTGATTATATTTAAGAATTAACAGGATTCCCTGACTTTCCTAGGAAGGTAGCTTACAATGGTAAAAATTAGGATATTCAATATTTTAGGAGAAAAATGAGGGATTTATTAGTAAATCAGAAAAGAATTGGCATAAATCTGACTTGAAACAGCTGTTTAGGGGATTAGCGTAGAGTGTCTTTTCCAGTCCTGAGAAGAACCGTTCTTCATTTTTCATATCAGAAGGGGGCAGTAGTAGTCCACTTTTAATAACAAGGAAGCTTTCTTTTGTTACACCACATTTGATAATACATAAATATAATTTTCTATTTAACATTGAGGCAATCGTATGAACAATTAAGATTGTAAATATCTATTGCTAGGTTAAAAAGTTAAATAATTAAAAGTTGGTATGCAAACATAGTCTTATGCCTTTTTCTTTTCATCTAAGAATATGGCACAAAATTGAGAAGTTTTGTTGAAGCTGGGCTAGAGTACCAATTTTTATTGTTTAATGCCCATGCTAGTGACTGAGTGATATAGATTTTACACACACACATATACAGACACACATACACAGTTTTCGTGACCTCTATTTTAATCTCACCACTCACCAAACTGAAGCCAATACTCAGAAAAAAAAAGCCCTGTAGTATGTATGTAATGTGCTGTGTCAGTATTTATTTCTAATATCAACTGTGACTTAAAATATGTTAACATAGTGTATTATCCTATAATTTCCAGTTTGATTAAACAAATGGTGCGTGTACATATGTAAACGGAATGATTGCATTTACGTCTCTCCAGATCTGCGTTAAAAGATAAGCTGCACACTCAGTGGTTAAGCATATTGGCTGACATCTCTGGTGCGCAGATCATCTGTTTAGAATAAATGTGCCGGACAGTGTGATATTCTAAGTTCACAAACTGAGTAACTGAAGAATTTCAGAGCCACAACAAGAGGCGGGCTAACTGTCCTTGTTCTGGTTTAGAAGGCAAGCATGCAAGTACCTCGAGCAGATGAAAATTGGCAGCCTCTTCATTACAGACAACCCACTTTTCTGAGTTTAGCATGACTCTTTCCCTCCCCCAAGAGCCTTCCATAAGAGCGTTGAGATGTTGAGACACACATTATGTTTTACATTTTTGGTTAACTTTTGCAGAAAATCATATGGCTAAGTAGTGCTTGTATTATAATGGAAAAAGGTGTTAGGAAAAACCCTCCAAAAAATGAAATCCACTTGTCAGTTTGAATTTGACATGTTTTATTACATAGTAAAACCTGTCAGCTAAAATTTCAGAGATTTACACCTAAGTTGTGACTGAAAACAGGTAATTGTCCTTTCAAAACAGGTATTTTGAATATATGAATGGAAAATTTGGTAGCTCTGTGCTTGGAGAATTGTCTGTTTTGCTTGTGAAGTGAATTTAAAAATTGAAGTGTTTCTGCTGTTTAAAAAATACTGAGGCTAATTTAAGAGAATGCGAACTTAGGAGACTTGCTTTGCAACACTGTTTACAGATATGTATATTTGAATTTTGTCTGGCCAGACAACTCACAATGCCATTAGTACATTTTAGAAAGCATTCCTCTCCACGATTTCATAATGCAATTTTAAGTACTTATTTAATGATGAAAAAGTTTAGGAATACATTTATATTTGATTAATATTAATAAGTAAAACTTTATTGTCAATAATTACAATGTTTTGTAGTTATTAAACTCTTTAATTAAAAGTCTTTTTCCTGTTAGGAGATTTATATTCGCTTTTAAGGGTGAAGGTATTATTCTGCGTTTCTGAAGCACAGTCTGGAATTATCTCGTTGGGAAAGACATGACTTAGAGGAGAATTTCCTTGCTATATTGGGATTCCCCCTAATTTCTTTTGGTGCTCTGATTTTGAAAGATCATCCTTACTTTGCTTTCTCTGGGATCCTAAATAAGAAATATAGAGGGGAGAAGAGAGAATAGAAGGGAAAAAAGCAATGAAGAAAGGATAGAAGGAAAGAGAGAAAAATGAGGGGATGTCAGGACGAAGTGAAAAAGAAAGACTGTCTCGGAGAGGTGTGTGCATTTTGTCAAACTGTTGCTGGTACGAATTGAGGAACAGTGTGGTTCTGGCAGCAGCTTTAAGATAGCACATCTCGACTTTCAGAATAGCAGGATTTGAAGAAACTGTGTGACTCAGAGGATAGTTTGGCATTGAGTTTGTGAGAAAAGGAAGTTTTGCTTTTGTATTGCTCCTCAAATATAAGAGAAAATTCTGTCTCTGCCAACACAGATAAAAAAATCTATCCAATTATTACAACGCCAGCTTTCTCTTTACAAATATCAAGTGTAATTAAAGCAAAAAGCTAAATATTATAGAGAAAATAAGATGGAAAATGTTGGCTGTTGGAAATTGGCTTGGTATGGGCTTTGTGGATGGATGGCATTTACTAAATTGTACCAGCTCTGCTGTACGTTTTTAGACAGCGCTAAAGGCTGAATTATTGATTTGCCTGTTCTTAAGATCAGAGGCAGCTTGGAAAGGATGGATCATCTGCTCAGATAGTTTTCCTACCTGTTAATTTTTTGTCAGTATCTTCTGTAGGCATATTTTGGCTGTGAATAGTCACAGATTCCCATGTTATGTTAGACTTCTGTGGAGATTTTTTTAAACCGTTGTTTCTGATAGGCCTATTCTACATTCTCTGACCTTTGCCTAAAGGGCTGGGGCTAATTCGTGTGGTCCTTTTACTGGCGTTTTGCTATTACTACTCCAGTTTCTCTGCTTTCCTTTAATGCCTACTTAAATATTTTCTCATCTTACCCTTAAGGAAAATGTCAAATTCTTGGCAGACAAAACATTGCACTTCCTTGAATAAAAGGAAGGCAATATCCATTTTAGCACATAATCTATCTATATAGCAGTAACAGGCAATTTGGATTTTCCATGAATACTGAGCATCCACCTAAAACATTACATTGTTAGCTGACAACAGCAGGTGTGTATGTGTGTGTGTGTGTATATGTGTGTGAATTCAACTTTTTATGTGTGTGTATAACTTTTATGCTAATTAGGGCCTGTGAACATTTTTTTTTCTTTTCTTACACATGCCTGGATGTTGCTCCAAGTGGCTGTTAAGAAAAGAAAGTGGAGTTACGCAAGTACTAAAAAATATGGTAAGCCTACATATATGTACTCAAATGAAAAATTGCCTGAGATATATTAAGTTAGAAGAGAAAAAATTCATAGAGCAGTATGTGACAGAAGATTATTCCATAGGTTTAAAATATTTGGAGGAAATATCAAGAAGATATAAAAGAAACTGTAGAGAATGTTTGTCTAAGATGGAGAGAACTGGAGGAACAAAGCAGAACAATTTCAAATGTATCAGTTCAGTTCAGTCGCTCAGTCGTGTCCGACTCTTTGCGACCCCATGGACTGCAGCATGCCAGGCTTCCCTGTTCATTACCAGCTCCTACAGTCTACCCAAACCCATGTCCTTTGAGTCGGTGATGCCATCCAACCATCTCATCCTCTGTCGTCCCCTTCTCCTCCTGCCCTCAATCTTTCCCAGCATCAGGGTCTTTTCCAACGAGTCAACTGTTCTCATCAGGTTGAGCATCAGTTCTTCCAATGAATATTCAAATGCATACCGCAGTGAAAATAACACTGTACTGACGGCATGAGTGATGGGGGTTTCCTCTAGAAGCTGAAGAGTTTTACTCTTTCCATTTTATCTTTATGTGATGGCAACGAAATTTCAATAGGCTTTAAAATATTTTTTGAAAGTATCTTTAGAATCAAGAGCATACAATTACTTGGAGGGCAAGAAGGAAATTGTAGAATTGATTTATTGTTAGCAAGTAGTTTATATTACTTAATTAACTATGACACACTTCCTTTCCTTTCCTCCATCACTTAGAATTCTTTTTCCTAAATAAGAAATTGGTTTTCCCAGGGATGTATGGAAATTTCTAGTCAAGTACAGGTTTGCTGATATTTGTGAAAATGAGGGTGGGGGGAGTTGGATGGGTGATTGTGGTACCAGGATACTCAATTGCAGAAGCCCTGTACAGCATCAGAAGAGAAGGTCCTTTGGCATTTTATTGAAAGGTGCCAAGGTAAGGGTTCTCTTGTAGCTCAGTCAGTAAAGAATCTGCCTTTAATGCAGGAGACCCAAGTTTGATTCCTGGGTCCGGAAGATCCCCTGGAGAAGGGATACGCTACCCACCCTACTTTTCTTACCTGGAGAATCCCATGGACAGAGGAGCCTGGCGGGCTACAGTCCCTGCAGTTGAAAGAGTCAGACACAACTTAGTGACTAAACCACTCCCACCAAAGTAGAGGAAATTTTATTTAAGAAGCAGACAGTGGTAAAAAGAACGTTATAGTGAATAAAGTCAGTGAGGACTCTAGAGGTGAAGGGCTTTCTTCACCTGAACTAAAAGAAATCAAGTTTGTACACCGATCAAAGAAAACACATTGAAAAAAAAATCACTGTCAAAGCTAGAACTTGTGTAGACTTTATCTTTCCTCTACGTTCAAAGGACATTTCATAAATTCAGTTTGCTACCTGAAATTTTTTCTAATATATCAAGGGGCTTAAACATCTTTGGTGCTTCATGCAAAGTTCAGTATCTTTCTAATTTGAGAAAGCAGAATCTTTGCCCTTTGCCTCCTAGATCCCATATTCTAGATTCCTATGCCCCCAGAGATGCAGAAAATTGTGGACCTTGACAATAGAAAATATGCTGGATAAACTGTTTTTCAGAAATTTCTCCTGGTATCCATGATTCTAGGGTCCTGGTTGTGACCATGTCAGTCCCATGAGTGCTGGCCGTATCGCCCATCACCACTGAAAAGTAATTCATTTTATTCACCTTTATCTCCCAAAGATTTGTTGGAGGAATTGAACTCCTCTCACAATGGTGGCTCAGATGGTAAAGAATCTGCCTGCAATGTGAGAAACCTGGATTTGATCCCTGGGTTGGGAAGATCCCTTGGAGGAGGGCATGGCAACCCACTCCAGTATTCTTGCCTGGAGAATCCCCATGGGCAGAGGAGCCTGGTGGGCCACAGAGTTGGACACATGTCACAAAGAATTGGACACAACTGAGCAGCTAAGCACACACACATTGAATCAGTTCAGTTCAGTCACTCAGTCGTGTCCGACTCTCTTAACCCCATGGACTGCCAGGCTTCCCTGTCCATTGCCCACTCCTGGAGTTTACTCAAACCCATGTTGATTGTGTCAGTGATACTATTCAACAGTCTCATCCTTTATTGTCCCCTTCTCCTCCTGCCTTCAATCTTTTCCAGCATCAGGGTCTTTTCAAATGAGTCAGTTCTTCCAATCAGGTGGCTTAAGTATTGGAGTTTCAGCTTCAGCATCGGTCCTTTCAATGAATATTCAGGACTGATTTCCTTTAGGATGGACTGGTTGGATCTCCTTGCAGTCCAAGGGACTCTCAAGAGTCTATTCCAACACCACAGTTCAGAAGCATCAGTTCTTTGGCACTCGGATTTCTTTATAATCCAACTTTCATATCCACACATGACTACTGGAAAAACCATAGCTTTGACTAGATGGACCTTTGTTGGCAAAGTATATCTGCTTTTTAATGTGTTGTCTAGGTTGGCCTATCTTATCTCCTACCTATTGGCAGTCACTACTGAACTTTTTCACCACTGATTTGAAATCAAAGTTATCCTCAATGGCTATAAATTGAAATTCCTATGATTGTCTCTTCCTCAAAAATAAATAAAGGAGAAATGCATTTCTCAGTATTCAAGTTTCCGGTAATGTGTTGGTAGAGTTGATGCCTTGGATCCCCCTCTTTCTGTACAGGTGATTGTAAAGGAGCATATAGTTGCTTCTGCCCATTTTGGTTTGTAGTCTGTCTCTGAGGATGAGGATATGTTTGCACTGTTCTTGTTCATTATGAGCCCAAGAGTAGGTCCCAGAAAGACTGTGATATTTAATAGATTAAATACAATGAAATCTGTTATTCAGGAACTCATTATATATGCTTATATTTGTATTTTTCTTAATCATAAATCTATAATATTTTCCTTATTAATATGCTGAATTCTGAAATTTGTTCAGTATTTCTGATAAATATCCTATAAATATACTCATCTGAAAACAGATCTAAAGAGTACATGAAAATATAAATAAGATACAAAAGTTGAACTTCTTCTGTTTACTTAGCTCTGCCTGAGACCCCAGTATTGAGATCAGACTAGGTACCATGTGTTTCACATTGGAAGGCAAGGTTACAGACCTCCGTCTTGGACCTTCTGTGAGATCGGGAAAAGGTTACTGTCAGCCTTAGCACATGCTCAGGTCCATGCTATATAAAAAGTGGTTGACCAGAATGGTAAAAAGTTTTTTAAGTACAGATTTCTTTGGAGCAAGTTGTCAGGGTAGAACTGGGAAAGAGTAGAAATTATAAAGGCTTTTATAAATTAACAAGGAAGAAGTCATTACCTGTTGGGAAAAGAATACTGAAATGCAGATAGTATCTGTTTCAGAGAAGCAGAAACCCAGACGGTGAATAAAAATTATGAAAATTTTATTTTTACTACTAATAGCATTAATGCCAATTAAACCAAAAGCAAGATTCAATTTTGAACTTTTCAGATTGAGAAAAAAGGAAAAATCTGACAAGCACAAATATTGTCAAGAGGGTAGCCAGTGGCAACCCTGCTGGTGAGAGTGTAAATTGGCACAGTTACTTTGGAGAGCAAAAATCAGTAAATTTTTGTAAATGTATATACCACAGGGCCTAGCAGTTCTACTTCTGGGCATATATTCTAAAGTTTTATTGTCCCCCCCCCCCAATGTGACTACTAATCACATATAGCTATTTAAATTTACATTTAAACTAATTAGAATGAAATAAAGTGGAAAAAAATCCATTTATCAATCACATTAGACACAATTCAAGTCTCTCTAGCCATAACACAGAGAATTGCCATCATTGCAAAAAGCTATCTTGGACTGTCCTACCCTTAAGAAAATCCTTCCCATGTACATAAGGAGAAATAAAATATTAGTTACAGTGTTATTTATAATATCGATCTATATGTCCATTGTAGAGGAATGACAAAATAAATTAGGATATATTCCTACAATGGATTATTATATAGCAGTTAAAACAAATGAACCAGATCTAAGTTAACAATGTTAATAACTATCAGTTCAGTTCAGTTGCTCAGTCGTGTCCAACTCTTTGCGACCCCATGAACCGCAGCACGCCAGGCCTCCCTGTCCATCACCAACTCCTGGAATCCACCCAAACCCATGTCCATCGAGTTGGTGATGCCATCCAGCCATCTCATCCTTTGTCGTCCCCTTCTCCTCCTGCCCCCAATCCTTCCCAGCATCAGGGTGTTTTCCAATGAGTCAACTGTTCACATCAGGTGGCCAAAGTATTGGAATTTCAGCTTCAACATCAGTCCTTCCAATGAACACCCAGGACTGATCTCTTTTAGATCTCATTGTTGGATCTCCTTGCAGTCCAAGGGACTCTCAAGAGTCTTCTCTGACACCACAGTTCAAAAGCATCAATTCTTCAGTGCTCAGCCTTTTTCACTGTCCAACTCTCACATCCATACATGACTACTGGAAAAACCATAGCCTGGACTAGACAGACCTTTGTTGGCAAAGTAATGTCTCTGCTTTTCAATATGCTATCCAGGTTGGCCATAACTTTCCTTCCAAGGAGTAGGTGTCTTTTGATTTAATGGCTGCAATCACCATCTGATTTTGGAGCCCAAAATCAGATGATTTTGGAGCCCAAAATATTAAAGCCTGACAGTTTCCACTGTTTCCCCATCCGTTTCCCATGAAGTGATGGGACCAGATGCCATGATCTTAGTTTTCTTAATGTTGAGACTTAAGCCAACTTTTTCACTCTGCTCTTTCAATTTCATCAAGAGGCTTTTTAGTTCCTCTTCACTTTGTGCCATAAGGATGGTGTCATCTGTATATTTGAGCTTATTGATATTTCTCCCGGCAGTCTTGATTCCAGCTTGTGCTTCTTCCAGCCTAGCGTTTCTCATGATGTACTCTGCATAGAAGTTAAATAAGCAGGGTGACAATATACAGCCTTGACATACTCCTTTTCCTATTTGGAACCAGTCTGTTGCTCCATGTCCAGTTCTAACTGTTGCTTCCTGACCTGCATACAGGTTTCTCAAGAGACAGGTCAGATGGTCTGGTACTCCCAATAAGTGAAAAAATGACTTTTTGAGTATTATATAGACTAGAATATTATTTAAACAAAAACAACCACAAAAATTATTGCACACTCTTGATTATGTGTGTAAGCTGTTCTTTCTTCCCTCCCTCTCTCAAAACGTGAATAGCCTAATTAAAACCAATTACATAATAATGATAATTTTGGAGAGAAAAGATTGATACTGGAACTACGATTTTATCTGAACTTTTATATATTTTAATCTGAAGCATAGATGAAATAAATGGCAACCTTTGTTTTTTTATTTTTAATAAAGATTAGATGAATGCTTTTTATATTATCTGTTTTAGTCTTCTGTATTTAATTCTTTTCAAAATAATAGGGGAAATATTAGGTGATTAGACGGATATACCAAATTTTGGAAATAGTAGATAGCTATACCAAATTTACATAGAGGACTGAAATTATACCTGCTATTATTACCAAATATAATATTAATTTAAGATGGAAAATATTATATAAGGCAAAGTAAACTTCTAATTATATCTACTAATAGAAGTTTAGCAAATAATTCCTTAGAGTATTATTAAGGCATTTAAATACATAGTTTATCTAAGTTTGCTCATGTTAAAAATAAAGTATGTTCGTGTTGCCAAAAATATTTATTGGATTGACATTTGCGAGACGAAAATGTGGGAATCCAAGAAATGCAGGTTTGATCCCTGGGTTGGGAAGATCTTCTGAAGAAGAGAATGGCAACCCACTCCAGTATTCTCACCTGTAAAATTCCAAGATCAGGGAGCCTGGTGGGCTACAGTCTATGGGGTTGTAAAGAGTCTTAACAACTGAGCATACAAGGAGAAAAGTGTTCAAGAAAATAGTGTTGCTGGTATTTTGTGTATTGAGAAATCTAAGCATATTTGAGACTTCAGATACTTGAAATATTTAAGAGATTTTTTGCCTTTAAGAGTAGTAAGTCAGTCTTGCACATCCAATTTAAAATGTGCTATTGAGTAATTGATTTAAATTTGTGACTTTAAATTGAAATCTCACCAATTTATAAATAGTATCAGAACATTTAGTAGAATATAAGGTAAGCCCTAATGGATTTTAAAGAATTACATATATAACTGGGAAAATTTAGTCAGCAAGATAATTAGAGTATTTAAGGGATAATAAGATATATTTAGGGGCTTCCCTGGTAGCTCAGCTAGTAAGGAATCTGCTTACAATGTGGGAGACCTGGGTTCGATTCCTGGGTTGGGAAGATCCCCTGAAGAAAGGAATAGCTACTCATTACTGTATTCCGGCCTGGAGAATTCCATATGCTGAGGAGCCTGGTAGGCTACAGTCCTTGGGGTTGCAGTCAGAGATGACTGTGATTAACACTTTCACTTTTTTCTAGATATATTTATGAATTCAGTTTAAAATGGCTAATAAGTTAACCAAATTTGTAAATCGTAACACATATTAATTAAAGCCTTCCTTGAAATGGATCACTCAAATTTTCTAGACTTAAATACAATCATGGTATTTTAAGTTAGACTTATAAGTTTAAGGAAA
The DNA here is from genome assembly GCA_007570785.1 of Antilocapra americana. Taxonomy (NCBI): domain Eukaryota; kingdom Metazoa; phylum Chordata; class Mammalia; order Artiodactyla; family Antilocapridae; genus Antilocapra; species Antilocapra americana. Next base: position 17,843,752 of record ML660765.1, on the reverse strand, counting down.
AAATTGGTTTTAAAGAGGTAAATTTAGTAATTAAGGCATATTTTTAAAGGGAAAATTCTTAATAATCTCGTGAATTATTCTTATATTTTTATTATTACGTGCATGAGTATGTATAAATAGAAGCTGTCTGAATATCAAAATGATGTTCTTCTATCTGTAGGGTGACATTTCACATAATGTTTGCACTCTCTTGTTTAGAATTATTTCCAGAATCATTTTGAGGGTCTCATAGCAAAGTGAGGTCTCTTATTTTATATTCAGGTGATTAGAACCATTAGATTTCCAAGAAATATTAAAAAGAGACAGGAAAGTGAGTTAATCGGAGGTACTCTATTCTTGGTAAAAAAAATTTGTAAGCTGTTAATACTTTGAATAAGAAATGAAATCTCTGTTCATTTACATTATCATTACAATTGGGAATAAGACAGAATATTATATCATGGCACTGTGTAAGTTTGCTGGTTTTCATAACACAAACTGAAAAGCAAAAGAAAATTTCTTAAAACTAACTTCTCCATCTGAAACATGAGGTTAGTGAAGACTTTTTAGAAAGTGAGAATAAAATAATAACATTGTATGTTGGAAAAATGCCATCCTTTACAGTTTGTTTAAATAAAATATAATGATTCAGTATGACTTAATTTTCCAAAGTAATTACATCTAAATTTTATGCTACCACAGTTAACTATTATATGAAGTCTGAATACTTATATATAGTCTACAGTTATCCCATAATAGGTGCTTAAGACATTATTTCCTTCGGGGGTCAAATGGTTTTTTGATTTTTTATTCATTCCTTTATTTATTTATTCATTCATTCAATTATTTGTTCATTATTGATCTATTATGAATGAAATATTTTGATTAATGCAAATGAAACTGAGATTGAAAAAGATGTGGTCTTTGTCCTCTATGTGTTTTCATTTAAGCACCAGGAAGTAGGGAAAGGAACCGCAATGATACTTGGGAAAATGTGGATGTGTAAGATTACTAAAAAAATATAAAACTACAAAGATGACACTAAGTAATACCAACATCTGCATTTATACATATCAATAAGGTCAACAGAGTGATAGCAGCAGATAGCTTGTTTATTTTATTTATTTATTAATTTTTTGGTGGATACAAACAAAATTGTTTTCTTGAAAATTGTCTTGGCTAACAATTACTTTTTGTTCTCATACTTCAGAGTCATATTTGTTTTCTCAAAAGCTCCTTTAAAATTTATTTATGCTGGATGCTTATATTATTGCACCTTCCTCTATTTGCCCTCTAATCTCCCTTGTCCCAGCAGAGCATCAACCAAATAAACTTAGAAGAGTAAATAGGCAATATCCCTTGTCTGGACTTATTGTTATGTAGAAAATTGTAACCATGTCATTATTTTCTGTTTCTGAATTTCTTACAATGATACATTCACTGTGTAAAATTGTTGCTTCATGATTTTAAACCTAAGACAAAAAGCAGCTTTCAATTCTTGATTATAGCTTCTCAAAATGTACAGTATAATTAATGTTGAAAGAACGATTATATTCCAAGTCCTTGTTTCACATCCGCTCAAACTTTCTCTTGTTTTTAACTTTGGAAATTTTTAGAACAAAGGTGAATTTTGTGGGAGACAGAAATAAAGGACAGAGGTGAGAGTATTTCGCACAGACTATATTTATGTTTGCATTTTGAATGCAAGGAGTCTCACTCCTTGATGCTCAACTATTCAGGGAGGCATTCTCCATTTTATCTGAATAATTGTCCTCCACTCCAACTTTTTTACCTGTGTCAGTGAACACAAATTATTTCCTTCACATATGTTATCATACATTATTTGTTCACTTATTTAGTCTCTGGATCCTTCTGCTTGGAAAATTAGCATCACTAAGCAGTGGCTTCTGTTCTGACACATAATGTGTGGACTAAGTGGCTTCAGTTGTGACTGACTCTTTGCAACTCTATGGACTATAGCCCACCAGGCTCCTCTGACACAACAGGCATTCAAAATTTATGTCCTGAATAAGTTAAATGAATGAACAAAACAAATTATTCCATTTTCAACTTAAAAAAATTAATATGGTACAATTTGAGATTTTTCAGATCAGTTGAGTCGCTCAGTCATGTCTGACTTTTTGCGACCCCATGACCCCAGAACGGCAGGCCTCCCTGTCTATCACCAACTCCGAGTCCACCCAAATCCATGCCCGTTGAGTTGGTGATGCCATCCAACCATCTCTTCCTCTGTCGTCCCCTTCTCCTCCTGCCCTCAATCTTTCCTAACATCAGGGTGTTTTCCAACTAGTCAATGCTTCGCATCAGATGGCCAAAGTATTGGCATTTCAGCTTCAACATCAGTCCTTCCAGTGAACACCCAGGACTGATCTCCTTTAGGATGGACTGGTTGGATCTCCTTGCAGGCCAAGGGACTCTCAAGAGTCTTCTCCAACACCACAGTTCAAAAGCATCAATTCTTTCGTGCTCAGCTTTCTTCATAGTCCAACTGTCACATCCATACATGACTACTGGAAAAACCATAGCCTTGACTAGATGGACATTTGTTGACAAAGTAATGTCTCTGCTTTTTAATATGCTGTCTAGGTTGGTCATAACTTTCCTTCCAAGGAGTAAGCATCTTTTGATTTCATGGCTGCAATCACCATCTGCAGTGATTTTGGCTTCCCCCAAAATAAAGTCTGTCACTGTTTCCACTGTTTCCCTATCTAGTTGCCATGAAGTGATGGGACTGGATGCCACGATCTTAGTTTTTTTAATGTTGAGCTTTAAGCCAACTTTTTCCACTCTCTTCTTTCATTTTCATCAAGAGGCTCTTTAGTTCTTCATGGCTTTCTGCCATAAGGGTGGTGTCGTCTGCATATCTGAGGTTACTGATATTTCTCCCAGCAATCTTGATTCCAGTTTGTGCTTCTTCCAGCCCAGCATTTCTCATGATGTACTCTGCATATAAGTTAAATAAGCAGGGTGACAATATACAGCCTTGACGTACTCCTTTTCCTATTTGGAACCAGTCTGTTGTTCCATGTCCAGTTCTAACTGTTGCTTCCTGACCTGCACACAGGTTTCTCAAGAGGCAGGACAGGTGGTCTGGTATTCCCATCTCTTTCAAAATTATCCACAGTTTATTGTGATCCACGATAGGCAAACCATTCAATATTACAGTAATCCAAGTCTGTGCCCCAACCAGTAATGCTGAAAAAGCTGAAGTTGAATGGTTCTATGAAGACTTACAAGACCTTTTAGAACTAATACCCCCAAAAGATGTCCTTTTCATTATAGGGGACTGGAATGCAAAAGTAGGAAGTCAAGAAACACCTGGAGTAACAGGCAAATTTGGCCTTGGAGTACAGAATGAAGCAGGGCAAAAGCTAATAGAGTTTTACCAGGAGAACACACTGGTCATAGCAAACACCCTCTCCCAACAACACAAGAGAAGACCATACACATGGACATCACCAGATGGCCAACACTGAAATCAGGTTGAGGTATTTAATAATGATCAAAACATTTTTTAAACCACAGACAGGCCAAATATTTTTCTCATTTTTCTGTTTGTTTCTCAAAGATTTTTGGCACATTCTTTTGGCATTATCTGAAAATTAATGACTATTTTCCATACTTCAGCTGCAGAAAGCTTGTATTTTATGTCTTGCAAACTGTTTTTTTAGTTGCTTTCTCCAGTGTTAAACAGTTGATATGTGTTTTAACCAGGCACTTGTCTTGACCAATCATTTTATGATAATTTAAGTTCCTTGAGTGCTTGAAGTTGATCTGTTACTCATTGCTGTGTTTCATTCCTACAACAATGTATGGCACATAGTAGTTACTCAATAAATACTTGTTTTAATTGGACTTTTGAATGACTTGGGCTTTCGAATTTTAGATAATAGCTTTATGAGTGCCAGTGAGGCAGTTACCGTGACTTGGAAGCCAGAACTAGCCATTATACTGGAAGACTTTTCGCAGACTAGACCTTAGACCTGCAAAAGAAGGTTGAGGGTTTACCCAGGTCAGATAGAATCAAGACAGCAAAAATCTAGCTATGGTGAAAGTTAAACAGACAGTTGTGGTTAAGACAGTAAATGTTTGAATTCCAGGAAATGGAGAAGTCTCATCTAGGAACCAACAGCTAGAGAACAGTGATACAAACTTGACTCTAATAAATATCATCTGTCTTAGTGAGAACGCTTACATCTGATACATGCTGAGGTCATGGGTATTTAAGTTGGCAGATGTCTAGATGAAACAAGGGATCTGCAAGAGTGGATAAAAGAGTTATTTTTGAAGTTGGAGTTTAGTAGTGACTGAGTTTGTGTAAAGATGACCAAGGGTTGGCTGGTCATTGGGTTCAAAAAATGCTGAATTGTTTCCTGACTTTCATGCACTTATATTAATGCCAGTTATGTTTTGTTGTATGCTGTATTTCCTTAGAGGGAATAATTGTTAAAGATGAGCATTAACAATTAACAAAAGAATCTCAGGTCAATACAAATGCGTGTTAGAAAACCTAAGTAGTTTTCTTATCCCATTGGTTCATTGGGGAGGAGAGAGAGGGATGATAGATTACAGCATGAGGGAAGTGGAGACCACAGAGAAGAGGAATTGACTGGTTACCCAGCTGGTGTGTACATAGTATCAAGAGAATGGCGACTGAGGCTGGCAGTCATGGTTCCCTGCTCATACCTCCTCTGTCTACCCAAGAAGTCACCTGTGGACAATTTCTAAGTCTCCTTAAGGCTTCTGGAATCTTTCTACCTCAAGGCATTTTCTCAGCTACGGAGCATGATCAGCCTGGGTATTGGGCAGGAGGGAAGTGCCAGAGAGTTAAGAATGAAGAATAGGAGTTGGTGCCCAGATAGCTCACGGTCTTCTGTGGCACATTTTCCCTGACGGTACTCTGCAGGATTGAGCCCCAGTGTCCCACGGTAAGTATTTAGCAACACGTTCTATGTTGGCCTCGTCTCTTCTCTCTCTCAATCCCTCACTCTCTAACTCTGCTTCCTGAGATAATATGCCAAGTAAACCACTTTCTTCCCAACCCTCATTCTAAACTCTGCCTCGGGGGAGCTAAAGCTAAATAGCAACTGCTTAATGGGAAAATCAAAACTATGTTGAACAGTCTTCTAGACACCAGCAGATTCACAATCTTCTAATAAGGCTTATTTTTTTTTATTGATTGCCAAGTATATCTGACTGTCCTTCCAAATGTTAATGCTATGCAGAAGAGATTATCCATTATCATGGGTATGATCACTGAAGGTTTTTCAATCTATCAAGATTTAAGTGTTGAATTAGACTGTTCAGTATTAAGGAATACTGTTGAATGTGCTAATGTTGTGCTTTGTGATTTAAATTAGATGAGATTTAGGCATGAAGGATTTAATCAATCTTTTTATATATTTCTAGATAATAAGTTGCTTGTAAGAGATTGACATTTACTTAGATTTTATGCAGCTTTGATTTAATTATAAATACATAATAATTTGTAACTACATTAATTTTAACCTTTGTGTGTTCTTCCTTTGCAAATTGGTTCTGAAACAAACACTCACTTAATTAGATTATGAAGCTAGATGAGGTAGGTTTAAAATTTTTTTTAATTTTTGAAACACAACTAATGGAATTTCATTTTTCAGTATGTTTTCCATGATTTTTCTCTCAAAAGGATAATACTTAAATTGCTTGCTTTGTTTCTCCTGTATTGCTTTTTAAGATTTATTTATTTACCTTATTGTTTTGGCGGTGGTGGATCTTTGTTGATGCCCATGGGCTTTCTCTGGCTGCTGCGAGCAGGGGCTACTCTTCATTGCCATGCGTGGGTTCTGGCGTGTGTGGGCTTCAGCGGTTGTGATGCCCAGGCTTAGTTGCTTTGTGGGATGTGGGATCTTTTGGCACCAAGGATCCCTTGCATTGCAGACTGGATTATTAACCACTGGATCATCAGGAAAACCCTGTTTCTCCTTTAAATTATAACTGTTTTGCAATAATGAGGTCAAAGTGTTCTTATTTGTAAAATGGACAAATTGGAAATTCTAATGAAAGTAAACACATTTCCAAAATATTTGAAGTCAAGTGTTATAGATAGTAATTTCTAAAATTTTCAGGTTCAAAGTCTTCCGATTTAAAGGAAAAGAACAGTTTTAGTTTTAGATTGGTAGTACAAGTAGTAAAGTCTACTATACATTTAGTAACTCATTTAAAAATATCAAAATACTTCATAATACATTCATTATTTTAGCCCCTAGAGAATAATTAAAAAAATTGTACTTTGGCAATAACTTCTAGTGGTCTATTGCCCACAGATTGGGAAAAAATCCATTGGTTCTAATATATACAACATATCAGAATTTTTTGGGAGATTTTAAAAAGTGTAGTTTTTTTGTGTGGTGTTGTTATTTCACCCTAGACACAATGATACTATAGTCTCTGCTTGTGGAGTCCTAATATGTGTGTGTTAACCATTTTAGGTTAACCAGCAGAGCTAGCATCAGTATTCAGACTAGCAATTTGTACCCACTAGAAAACATTTTGGCTTTTCCTGAGGTATGAAATACACTTTCTTTCCATCCTCTTTTTCCCACATGCCAGCTTCCTGGTCCTAAACTATTCACAAATTCCCTTGGGATACTATTCCCCAATTGAATGGAAAGTATCATCCATCCCAATTTCCTTTAAACTATTCCACATCATAATCATGCCAGACTTGTAATGGTCAGTGAATATTGGAACCCCAAGTTTCTGGTTTCAACTACTGTGATCAGTCTATTTCACCAGAGCTGAAGGTAGCTAACGATGTGTAGAGATGTGTTTTAGTTTAGTCCTTTGGATTTTTTTTTCTGAGAAGAAAGAATTTTGGTTTCTTTGAGAAGTAGCCTAGAGCTCAAGATAGAAGACTGGCTACAAATACAGATGTGGGAATCATCAATATCTGGCTCAAACTGTGGATAGGAACAGCTTATGAAGGATTAAAGAGTAGTAGATCAAGAGTAAAGGACTAAGAAATCTTGGGGATATCTCACCATTTAAGCAGTGGGCAGAAGTTGAGGATTCAGAAAGTATTTATCTCTAAATATTTGGATATTTACTAGTTTTTATTTTTAACTATTTTTAATTTTTATGCAATTTTAAAGATTTGTCCATTTACCACTATTACAAAATAGTAGCTGTATTCCCCATGTTGTGCAGTACATCCTTGAACTTTTACCCAACAATTTGTACCTTCCTCTCCTCCACCCTTATGCTGCCCCCTCTGTTGCCCCCTCCCTGCACTGATAATCACAAGTTTGTTTTGTATATCTGTGAGTCTCCTTCTTTTTTGTCATATTCACTAGTTTGCTGTATTTTTTGAATTCTACACATAAGTGATATTATGCAGTATTTGTCTTTATCTGGCTTATTTCACTTAGCATAATGGCCTGCAAGCCCATTTGTGTTGTTAAAAATGGCAAAATTTCATTCTTTTTTTATGAGTGAATCATATTCCATTGTATACATCTATAGCACATCTTCTTTATCCATCCATCAGTGATATGGACACAATCTAAGTATCTGGCAGTTATAAATAATGCTGCTGTGTACCATGGGGTGCATGTGTCTTTTTAAATTCTTTTTGAAATTAAAAAAATTCTCAGTGATTTTTCTTCTATGAATTTGTTAGTTTCTTTGCTTGCTTGCTTGTTTGTTTTTCTATGTTTTTTTTGTTGAAGTATAGTTCCTTTACACTACTTTACATAATGGAACTGACTGATTTCAAGTCATGCTATTATTTCCCAAGACTTTGTTGGCAACTGTATACATGCTGGGGAGGGTGGTCTTCAGGAAAATATGAGTTCCCATGTGAGGAATGATATATTGAGAGTCTAAATAAGCTTGAGGATGTGCTAAAGACACATTCATTTTTTTATAAGAAGATTAGTGTATTACAATCAAATATTCTACCTCTGAAATAAAGTTATGGTTAAAAATAAAGTAAAATATGGAATGATTTTAAGAACTTGGAGGAATGCAAGAACAGGATATTTATTTGCTTTTGATGCTAGGAGTATTATTCTTCAAAGTGTCAAGTAGAAGCCTGATATTTCACACACAGAGAAGAAATACCATGTTTGCATACCACATGGATTTATAGAGAAGAAAGCTAATGTTATGTACATATAATTTGTTGGTTTTGAGTTTTATAATCAGTCTAAGGTCAAAGCATGAGGAAAGCCCATCAGTGTTTAAAATTCCATTTAAATATAAACAATGCGGATAGTGTAAAAGTTAAAAGTGAAAGTTTAACTGCAGAGGGAAGAAAATAGCGAGGGAATGTGGGGAAGGAAGGATTTAGGTACTGACATCATAATTTCATGTAGAAAAGAGTCAAATGACACTGGAATTTAAGAAAAGTCTAAAGGCATTCTTAAAATTACTTAGTTACTAATAAAATATTTTAAAGTAATATGTCTATTTGATTCTTCTATTTTATAGCAGAAATTAGATATTTAATTAATATCCATTAATAAAATATATTAATAAAACATATAAATATATATTATAATATAATAAAATATCTATTAATATATCTATTAATAAAATGTATCTATTAATATCTATTAGATATTAATATCTCACAGTTGCTGTGTCAGGAATTCAAATCAAAAATCATTAAGAGGTTTACTCCGCAGGGTGAAGTAGGATGATTAGGGACTAAGATACAAATTTGAATCTCTGTATAAATTCTGATTATTTTAACAGCTTATGCATATGTCATTTTAATAACAGTTTAAAATTGTTTATAAAAATATCACCTGAAGATAACCACAGCTTTCTGATGTGATAACTTCAATAAAGCAAGCTAAAGCTTTTCCATTTTAAGATCAGCTTGAATCAAAAGCATTCTGGAATTGGGGTGAAGAGGAGACTTAAAGAAAGACAAGATTCTTTTTGTCTCTGACACAGGGAACAAGGTAAGTGAGAGTGAGTATCCTAAAATAGAGGGTAAGAGACAGCTAGTGAGGTAAAGTCATAAACTAACTTGATGAATAAATACATGAAGTAAATATTTAATTCCTTTTAATTTCTTTGGGTTGTTAAGACTGGTTCTTTGAACAAGATTCAGTGGAGTTGAGGTTACAAAGAACCACTGGTTATATTAGTATTTTGAATACACATAAGATTTTGTTATGAAAGCAGCTCATTTTTCTTAACATTTTTCCTTTCATTCATATCATCATTACTTTTCATCAAATTATTCTTCTGCTCTCTAAACTCTATTATTTTCTAAAATTCTCTATCTATATGAAGTTCATATTGCATACCATTGCCACGTGTATCAGTAAAATCCCACTTTTATTAGAGTAACTCCTTGTTCAGGAACTCAAAATGACTTGTACTGTATAATACATTCAGGAAAGCAGTGCTATATAATTTGTTATGGTTAATGAGTTATGCTGAGACAGTAAGCATGAACTGGGGATGTCTTTGACTACGTGAGATATATATGGTCACCCTTGCTTTTAGTCTATGATTATCTGCAGGATTTTCTTTAAACAATGACTTTTCTCCTAGCTTGAAATTCATCCCTTTCATCTCTTTCTCTCTCCCTCTCTCTCTCTCTCTGTCTCTCTCTGTCTTGAAATCCATCCTAATTTTCTAGAGTAAGAAATCCTCCCAATGCTTTCCTGTTTGGTTCACACCTCCTTTCTTAGAAATATAGTTTCTGTTGCATCACACAGTTCTTCAGAGTTCTGCAGAGACAATTCCTGCTTTCTCAGAAACGTAAACTCCTTGACAACAGAAGTTGTCATGCGAGCTTGACAATAAGTCCTTTGTCAGTCAAGGCCCCAGAAAGAAATAGTCAACCATTCATGCTGGGAAACTGTAAGATTTTCGAGAAGGCTCTTTGCAAAGGCGTAGGCCACAAACGCCAAGGAATAGCCCTGCATCTTAGGACTGTAACAGAAGGGGAGCGTGAATATCACAAGTGTCCTGACCTGAGGGAGCGGGCAGAGGGAGGTGTTCCCAGAGCCCAGACAGTGGCTGTCTGGGACACAGCTCTCTGGGGACACAGCCCTGAGAAGAGAGGCCAGAGGAAGAAGTGTGTGTGAGCGCACTCGGTCACTCAGTCGTGTCCAGCTCTTTGTAACTCTGTGGACTGTAGCCCACCAGGCTCCCCTGTCCATGGGGTTTCCCAGGCAAGAATATGGGAGTGGGTTGCCATTTCCTTTTCCAGGGCATCTTCCTGAGCCAGGGATCGAATCTGCATCTGCTGCCTTGACAGGTGATTCTTTAACACCGAGTCACCTGGGAAGCCCTATGTGGCGTGGTACATTTAAGTCATTGCAAGTAAACTGATTCAAATTCATTGTGAATTTAAAAACCATAATATAACCACAAAAGAACCTACCTTTGATCCACACAGATATAGTGGTTGTGCATTTGGCTGTTTATCTCTCTGGAATTCTTGAGAAAATGGTAATACTGTTCAAACAAATCGCTTGGTGATACTTATATCTTATTCTTCTTCCTATGTCTGTGGTGCTGTCTTTTGGAGGGGACCCAAGTATTTGTTCCTAAGTCTGTGCTGCTATAGTTTTGGGTGCCCAAGTATTTGCTGGGAAAGATTGAAGGCAGGAGGAGAAGGGGACAACAGAGGATGAGATGGTTGGAGGGCATCACCGACTCGATGGATGAGTTTATGTAAACTCCGGGAGTTGGTGATGGACAGGGAGGCCTGGCATGCTGCAGTCAGTGGGGTTCTCAGTCCTCCTTATCTTTTCATCTGTTAGTCCTTTTCCATTTATACTATTTTTCATATAAAACAGAATATAAGACTCAGAGCAGATAATCCATAAATGTTGACGGATTGTTAATGTGTTATCAATTTTTGACATTTAATTTAATGACTTTTAAATGTTAATTGGTATTTTTCTTTTGTTCATTTTCTGCCAAAAAAACCTACATAATTCCCCAGTTCTCACAATTAATATTTTCCTACTAAAGGTAAAAGTATAATTTCACTTTTAGAGTTATTTATTTCTTATTTCCTCTCACTGTTGATGGGTCTACTTGAAAAAAAAAAAACCTCAGTATTAGCATACACTACAGAGTTTACAAATCACTTTGATATATATCATCTATTTGCATCTTCAGCTCTTGTCTTTGAGTTCACGACAAACAGTTCTCTTTTGTCATATTTCATATCATTTTTAAAATTCTTTTTTCTGCCCTCATTTAATTTCTGTTGATGATAAATACTAGACTAATGTCTTACAGATTTCACTCCCTCCTTCATTAGCTCCACAGATTTTTCTTGGCCTCAAGAAAGGTGTGGAAGCTTTTTGAAAGATGCATTTTTAAAGATGCAGATTTCCACTCTTATACATTGGAAATAGTGAATTTCATATCCATTTACATTTGCCTGGTAAGTGCAGTATTGAATTTCTCTTATGCTTTAAAAGTGAATTGGTCTATAAGCAAACTCTTCGCTATGCTGAATTTTAGTACAGCATTTTCTACTGACTGTAAGTTTTTCTTTTGCAAGAGTATTTGTCTCCTTTTTGTTTTCTCAACTATGAGTTGTTTGCCCTTATTGTAACCTGATAAACATTTATATTTTTAGTATCCCCGGGTGCTAATAGAAGACCTACTCTGGTGCATTCATTTAATCCTTGTCATTATCATGGCTACAGACGTCCCTATCTCACCATATTTCCTGCCTCTATTTGTATGGTTTGGTCCCGTTTTTTGAGTTTTAATCAAGTCGTTTCCCTCTAATTATTGGTGTATCACATCTGAATGGCGCTGAGTGCTAAATCTCCGCCTGCCCCCAGGATTCTCCTTCTGTGTTTTTCCTTCTTTTACGGATTCTGAGAAAAATGTTCCCTTCTGGTTTCAGTTTCCCTACTTAACCAATAGCCTCATAATTAGCTGCACAGATTTTTCTTGTCCTCCCAGAAGGTGTGGAAGCTTTTGGAAAGATGCATTTTTAAATGTATTCTATATATATTTAATTCATTTTGTTTTTACTTGTGTCACTTCTTATTTAGTCACTTTATAGTTAATACTTGTGAAAGTCCATGCTGGCCACATTTGATGAAGAATTTTTGCTTACAAAGAGGGCCATGAAGATTTATTCTCTTTGGCTCTTGCATCATGTACATGAGGTGGGCACGCTGCTTTATCCCACTCTGAGGTAGCAGACTTGGTGTAGCCTGATGCTTGGTTCATTTTAAATAGATATTCTACTTAATAGCAAGGTTGAGAAACTCCTGCCAAGTCTAATAGGCATACATGCTTTCAGGTAAATAGAGCTCATAACTTCACAGCCCAGAACAGCAGGGGTTGAGTCAACTAAATTTTTTATTATAGTCATTTAGAAATTCATTTAAATATTGCTCATCAGCATCCATTGATCTTAACATTCTTCATACAGCCTGAGAGGCTAGTATATATACAGCCCTAATGTGTTAGATCTATCAGATTGTTTATGCAAAATTTCTTGTACAGTATGTTGATTTCATTTTATGATTTGTTTTAGGCTGTAGCAGTACTGGAGTAAATTCCATTTCAAGTTAGACTGATGTGTCTTGTTTAGTTCTAGTTACTTGGGGTTGATTGGTGTAATGAATTTCTCCTTTATTGATCCACAAGTTAATTCTTTCAAAGCCAATAAGTTTATATGCATAATAATACAAATACACATTTCTGTTGTTTCTGGCTCAATACTTTCTTGCAGAAAGAAGTGGTTTTGCTGCTTAATGAATGAAAATCATTGCTTAGAACTAGGAATGTGGTAAATGTTCATCTGTACTGAGTGAATGAAGTTAAAAATATTAGGCTTCAGCTTCATTTGGCATATTCACATTTTATGATTTAGATATGAATTTTGGGATGCATCATGTCTTTTGTTACTCAAAAATGTTATATTTCTATGACTTACCAAATGAAAGGTTGTGAGAAATTTTACGAGGAGTCTGTGACTATTTGGCATGTGTATAATTAATGTAGTGTTCTTGTCCACCCAGAATAGAAGATTCATCCTGTTAAACCCTTGTGGCTCATCATAAACTTCAGTGTTTCAAAGAAACATCTATCAAAGAAAGTAGGAACATCTGTTAGAACTTATAGATGTTGCTGATTTTAAATAGTGTTATTAAAATACAATGTATATGAAAAATACAGGATTTTTGGGGGTCTCTTTAAGAACAGACCCTTAATCCCTTTGTAAAGCACTGAGATTGAAGTGAAAGATGACAAATTTAGAACATTAATGATCCAGAGACACTGGCTTTGTTGTGACTATTTGGCACTCTCTGCCCTTGTACTGGGATGAATGTTGAAGAGGTTAGGACAGACTATGAGAAAAACTCCCTTCTGGTTTCAGTTTTCCCACTTAGCCATAACTTCTTCATTGGCTTCTGCCCGTACTCAAGCCCCGTGGCCCCCTGTATGGAATTATGCAGACAAACCAGAAACACCTGCTTTAGTGTTACTTGGTTTATCATATTGTATTACAAATGACATTTCCATGTCTCTACATCTCAAGAAACTATACAGTTTTCAGAGAGGTTCCTGGAGAGGATGGGTGTAATGTTTCTTTCCAACAGTTATCTCTGAACTTGGCATGGTTTCTGGTACCTTCCAAGCACTACGGAAAATTCCCAAGTGAAGTCTTGTGATAAAGCACTTACCGTAAGTGAGGAAGAATGAGCAAACTTTGAGCAAGGGATATAAAGGTATGCCGTTGAACATGATCTGGTTGCTGAAATGGTAAACGTGCAAAAAAGGAGAAGGCTCCGGATGAGTAGTGCCAAACACATATATCCTCTGAGGATTAGTTGGAAAAAGACTTTTCTTTAGCCTGGAAAATGATTCGCCACGGAGAAGGAATCGAGCGGATTGTTCAAGAATCTTCCGTATCCACCTTTAGTCTGGTGTGGATTAAACACAGGGATTTTATGATCATTTGTTTTTGTGTTCCTGTTGCCTAGCACACTGGTACAAAGTTAAGAACCTCTGTTGAAAGCCTATTAAACAAAGCTGGCAGGGAGTATGTTAGAGATCAGAGCATGAGGTGTTCAGAGTTACGAAACTGTGTGCCCTATTTAAGCAAACAAGGGTCACTGGAACTTCTTAGCTGTAGCATGAGACTCTTGTGGCTTGAAGAATATACCATAAACGTGGAATGCAGATTCTGCTCATGACAGCAAGCCATGGCTGAATTCATGACTGAATTTTTGTGTCCTCCCTGAAATTCATATGTTGAAATCCTAACCCCCCAATATGAAGGCATTAGGAAGTAGGGCTTGGGGAGCCAAATTAGGTCTTGAGGGTGGAGCCTTTGATTGGGATGAGTCTCCTTAGAAGAAGAATCAGGAGAGACCTCCCCCGCTTCTTCACCATACCCAGTCTCTTTCTCTCTCAGTCACTACCTTAATACTGAACTTTCTAGTCTCCAGAACTTTGAGAAATAAATGTTTCTTGTTCAAGCTACCGAGTCGATGGTGTTTTTGCCATGGCAGCCCAAACTAAAACAGTATGTCAAAATGCCTAATTAGGTACCTAGTGTGAGAAGTTCTTAATTAAAATGTTTTTAAAAATGCAAAGTGGGAGTGGAAAAGGGATGTGGAAGCCGTTGTGGCATTCGATTCTAGGATAAAGAACCACGTGGTACTTAAGCATTGTTCCTCATGTTCCTTCTGGGGTCTGTGCATCAGCACCATCCGAAACAGTTCCTGTGTCTTGTAAGAAGAGAGCCCATAGTGTTTGCTAGACATTGGTCTGACTGCAGATCCCTGGTCCTGATTTGTCACAAGACCACATTTCTTTTTCCTTTGGCTATAGATAAATAGTCATGCAGGGTTCACAATCAATAGGAGCTTGGCAGCTTGCTCCTATGGCTCTGGAGGTCCCTAGTGAGGATGTACATGTTTGATGGAATGATGGTCTTCTCTTCAAATTCTTAATGGATATGCATGTGGAATCTAGAAAATGGGTATACTGATGAACCAGTTAGCAGAACAGGATTAGAGACACAGATGTAGAGACTGGCTTGTGGACACTGAGAGGGAAGGAGAGGTGAGATGAATTGAAAGAGTAGCATTGATATATAGGTATAGACATAGGAATAGATCTATGGATATGTGCCTACTACTATGTGTGAAGTAGATGGCTAGTGGGAAGGAGCTGTATATATAGCACAGGGAGCTCAGCTCGCTGCTCTGTGATGACCTAGAGGGATCGGATCCAGGTAGGGTGGGAGGGAGGTTCAAGAGGCCGGGGATACATGAATATATGCAACCGATTCATGTTGTTGTACAGCACAAGCTAACACGACATTGGAAAACAACTGTACTACAGTAAAAGATTCTGATACATATAGTAACTCTCGAACTTGTGGAGTTTCTGTGGCTCTTGTAGGAAGGGATTTAAGACATTTTCTAATTATCAGATAATTCCAGTTATATCATTTGGTGACGGGGGAAAGCTACACAACAGGAAATTAATATTAATAAAATATTCTTGGAAAAGCATTTCTTACTAAAGGCTTGTGCTCAGTCAGGCAAATCCATCATCAGATTTGAACAGCAGGACTTCTTACTCCAAAGTTTGTGACTTTATTCGTATAGATGCCAGTGAGTTTTGCATATAGGTACTTTTTCCCAGATTATTACATGTTAATAAAACCTAAAAAGTGCTAGTGCTTAGGTCTTATTTACTGTGAGGAACAGATTTGCAAATGTTAAAATATTCAGAAGAATGCTGGAAATCAAAATTAATTGCACACTGAAATGAGCATCTAGATGCCAGGTTTGGCATGAACAAATGTTTGTTCCTAGTAAAAAAGTAGATCTTTGTAGAGGCATTTAGAAGATGTCACTCTATGATCAGCCAGTTTCAGTTGAAAGTTTTGCCTCCAGTTTTGGGCTTTTCATTAAACTTGGTTCCTTTCAGCTATTAGGTTTATGTTTGAAATATTGCTATCTCTGTATTTATTTGGTGTATATTTGATCTTGAAACACAGTAAGAAATGCATCACTAGGATGTTAAAAAGTACATACATTAGTGAGTAGAAGATGCAATGAAGATGCTTGTGGATATTTATATTTGTTGACAAAAGCCACATGATGTGAATATATATTGTGTTCAAGAGAGAACCATCATTAGGCCTGATTAGAATTTATGTGAAAATGAGAGAGATAGGAGGAGTAAATTGTTGGCTTGAACAAAGCATTATCTTTATCTTTGAGGGAACATATTCCAATGCTTTATTTTTGCCATTCGCATTTCACTGGATATATTCTTGAGTGACAGATGAGTATTTGACAAAGAATTTCTGGTCTTAGGCAGAATGATCTAGCACCACAGTGTGAAGATGAAGGTATTTAATGTTTTATTTTTAAAGTGTATATCATATTATTAAAAACCTAATAGCTTCTCTGTCCTGTGTTGTCTTGGGCATGCTGACAACAAAAGGATAAATACAGTGCATACCAGGGTTCCTCTGGTAATACCGAGAACATGACACATGTCATCCTATGATAAATTGGCTCTTTGTCTGTTCAGTTTCAAAGCTAAAGCTCTGGAGGCAGAAGTGTTAGGAAGCAGGCATAATTCTGGCGTACAGAGGCCTCAGATGCACAAAATTAGTGTGCATGGAACAGATAACAGAGAAAGAGATCCACAGTGAGAGGAAGTTTGCACAGGTTTGTGGACTTCCTGGGGTTTAGGTAGTATTGGCAGATGTTAGGTGGGGAAAAAACATCTGTAAGCATGATAATGAGCATTCCCAGAATCTGAAGTGACAACTGTATCCAGCACAAATGCTGTCTTGTGGCCCTATTTGCATACCAATTAAATTTTAAAATAAAGAAACAAATATTGGGTTACTGAATTTGCTTGACAAATAATCTGCAGGGCTTACTCCATACAACTGGGTCAGGCATGTTGGCTGTTTGACAGATGTTGTATCTGTGAAAGATTTAAGCAAAAAAATGTACCCAGATTGTTACCACCCACAGTTTTATAAGTAGGAATCTGAAATAGGTTAGAGATGGTTTGATAAACCCTGAGGCAGCCACAACGGAGTGCTTTTTCTCTGTGCTCTGCTAATGCATTCAGTAGATAATATTTAACACTTAGTTGTCAAAGTAGGAAGTTTAAAAATAAATTATTGTAACTCTAACATTACATTTCTTGATGCCTAGTATTTTAGATTTGAACTGTACGTTGTACATGAAGAATTTGATTTTTTAAAGAGATAATTCCAATTGTCACAGTCATCAGAACCTGAGGGTAGGATTATATGCAATGAGGTTGTCAAGACTCTTCTCCAGAAACTTGAAAAGTTGGAAAACAAATACATATACTCTGCAGTTTGGAGTATTCTCAAATAGACTTCACAATTTCTGGATTTTGAGATAGAAAACATGTGCTTAAAAACATACCTTTTAAAGGGATAAATTTACTATCTACTGGATGTGACATATTAGAACAGTAAAATTTCAGTATAGAGTGCAGTACAATAAACACAGAATATTTGCTAGGTACCAGGTACTATATTAAGTCCTAATAATATCAACATGAATAAGGCATGGGCTAGGGTCTTAAAAGCTTTATTGGAAGATGGACACAAACAGATTGTTTCATTATAATCGATATGTACAAGAGGAAAAGTAACACACCATAAATCTTGCCTTTAGGAGTTTATATGTGAAGTTAGGTACCAATTCATCATTATTTTATACAATGAACATTTTTCTGAAATGTGTGCAAATCAAACAGGTAAACTGAGTCATATTTCCCTTGATAAAGCCTTCCGAAGCACATTTTATTGCTATTTGCATGTTCTTTCATTTGGTTTATTTTCAGGAGGTGTTGGATTTTCCTGTTAAAATTCTTTCTATTTCTCTTCCTCCTAGTTTTCTTGCCAAGTAGTTAATCATTTAAACCCTGAAATGCACTAGAAGCACTTACTATTTGAAGGACCCCTGGGGTGAATCATCATTTAAATTGAAAATTGCTTTGTTTGAGTGAAAGAAATTTTTTTCTTTTATCTATTTTGTAAAAATAACTGTGATAGTTTCCAGTAGGGTATTCAAATAACAAAAACTAACTTTGGTGGATATTTTCTTATGTACATTCACTGGTTCAACCAACAGTTGTTGAGATGCTATCAAGTACTGCGATAGCTGAACCGTATGAAGCCTTTTCTTCTTGAGATAGTTTATACTCCTTATAAACTTCTCTTAACTCAGTTGGTAAAGAATCTGCCTGCAGTGCAGGACACTGGGTTCGATTCTTGGGTTGGAAAGATCCCCTGGAGGAGGAAATAGCAACCCACTCCAGTATTCTTGCCTGGAGAATCCCATGGACAGAGGAACCCAGAGGGCTATAGTCCATGGAGTCACAAGAGTTAGACACAACTTAGCGACTAAACCACCACCATACTCCAGTGGTAGATGTAAACCAGTGGATGGAACATTGGAAGGCAGAGGAGTAAATGTCATAATAGTGGTATATTTGAGGTGCTGTGTCAGTTAAAAGAGCCAGAGGACAGGAAGGGGATGGAGGCGGGAGGAGAGCACAGTGAGATAGGCATCCTAGAGAGGGTCACCCCTGGCTGGCTTCTTGAGGAGCTGGAAATGAAAGCAGATAGAGGCATCACAGGTAGAGAATAAGTTCTACAACAGTGTGGCGAGTTGAGAGCATGGTGTAACGGGGTAATTTCCAGTGGTCTTTTTGATCTACATTCTAGATTAAAGGGCACAAATGAAGTGATAGCAGGAGAAGAGGCTGGAAAGATGAGACATTAAAGGACATTGGATCCTACATTAAGTAAGGAGCATCACTTTATCCTAAAGAGATACATGGATCCCTTCAGTATTTAAACATTGGAAGGATACCGTCTCATGTACATTTTACTTTCTTCTATTTTTTTTCAACTTGAATTTTTTTTAGACCAGAAAATAGAATTTATTTTATAAAAATTAATTTTGTTACAATAGGAATTCCAAATGTTATTTATAGGTTGTTGTTTACAAAGTAAACAGAGGTGGGATTGGGGCCATTCTTACAGCTCTGAATCCCCAGGCATATATGCATGCTTGCAGCCCAGCTGGGTGGTCCAGCTCTTTGCCCCCAGGAGAGTTGCTTCCTGCACCCAGGCTGTTGGTCATCTCTTGTCAGAGGGCCTGCTAAGGACCCTGGCTCTGCTTCTTGGTTGCTGGGTTCAGGGGACTGGAGGCTCTGGGTCATCCATGGCATAGGGAAAGTCCCTCTGGAGGCCGGGGCACTGGAAGGTAAGGCAGGGAGAGAGGGCACATAGGAAATAGATCAACTGACCCTGTGAACTCAGATGGGTGACATTTTATTTAGAAAGAGTTCTCTGACAACAGTTAATGGATCTAGAAGTTCTGGAACAAACAATATAAGGAAAGAAAAAAAAAATGAAGATGATTTGAAAAAAAAAATCCTTAATGCTGCAGTGCATTTCAAACCAAACATTGCCAAATAGCCTAATTAGATTTGAGGAGAAGGAAATGGCAACCCACTCCAGCATTCTTGCCTGGAGAGTTCTGTGGACAGAGGAGTCTGATGGGCTGCTGTCCAGTGGGTCTCAAAGAGTCGGACACAACTGAGTGACTAAGCAAGCAAACAATCAGGTTTGAACCACATTGTTTTTACTGGGTAAATGAGACTGGAATGGCTCCTTGTTTCTGCGTGGTCTCCCTAGTCCAACCATGCATCCCTAGGGCTGAGTCCCGCTGGACCTTTCAGCTGAGGCTGGACGGAGGCTTCAGCCTACTAGCCCGGCCCCTGGCAGCCAGCCCTCCTCCTGCCTGCTCTCTGTGGAAAGGCTCTCAGGGCAGACGCTTTCTTCTCCCTTTTTGCAGTGGATGTTGCCATTGGCAGAACACCATGGACAGAGTCCCAAGTTCTTTCAACAAAGCAGACTCGCCTGCAATGTGACAGGTCTACAGAGCTGCTTATCAACCGGGAAGAGGCAAGGGGGTTGGCACTTCCAGGAATATGACAGAAAGAAAAGGAAGAGCAAAAAGCTGCTATCACACCTGCCACAGAGGGCAATAAGAGGTGTGAGATGGCAGGGTGGAGAGCTAGTGAGGGAGTGGAGTGCTTGGTGAACAAATGGCATATCTGGGGTAGCAAAAGTATGCTAGAAACATTTTTTTTTTTAATTAGGTCAGATCACTCTTTTTTGAAAGAAGAAGGTCATTCTGAGTCACATGATTATCAC
Source organism: Antilocapra americana (assembly GCA_007570785.1). NCBI lineage: Eukaryota > Metazoa > Chordata > Mammalia > Artiodactyla > Antilocapridae > Antilocapra > Antilocapra americana. Next base: position 17,823,510 of record ML660765.1, on the reverse strand, counting down.
AGTGCTATAGGTCATCGCTGGCACTAAGGGCCTGTGACCCAGCTGCATGCTTGCTCCCAGTTCTCCAGTCTGCAAAAATAGAAGGGTGGGATGTTATGGGAGAATGGCATTGAAACATGTTAATTACCATATGTGAAATCAATCGCCAGCCCA
>ML660765.1:17773233-17823257 GCA_007570785.1 Antilocapra americana | reverse complement strand
GAGGGAGGAGGGAGGGGAGTTCTGGAGGGGGAGCATATGTAAACCCATGGCGGTTTCATGTCATTGTATGGCAAAACCAACACAATAAAGTAAAGAAAATTAAAAAAAAATAATAAAAGAGTTTTGTACAAGCAAAAAAAATAAAATAGAAGACCTCATATATATATATCTCGATTATCTAAAGTGTTAGTCACTCAGTCGTGCCTGATCTGTGCAGCCCCATGGACTGCAGCCCACCAGGCTTCTCTGTTAATGGGATTTTCTAGGCAAGGGTACTGGAGTAGGTTGCCATTCCTTTCTCCAGGGGATCTTCCCGACCCAGGGATCAAACCCAGGTCTCCTGCACTGCAGGCAGATTTTCTACCAACTGAGCTATAAGGAAAGCCCATAGATTATCTAAGAAGGACCAAATAATTCTGGAAATTTTAGGGCATTTTCTGGATGCTGTGGATGAATATCCCACTGTAGATCTCAGCTATATAGAATTAGAATAAGAATGGATTTAGCTCTGGAAATAGATCGAGTCATAAGTCATAGACCAGAAACTTTGGTGAAAAGTCAGTCAGTCTCATTGAAGAAAGTTTTATTTAGGGTTAAATCTTGTTATGGATGTTGGAGTCACTGAAAGAGAAAAAATTCTTACAGAACTTGATGATTAATTGAAGTTCTATATGATAAGAGCTGTTTTAGAGTAATTAGTGGGATGGTGGGTAGATCTGGGTGTGAGAAGCTGGGATGACATCATCACAGCCAAGAATGGTCAATGATATCTTTCTAGAGAAGGCAGAGCAGCAGTGTCTGTGAGAGGGGAGCTGAGGTGCATTCTTAAAGAGGCAGTGGGCATGAAACTGCACAGTATGTGTGGGAGACTTCGGGGTGTTTGATTTGGTTGAAGCCTAAATTGGGAGGACAGGCATATAAGAGTTAAAGCTGGAGACATGAGCTGGACCTGGAGTTTGGGAAACATGCCTGCTAAGGAGACATATGTTGAAAGTTTGGGTGTGGGAGTCACTGATGGATTGTAATCAGGGGAGTAAGTCATTTGACTAGTGGCGCATTTTATAAAATCTCTCTGATGGCTTTATCAAAGATGGATTTGGGAAAAGGGTCTGGGGAGGGGAGATACTTGGTCTGGAGTAGTGGCAACAGTGATGTAAGATACAAATGAGAAATATTTCAGCGTTTAAATGGGCCGTAGATGACTGACATGGACACACTCAGGGTAGATGGGAGAAAGAGGAACCAATTTTAGTGAGAAGGTAATTACTTCCATTTGAGACATGTTGACTCCAAGGAAAAATACTTTTTTTAAACTTTGATTTTTGAGTAGCACTGTCAGTCTGCGAGGTACAGTAGCATCAGGAAGGGACACAGGTCTTATAAACAACAGCCAAGTATAAAGAAAGAAAGTAGCACAAAACTCAGAAAAGGTGCATGTCAGCATAGGTCAAAGGGCTGAGTTTCAGTGTTATAGAGATTTCTGCATTGTGAATTTCTGTGCTTGTATGTGATTGTGATTTAGGGTGGCAGAAATTTTGAGCTAACTAAGGGCAGGCCATGATGAGAAGGTATGAAACGGCTTTCAGTAAATTTTGTGTGACTAGAAATCATCTCCTAATTTTATCCCAGCAAAACTGATGATCCTGTTCATTTTGTCAAAAGTGTAGTCAGTCAGTAGTAACTGGAATGTCTAAGTTCCTTTCCACTGTAACTTACCACATGATCAAATTGTTTAGAAAAACAAATTTCATAATTCAACTATAGCTTCTTTTTTCTTTTCATGGCCCCCTCCTGATGCATCTCTCTTTTGTAGTTTTCCCCTTTATTTATGAAATTTTACTAATTTAGATAGTGTGCCTATTTTATATTAGTCCTGTTCTATTTATTGATTTTCTTCTCATCAACAAAGCAGGGCACATACTATCTTGTCCTACTTCTGCTAGTATTAAGTTCTCATTCTTTCCTTGGACCCTTCACTCTAATTTCCCTCTTGTAACCTGTGCATCGACCAGAAGAAAAATTGTCTTTTTGAACATCCTGATTTTCCAGCAACTAAGAAGTGAAATACACAGATCTTTTGAGGTAGCTATTTATTCATGCAAGCTTAGCAATAAAAATTCATTTTCATCGGGAACATATTTTGCTAAAAAGTGATTTTAGAAAGGATATGGATCCTTTTTTGAAGTTGTTATGCCAAAATCCTCAGCATATTTGCTGCCCATGTTTGGATACAAGATTTTCCAAAACAAAAATATTACCAAAATTCTCTGTTAACTAAGCAGGCAAAAGTCTGTATGGCTCAGGGACAATCCAGGCTGGGTAAATATGTTTTGGGCCCAGGAGAGCTTGTGGCCATTGAGAGACTGATCTGTATCAGGTTCTTCTAAATCTGTTCTCTCCCTAAGAGTTGGCATTTCCTAACAATACAAGTTACTTCTGGTTTAATTTCTATTTCAATAAATGTTTTAAAGTTTTTACAGATATACTTAAAATTTTACTGTTGTCTACATCTATATTATAAAAGTGATTGATACTCATAATGATGACCCCAGAATAATACAGAATGTTGAATCAAAGCAATATCACATTTTTTCTGTAGCGTCTGAGGCTGTAAAGTGGATTTTCATAAACAACATGGAGTGAAATTGAAAGGTTTCTTTAACCTAAAGCTTATATCTACTTCAGCCAGAATGCCTCATATTTGACCTCTTTGGTTAACTGTGGATTTGGTCTACAGCCTTGCTGAGAGCACAACCTTATGGTAGATGGACAGAGGGAATTATCTAGATTTATGGAAGGTACACGTGATAATGAAATATTTAAAATGCAAATAGATAAAATCCTTTGCACTTCAATGTGTTGAATATGTTCAAGTCTACTTGGCATAAGGAAGCCAAGTAGGAAATTATGTGTTTAAGGATGGCAAACTACCCAGTCACCTGGAACATCACATCACTTCCCTATACAGAAGAAAAATTGAAAATGCCCTGAATAAAGGCAAGCAGAACGGTAATGTGCCAACCCAACCTATCAAAGAAAGAAATGGAGAAAATGTGGGGTTGTCAAATTTTATATGAAGACAATAATACATATACTTTTTTTTTTAATACAGAAAGAGATAATTCTAGCTGCTTGAAGAAACAAAGGGGCGAGTTGGAATGCAGTGACAGCTTTATAATACAGTAATAGAATGTATGTCTTTGGAGTAGAGTGGAACAACTGGAAAGTAAGGGTCAACATCATTAATTGTGATGAGTTAATCAGATTAGGCTCTTGACAAAAACCTATTGAAGTTTGAAATGTTCTGCTAAGAAGCCCAGAAACTCCCATATTTCTCAAAGAACCTTACTTAGCTGAGATGCAAGAAGGTAACTTCCTATTAGCTGGTCTTTCACAGGGTGAGGGTGTGTACCTCTAGAGGGAAGCTTTTTTCTCTCTTGATGTATAGTTGATGTATAATGTGTTCATTTCTGCTGTACAGCAAAGTGATTCAGTTATACATATATAAAAAATGTTTAAAAAATTCTTTTCCGTTGTGGTGTATCACAAGATAATGAAGATAGTTCCTTGTGGTGTTATCTATCCTATGTATAATAATTCTCATATGCTAACTCCCAAGTTCCCACTCCATTCCTCCAACAACCCCCTTCCTCTTTACATCCATAAGTCTGCTCTCTGTGTCCATGAGCCTGTCTCTGAGCTAGATTCATTTGGGCCATACTGTTGATTTCCCATATGAATGATATCTGATATTTGTCTAACAATGTCACCTAGTATGACGGTATCCAGGTCTGTCCATTTTGCTGCAGATGGCATTGTTTCATTCTTTTTCTGACTTGCGTAGTATTCCACTGTATATATGTACCACATCTTCTTTATCCAGTCATCTGTTGTTGCGCATTTTGGTTGATTCCATGTCTTGACTATTGTGGATGGTGCTGCTGTGAACACACAGGCACATATATCTTTTTCAGTTGTAGTTTTGTCCAGGTGTATGCCCAGGAGTGGGACTGATGGATCATATGACAATGATAGTTTTTGAGGAGCCTTCTGTAATGGCTGAACCAACTTGCATTCCCACCCACGGTGTAGGCGGGTTCTAGAGGGAAGCTCTTTCGTTCTGGCCATGAGAGCCCATCAAGGAGTCCAGCTATTGATGTGATACTTAGATGTGCTCTGCCATCTAGACCTTCTCAGAAGCCCAGCCCGAGAGCACCAGCACCTCACGCTTCCCGACTTCCGTTTTGATTTTCTGGTTTATCCCAGTTCCATCTGTCTGAGTTCTACTTAAGCCAATAAGAAACCCTCAGATAAAGTGTGTCCCGGGTTCATTTGACTTTGCTGGAATGTTCAGGTTTAATTCTTGGATGCCCAACTACTTTAAAGAGGTCCTCCTGCCAGATGTGCCATCCTGCTCTCAGCTATCCTTCTGATGAGTGTCCATGTTCTGAAAACAATGCGAGATTTACTTATTGTATACAAAGTTTCTGTTGCATCTGTAAAAATCCAGCTTTTTTTAATATATTTAAAGTTTCCCTTACCAAGAATTATCAGATGAGCTCTTTGTTCTCTTTGTGTGTATTTTAAGTTGCTTCAGTCATGTTCAACTCTTTGTGACCCTATGGACTGTAGCCTGCCAGGCTCCTCTGTCAGGAAAGAAATACTGGAGTGGGTTGCTGTGCCCTCCTTCAGGGGATCTTCCCCACCTAGGGATCGAACTCATGTCTCTTATGTCTCCTGCATTGGCAGGCAGGTTTTTTTTTTTTTTTTGCTACTAGCATTACCTGGGAAGCTTGTTCTCTTTAGGTGTCACAGATGAAAACATTTTGTTTTATATGGGACAATATAAGTGTCCTGAAAAAAATGATATAATGAACAAATATTTATCGACTAAGTTAGATTCTACACGTTAGCTACTCTGAATTAATGGCTATGAAACCAACACTTTTCTTTCTTTTTTACCTAATAGTTCAATTTTTCTGCCACATAGGTGACGGTTTTTATCCATGTTATATTTATTATTGTTAAAGCTCATCATACCTTTGGTAAAATAGGCATTCGTATTGATTATTCCACTTCAATTTATTCTGGGGTACAATGTGCCATTTCAATCTGTATATTCAAGTGTTCTTTTACTTTGAAATGATTTTCCTGATTTATACATTTAAATTTTTGGCTCACTATTTTGTTTCCCATCTTTGATGTTACCAATAAGTGTAGTCAGAATCCCCTCCGCCTCCTTTTTGTAAGCTACACTAGAACTTTGTTGCAGCGCTTGGACTCCTTGTTGCAGTGCACGGGCTTCCCTTCTAGTTGCAGTGATGGGCTTCTCTTGTACCAGCATCCAGACCCTAGAGCATACGTATTCAATAGTTGTGTCGTGTGGGCTTAGTTGCCCCATGGCATATGACATCTTAGTTCCCTGACCAGGATTCAAATTCATGTTCCTTGCATTGGCAGGCAAATTCTTAACTACCAAGGAAGTTCCTCCCTGGTAGTTTTTTTTTAAAGCCAAATTTACTGGTTTATAATTTATACCCCGTTAAGATACAGAATATCATCTATCACCCCAGAACTTTCCACCTGCCTCTTTGTAGTCACAGAAGTCTGCTTTCGTATAACTTTTTGTACCAGTGATCCTTTTTTTTTTTGATAGGTCCATTCTTTGTGGCCTGGGAAAAAGCTTACCTTAAATATTCACAAAATACAAATTAAACAGTAATAAATACCACTTTGCTCTCTTTTACTGGAACGTATTAAAAATATGAGATCTGTGATAAAAATAGTGTAGTTGGCAATGTTTTTATCTTACTTGTGGGAATAAATATCAACATACTTTTGGAGAGAATGATAAAACTTTTAAAATATCTAGTTTATTAAACTATTCTATTTTTAAAGAAAGTGTTGGAGTTATGCATTGGTATTAATGTATAAAGCTATTTTTTAATAAAAACATTTTTTATAAAACTCAAAGGCTATTACCAAATGAACATTCAGCTATATGAAATTTATTAAATTGTATCTGTTTAATGGGATATCATGCAGCTATTAAAATATATTAGCATGTGCTAAATCGCTTCTGTCATGTCTAATTCTTTGTGACCCCATGGGCTAAAACCTGCTAGGCTCCTTTGTCCATGGGATTCTCCAGATAAGAATGCTGTAGTGGGTTGCCATTTCATAACTGTTATAGGATATGATCATTTTTAATAGGTAAAAACTGAGTTAGGATTGATTCCTTGGCTTATAAATATTGGACTTCCCCAGAGACACAATGGTAAAGAATCTGCCTGCAATGCAGGAGATCCAAGAAATGCAAGTTCAATCCCTGGGTTGGGAAGATCCCTTGGAGGAAGAAATGACAACCCACTCCAGTATTCTTGCCAGGAAACTTCCATGGACAGAAGAACCTGACAGACTACAGTCCACAGGGCTGCAGAGTTGGACATGACTGAGCATGAATGCACTCATAAATATTTCTCCTGTCTCAGAGATGGTCTGACTCCCAAAGATTCTTTCTCTACCACATCTTGTTGATCTGAATTTTCCAAAATTTGTATAATCAACATGGTTTCTTTTACAACCCCATTTAAAAAAGGAAGTCTGGCTATTACCTGTGGATGTTTAGCTGTGGATGAATATTTATTGTTGTTTAGTCCCTAAGTCATGTATAGATGACATTTTCATATATAATGAATATAGATGTTTCTGTATTCTTCCATAATGAATAAAGATGCTTCCCTGGTGGCTCAGACAGTAAAGAGTCTGCCTGCAATGTGGGAGACCCTGGTTTGATCCCTGGGTTGGGAAGATCCCCTGAAGAAGTAAATGGCAACCCACTCCAGTATCCTTGCCTGGAAAATCTCATGGACAGAAGAGTCTGGTGGGCTACAGTCCATGGGGATCACAAAGAGTCGGACATGTCTGAAGTGACTTAGCTTACATAATGAATATAGATGGTATATAATTAATATCACGAATAAATGCTTCTGAGGCCACAATGCCAAGTTTGTATGCCAAAAATAATTTTTAAATACAAGGCTTTCTAGAGTTCATTAAAAAATTTAGAAACACTTTTATAACAAATAAGATGTCAAGGAAAAATTATAGGTCTTTAAATGCTAAAGTAATACCATTCATTTAAGAACTATTTTAAGAGAAAGTACCTTGAGAGAAAAGACCTGAGCTAATTAAGTTTCCTTTAATCGCTTTTGTGGGAGACATTTTATTTTTGGTTGGTCTTTTGATCTTGATGGCAATCCTTAGACTTTAATTCATGGATATATAAACATGAAAGGCATATTTGATACAACATTTGGCTGGAATTGATCTACATAGTCATCTGAATAAATCTTCAAAAATCTGTCATGGCAACAAGAATGCAGAGCATAAACTCCTTGACTCATGTGACCTGCTCATGTTGGAATTGTTTAAAATGTCTCTAGTTTCAGCCCAATCCTTCCCTGGTGGAGCTTTCCTTATCACTTCTCACTTTCATCCTTCTGGATGTTTATATCTAATAAGAACACACTTGTTTACTTGTTTCAGCTAAAATTATTTTTACATTTTTTTCACATTTCAAAAAAGCAAATATTCCCTTTAATTTCCAAGTCAGATTATGTGGTAGCAAATGTCTGTTTTTTTCCGAGACATAAATTATGTTCACAGAAATAAAATATCATTAACGATGCAAACTGAATTGTCTTTTTATCTAAGCTGTGAATCCTTGAGAGTAGAGAATGTATATTTTGTTCACTATGATTTTCTTTTGCTTAGAAAATAGAGGATCAATAACCACTGGTTATAAATGAATATCATACTTACATCAACCTAATTGACAGGGTGTCAAGATAATCTAAGTGACTTAGATATATTCAAATTCTCTCTCTCTCTCTCTTTTTTTTAAAAGAATGCTTGGTTTTTCCAGATACTAGAAAGTGGGTATATGAAAAATAGAAGTGAAGGAGCAGGGAGTTGATCTGATCAAGCAAAACTCTGTTCTTCTCTGTTCTTTCACATGTCATCACATGACTTTTTCCTTGTTTCTAAATGGAATGATTTCCCCTTTATTTAAATCCTACAAAACAACCAAGAGTCATGGAACATTTTGGTTCTGCTTCACTTGAGCACTGCTTGTGTTCATAAATTGCTTTCCAGGATGACATGTCTTTGGAGTCCTATGAATCATTAGTTGGTTATAGTTATAATTTGAGAAAGGGACAAGGTCTCACATTTCAGCACTCCCTGGGTATGTAAGGATATTAAGATTTCTCTATCTAGCATAATCTAAGTCTAGTAAGACCTTTCGTCAATAGTAATTACTGGGATTCTGTTAGTCAACATACAAATAAAAAGAAAGTGACTGTAGACTCAGAACAAACTAATGTAAAGCCAATTTTGTCATATTTTTAGTAGATCATACTTTAATTTAGATGCTCCTTAGATATCGCAACTGTATGGACTAGTTAGTTAAACTCAAACCAAAATCTAGGAAGTCAAGTGTCCCAATGGGCAAACTATACCCTTAAATCTTCCTTTCCCAGCATATCAAGTCACCTTGACACCATTAGTGAATTCTGCTTTTTCTTTGTCAGTGTTGCTGAAAATCTGGTTTGTTTCTAAACAAACCTCTTATCAACTCACTGACTTCCTTGGTGAAATACTTACTGGGTACATCCTTTGGGCTGAGTGTTAATCACATTGAGGGCTTCCCTCATAGCTCAGTTGGTAAAGAATTTACCCGCAATGCAGGAGACCCTGGTTCGATTCCTGGGTCAAGAAGATCTGCTGGAGAAGAAATAGGCTACCCACTCCAGTATTCTTGGGCTTCCCTTGTGGCTCACCTGGTAAAGAATCTGCTCGCAATGCGGGAGACCTGAGTTCAATCCCTGGGTTGGGACGATCCCCTGGAGAAGGGAAAGGCTACCCACTCCAGGATTATCCTCCATTGGGTCATGAAGAGTTGGACAAGATTGAGTGATTTTCACTTTCACTTTCGATCACATTATCACAACTTTGCTTAAAAGATGTTTGGAAAATGTTTTCTGCTATACGTTCATTGTTCTAACTACACGAAAACCTTTCAAGACAGAAAAGTAGATAGAAATGTAGACATTAGAGGCATTGAAAGAGCAATTTATTTTCTGAGACATGTTCGCCAAAAGTGGTGCCTGGTCAACCCTTTCTTTAAGAGAAAATGTTGGCCTTATGGATGGTACTGCATTACCAAAAGAATTACAATGGTGAAACACGAAAAGATATTTTAAAATAATACCTTTTTTAATGTACTTGTTCCCCAAGGATGAGGGACCAGCCACGATCCTGTTTAGACTTGTCCCCAAGCTTGCTCCATAAATGTAAGAACTGTCCTGTTTTTGTTCCAGGAATATGGCAAATGCTTCTGTTATTCATAGGCTTGCATGTGTTTATACACTATCACATTGTCATGGGAAGGACCGAAATGGCAGTGAGAAATTAATCAGAGTTCTACTTAAGGTGAAACCTGAAAATTATTATATAGATTCTAAATTGGCAAAATAATAGTTGGGCAAGTTCAGCACATCAGGTGAACTCTATTTCTTTGGAGCCTACTGGCTCTTATTAGCTATCAGAAGAATGACATACATGTATCTTACAGAAAGGCATGATTGGACTTATCATGATTGACTGCTCTATAGTCCCACAGTCTAGTCAAGATTAGTTCCAGAGCTCCACACAACAGTTAACATATACCATACAAAGATAAACTGTATCTTCTTAGGGTTAGTATATTTTTATTTTCAAGAATGCTAAAGAAAGATCAGACTTGAGAAGTCTGTTTGTAACCATGCTTCTTTTATTTCTATGGCCTGGAAAAATGTGCCTAGTTTGTCTTTACTGTAGATTTAAAAAATATAAATAAATCAAAATGGAATCCTGTTCTCTACTTCTAAAAGCAAGACTTAATAACATTCCATCCAGGGTTGGATCCTTCATACCAATTCAAAAGAACAGATAATGTCTGAGAATACCTCAAGGCAATAGCCTTTTGCCATGTGTGTTTCACCATTGAACTTTTGCTCCATCCTTGATTGATGGTCATGAACTGCTATAAGCAGGACAGTGACACCAGTTAACTCTACATCAGATCTGCTTCTTGAGGTTTGCAGAATTGTCCAATAAAGGTCATTCAATTCTTGACAAACCACACTAACATGGACTTTTCATGGGATTGGTGTTTTTATGAATATGCTGAAATTTTCCTAAAGTCTTTAAGCTATGCAATTAGGTACCTTCTTGAGATAGACTGGGCTGAATGGAAATAAAAATTAGTAGCCATTCATTTTAAAAGAAATGAATAGTCTGACTCTGAAATCTTATTTTGGTGGAAAATGACTTGTTTTTCACGCCATCAAGAGCAAAACTGCTGATCAATGGAGAAATGAAGTTAGTTTGAAAAAAAATCCCCTTTACTGGCACTGTTTATAAGAAGACATATTTGCGTTACATCATTGAACAAGACTTTTGTCTAAATCATTTGTTGTGATCTGGCATCTTAAAATGGAAACTATTTTTTCGTAATCAATTAGTTTTTTTTTTATGACTGACAAATTTAATTTTCTTGGGCTCCAAAATCATTGAGCATGGTGGCTGCAGCCATGAAATTAAAAGAAGCTTGCTCCTTGGAAGAAAAGCTATGACAAATCTAGATAGTATATTAAAAAGTAGAGACATCAGTTTGTCAACAAAGGTCTGTCTAGTCAAAGCTATGGTTTTTCCAGTAGTCATGTATGAATGTGAGAATGGGACTGTAAAGAAGGCTGAGCACCAAAGAATTGATGCTTTTGAACTGTGGTTTTGGAGAAGACCCCTGAGAATTCCTTGCACTTCAAGGAGATCTGACCAGTCAATCCTAACGGAAATCTATCCTAAATATTCATTGGAAGCACTGATGCTGAAGCTGAAGATCCAATATGTTGGCTACTTGATGTGAAGAGTCAACTGATTAGAAAAGACTCTGATGCTGGGAAAGATTGAGGGTAGAGGAAAGAGGGTGGCAGAGGATGAGATGCTTAAATAGCATCACTGACTCAATGGACTTGAGTTTGAACAAACACAGGGAGATGGGGAAGGACAGGGAAGCCTGGCATGCTGCAGTCCTTGGGAATCACAGAATTGAACATTATTTAGTGACTGAGCAACAGCAACTGGCATAAATGGTTAAAAAAAAGAGGTTAAAAATAAATCTATAAGTTTCTCTTTCCTAAAAAATAGTAACAAAATGTACCATTTATATCCTCCAAATTAATTATTTCATTGATAAAGACTGCTTAGAGGCTTGATCAATGTAAATGTGGCATAATTATTGTGTTGGGGAGCTTTTTTGTTTTAATTAGAAAATAATAATATTTGAAAAATTTTTTTGCCTATTGATTTTACCCTGGGATATTTGTGAAAATAGTTGCATTGATAATTGATAGATGAAAGAAGTTTGTCCTTAATATATCAGGATACTTACATCATAATTTTTTTTCTTGCTGTTGTTTCCCCATCTCTTATCCCTGTCTTTGCTGTTAGTTCCTATGTGCCCTCACCATAAGGAATTTGCTGGCTTTGGAGAATTGTTTCTCTCCAGAGTCAGCATGTGGTGAGTTGATTTTTTAAAAATTAATTAGAGAATAATTGCTTTACATATTGTGTTGGTTTCTGCCACGAAACAATATGAATCAACCATAGATATATGTCTGTTGCCTCCCTCTTGAACCTCCCTCCCACCTCCCACTCCAATCCACCACTCTAGTTTGATTGTTATAACATATCCAGAAAGAAGCTCATACAAGGTCTTGCATGCAGGACAGAAGGATACCTCTAAAGACTTCTTGACAGATTGGCTACATAATTTGTGGGCCCATTGCAAAATGAGAATGAGGAATTTCATGTTCATAAATGATGAAGAGTTTTAAGATCGTGACAGCAGAGCGTTAAAGCAAGTGAGGGCCCTTTGTGACCGTGAAGGTCAATGCCTTGGAAGCTGATCCTGGCTCCTTGTTCTGGGGGCCTCTTAACTCTTCTCTCTGTTCTTTACATCACCAAGAAACATTTATTCCCTCATTTATCATAGCATTCGTATTTTCTGTCCCTTCAGTAGTTGGGATCCTTATTTTTGCCTTTCTGTCAATTTTGGATTCATATGTTGCCTAGAAACTGTCAGCAGTATCTTTTCGGACAACTTATTCCGGTATGTCTTTGATTCAACCACGTCTTTGGTTTTCTTCTTTCCTTTGAAAGCAGGTTTTCTCCTACACTGCCTTGGGTTATCTGGTTCCCACACCGTGTTCTTCGTCCTTCATCCAACGCTTTTATTGCCTTGATTGTTAACTGTTGTATGGGGCTCTGGGATGAACTGTGACTAGACCGTGGGACTGGGGAGCAGTCCCAGGGTTCCATTACCCTCATGGGCCACTTTCCCTCAGGATCCCCTCAGATACTCTCAGGTTATGGAGAGATCTGAGAAACAAACATGCACTTTAAATTTCCAGATGTGGTTTAGCTTTGAATTTATGACCTCATTTCTACTTTTATGTGACCTGAACTAGACACTCACTTAGAAGGAGACTAAGGTTCCCTTTCATCATCACCAGGAACTCTTAAGAAAACTTGAAACCTTTGGCATTTTGTTATTTGTTTTCCTTTCTCCTGGGCCCCACCCAGACCCTTCTAGCTCTGTAGATCAAAAACTAATTCTTGAGGAGGAAGAGGAGGACAGCTCAACAGAAAAGGAAAAGGATGTTTTTAAAAGTGTGTACCTTAGTTCAGCACCTCAGGTACTCAAGCCAGACAGGTAAAGTCAAGGAACCAAAGAACATATCAAGATTCTTTTCAGTATTATCTCTTGTAGCAGTTAGGTCATCTTCTCCAGACAGCATTTCAAGGCTCTGAGCCAAGGAGATGAGTGAGGTTATTTGTAATTCATCTAGCCCTTTATGTTCTGAAAATAGTTCTAAGTGTCTAAAACAGCTTCTTAGTTCCTCCCAGTAACCCAATAAGGTAAGACAGGTAGTGATAATCAGTTTTTGTCCGTAAGGAAACTGAGCCTGACCTGACTTGTTGATTTTTCCAAAGTCACAAAATGAATTAGAAAATTTTTTTGACAACTCAGAATTCTCTATTACCCAATTAAAAAATATTGCTGCTGTCATTGAGATATTTGCCACAGAAAAAATGTTGTCACTGTTGTCACAGTAGCTGTCCAATTATCTCTCTAGATAAGTATTATCTGGGTCTCTAACATAATTTGCCATATTCTTCTGCTTTCCAATTCTGGTCATTCCTAAATATGATAATTCTTTAGTTTATATGCTTGTAATTTTAAAAAATGAATTACTTTTCAAGTATTTGAGGGTAATTCTTAGATATTCATTATTTTGATATTGAAGCAAAATAGTAACTCACTATTGCAATGTTAAGTTATACCATATCAGTTTTAGTTATCCTAAAGTTTCCATATGTGACTGGGTACTGATTGCCATATGTAATCTCAGTCATTTTTAATACTTTTTTTGCTGTGAACTATTCTGTTAGCATTAAATATCATCCTGCACTTAAATGGGGATCTGGAGATTGTAAGTTTCTTAGATATTTGCTTTTTTCATTGCTTCCCATTTAAGCCAATGGCGAAATGAACAATTAGGACTTCAGTTGTGTGAAATACGTGTTTTATTTGGCATGGACCCTAATGATCAGATAATGAACAGCTTCATTCCTATCAAGAGGATATTCTAAAGGATGGTTTCATTTCTTAATGTTGACCCTCACTCTGAGAGGCAGGCTGCCCTAATCATGATAGTTAATGACCAATAAGTGGCCATTTGTCACATTTTCATTCTTTATTCCAGGCCTCAGCCAAACTCTAACATAAAGGATTCAAACTATGATGAAAGGCTTTAACAGGTAATGATGAGAGAGATGATGAGAATTTTTAGGGCAGGGTTCATGCTCCATATGTTCTCTGTAGTAATCAAGTTGAAAAATAGTAGTTTAGTTCCAAGGCACTATACAGTTTCATTCACTGGACATTTATTGACTACCTTACATGTAAGCTGTAACAGTTGAAAAGGAAATGAATTTCGAGGCACAAATCTCTGCTCTAATAATTCTATAGTAGGAAGTCAAGTTCTGATCAAAATTTAAATAAAATAGTCCAAGATCTGCTTGGATACTAGACTTGTGTTCAGAAAATATTATAAATTCAAAGGAAATATCAGAAGTCTCTAAAAGGTATGAAGACCTTTGAGTTGTCTTATGTAACCTTGGCTTTTGCATACTTGACTTTAAATATAAACATAACCCAACATTTGAAAAGTTCACAGTTAAATTGTAGAAGTTCATTAACTGCATGATTAAAGCTGATTTGTTATGTTTCAATTTCCATAATCCATTTACAAGGTTTATCCATTTAAAATCTCTAAATTAGCAGTTTTCTCTGCTTCTATTATTCAGGTCATTGCACCTTAGATAAGCTAAATGTTTAAGTGCTCCCTGTAAAGAAAGCAAACAAAATTTAAGTATCTGCCATAAGAAGGTCAAAACAAGGAAAGTAATCAGTAGTCCTAATGGAAAACTTCTATTAGATTTTTTATTTCATCTTTCCCACCACATCACCATAAGTAATTAGAACTGAGTGAATAAAATTTTGTAAAATATTTTCTTTTAAAATAAATATTTTAATTCTAAAAGAGAAATTGTAATGTGTAAAACTTAGGTCATTTGGATTCCTTTGGCACATAGTATTATCAATAACAGGCACTAAAAGAGGCCTTTTAGTTTATTTTCATTTTAAATTTTAGTTGGAAAATGAATCATGAGAAAGAATTAGAATATATATGACACATCATATCCAAGTGAAAAATGATGTAACATTTTATTTTAAAATACTTATTAAGTGTTTTTCTTAAAGTTATATTTTGCACTATTGATTAGATAGAAGAACATACGTAAGGGGAAATCAGTAAAATGCAAAACATCATTGGTTGCCAAATGTTTATCTCTCAAAAAGGGGTCTTTGTAATAAGAATTGGCAGTTCATAAATTCTTTTTTTAAAAGAAATTAAAGTTACAGAAATTATCAAGAGATAAAATTATTATTGACTATATTTTAAGCATTAAGATATATTTTATAATACTGATGAGACCTTTTTGATTCTTTTAAAGAGATATGCATTTACTTAGTGTCTACTGTGTGTGTCAGACTTTGTGGGATATACAAATACCTTTCCTAAGAATCTTAAAATCAAATAGGAGAAGTAAAATGTCAGCATAAGTAACTTCAGAAGTATGTAGAACACAGAAAAACCATAATTGAGAAACAAAAAAAGTAATATGAATATTGAAAGATGCAGGTATCACTCCCAGCTGGTGGGATGGGGAGTGAGCTGAATCACCAAGGATTCCACAGATCAAGTGCCAGTGCACTGAGATGGACCTTTTTAGTGATGAAAGTATAAAGGAAAGTGTTAGTCACTCAGTCATGTCTGACTCTTTGCATCCCCATAGAGAGTGAGCTAAATCATCAAAGATTTCACAGATTAAGTGGTGGTCCGTTAATCAAGGGACCACCAAATGGTCCCTATAGGGATGACATATGTCAAATTTAGAGGTGCCACTCTAAAGAAATGAAGGGCATAGTGACATTCTGCCTGACTGAGACAAGGTGGAATTGAAGATCAGGAGCTGAAAACTTTGGGAAGATATGTGTGAGTTTATGTATGAAGAGCCTTGAATGCCAAGTCAAAAGAACCCTTCTATCAATGAATATATATCAAATGCTTTACTCTTTCTGCTGTACTAAATCTGTGGCTATTTAAGAAATTGAGGCACCAAGGTCTTACGCTTAAGGATGCTCACTTTATGCATTGTGTAGATGCCATAAAAATCAGGAATGGAGTAGGTTAGATGATTATTAACTAGTGGAGGTGATGGAATTCCAGTTGAGCTATTTCAAATCCTAAAAGATGATGTTTTTAAAGTCCTGCATTAAATATGCCAGCAAATTTGGAAAACTCAGCAGTGGACACAGGAATGGAAAAGGTCAGATTTCATTCCAATCCTAAAGGGAAGCAATGCCAAAGAATGTGTGAACTACTGCACAATTGCACTCATCTTACACATTAGCAAAGTAATACTCAAAATTCTCAAAGCCCGGCTTCAAAGTACGTGAACTGAGAACTTCCAGATGTTCAAGCTGGTTTTAGAAAAGGCAGAGGAATCAGAGATCAAATTGCCAAAATCTACTGGGTCATCGAAAAAGCAAGAGAATACCAGAAAAACGTCTGTTTCTGCTTTATTGACCATGCTAAAGCTGTTGACTATTTATCACAACAAACTGTGGAAAATTCTTCCAAGAGATGAGAATCCCAGACCATCTGACCTGCCTCCTGAGAAATCTGTATGCAGGTCAGGAAGCAACAGTTAGAACTGTACATAGAACCAAAGACTGGTTCCAAATTGGGAAAGGAGTATGTCAAGGCTGTATATTGTCACTCTGCTTATTTAACTTATATGCAGAGTACATCATGTGAAATGCCAGGCTGGATGAAGCATAAGCTGGAATCAAGATTTCTGGGAGAAGCACCAGTAGCCTCATTTATGCAGATGACACCACCCTTATGGCAGAAAGCCATGAAGAACTAAAGAGCCCCTTGATGAAAGTGAAAGAGGAGAGTGAAAAAGCTGGCTTAAAACTCAGTGTTCAACAAAGATCATGGCATCTGGTCCCATCACTTCATGACAAATAGATGGGGAAACAGTGGAAACAGTGACAGATTTTAATTTTGGGGGCTCCAAAATCACTGCAGATGGTGACTGCAGCCATAAAATTAAAAGATGCTTGCTCCTTGGAAGAAAAGTTATGACCAACCTAGACAGCATATTAAAATGCAGAGACATTACTTTGCTGACAAAGGTCCATATAGTCCAAGTTGTGGTTTTTCCAGTAGTCATGTATGGATGTGAGAGTTGGACTATAAAGAAAGCTGAGCGCTAAAGAATTGATGCTGTTGAACTGTGGTGTTGAAGAAAACTCTTCAAAGTCCCTTGGACTGCAAGGAGATCTAACCAGTCCATCCTAAAGGAAATAAGTCCTGAATATTCTTTGGAAGGACTGAGGCTGAAGCCTAAACTCCAATACTTTGGCCACCTGATGCGAAGAACTGACCCATTGGAAAAGACCCTGATGCTGGGAAAGATTGAAGGCAGGAGCAGAGGGGACGACAGAGGATGAGATGTTTAAATGGCATCACCAACTTAATGGACATGTGTGTGAGTAAGCTCAGGGAGTTGGTGATGGACAGGGAAGCCTGGTGTGCTGCAGTCCATGGGAACGCTAAGAGTTGGACAC
Organism: Antilocapra americana; assembly: GCA_007570785.1. NCBI lineage: Eukaryota > Metazoa > Chordata > Mammalia > Artiodactyla > Antilocapridae > Antilocapra > Antilocapra americana. Next base: position 17,805,883 of record ML660765.1, on the reverse strand, counting down.
GTCTGAGCGACTGAACTGAATCAAAATGTAAAGAGCATTTCTAAGTGGGATTAGGCTTTTTTTTTTTCTTCAGGATTCTCACGCTAATGTTCTAATTTCATGTAATTGAAGGTACTTCTGACATGGAGTAGTCACTATAATGATTTATTTCTTTTCTCTGCACAACTGCATTCACTAATGAGGCCAGAGGCATGGTGCCAGACCATGCAAGTTCCAATGTTCTGCCCTTCCAAAGGTGATTTTCTCAGCAGCTCAAGATCACAGCAAGAGAAAGTAAGTGATAGCAAGGACTTGGATGATAGGGGAGAGAGTGGTGGAAGTGATGGGAAGAAAGATTTTTTGAATTTAAAGAATGGAATATATTGGTAGAAAATATTAATATAACAGCTTTAGAGTGAGGGACTGTGGCACACCTGAATGCTAAATTATTGCTGTAAAATTATGCTGCTGAATTATTAAAATAATTTGACTTTTCTTCTTATGGTAGGCAGAATTCTAAGATATCCCCTAAGATTCCTAGTGGCTGAAGGGCATGTTCTGTATAGTTTCTTCTCCTTGAGGGTAGATGGGACTTCTGAGTTGTGAGGATGTCTCTCCCATGAGTAAATTAAATTGTATGGTAAAAGTGATGGAATTTTTGCAGTTGTGATTATGATTCCTTTAATTAGTTAACTTCAAGTCATTCAGAATTCTGAGTGAGCTTGAACTAATCAGACAAGCTCTTAAAAAAGGGGTCTAGAATTCAGAAATGCTCGCTGCTATTGGATTTGAAGGATACTGCTAATTCCAGGGACAGTGGGAAGGCAATTGAGGCTTCAGGGGACAGAGGAAAAGTAGATGCTTCAGAGGACAGCAATCAGGAGGTGGCAACAAAAGTAACAGATTCCAAAACAAAGGCCAGAAGTGGAGTTTTAATAAAGCATTCAGACAGCAATCTGCAGTAGAGGATTTATTTGGCAGAAACAGAACTACGTTCAGCAGCATGGACCTTAGCATTATTTTTTATGCAAAGTTAAAAGCATATTATATTTTCTTCCTGACCTCATGCCCAGTCTGCATCTCTTCAAGAGAGACAGGCTTCATCTAAATTATTTCATCTGATTGACGATTGTCATTTATAACTTTATGGCTATTTTTGTCTCCGGTCTCCTTTGGAAAAGGTGAAAGGATTCATTATATATTCTAATGTATTGTCTATAGATTATATGATAAAGTCAAGCATGTATCAGCTGATACTTTTTAAGTTGACCTGTCCTTATATTTAGGAATATGTCTTAATAGTAGGTTTTCCTGGTGGCTCAGATGGTAAAGAATCTGCCCGCAATGCAGAAGACCCATGTCTTTAATCCTTGTGTCGGGAAGATCCCCTGGAGAAGGAAATGGCTCCCCACTCCAGTGTTCTTGCCTGGAAAATTCCATGGACAGAGGGGCCTGACAGTCCATGGAGTTATAAAGAGTTGGACACCACTGAGTGACTATCACTCACACTGGATTTGAAGAGTGAGTTATCCAACTGCAAATAAATGAATTCTGCCAATGACCACATGAGCTTAGAAGAGGATCTCAAGCCCCAGATAAGACCATGGCTCTGGCTGACGTCTTGTTTGCTGTCTTGTCAAATCCCAAGCAAAGGGCCCAGCTAAGCACAGTGCAGACTTGTAATCTGTAGAGACTGAGATAATAAACGTTTCTTTTCCCTAAGTTGCTTGGTTTGTGGTAGTTTGTTACACAGCAATAAAAATTTAACATATTCCTATTGGATAAATGCTCTGAGAACAGGAGGATAGGGATAATATATATGGAAAATACCTTTACTAAAAATTGAATGAAAACCCGTTGTCAATGCTCAGTGGCTTAGTTAACCTAAAAATATTCAGGCAAGTAGACTTATTTCCCCTGACATCTGGATCTTACTTTCAAGAGTTAGGTGTAGTTTGGGACAGAGGAGTTCATCAACTAGGGCATAAAATGGCCATGTGATTCTGTGACAGAGAAAAAAAATACCCCTCCTTATCTCACTTAATGATCACTGGGAAATTATCATTGGTTTGCTAAAGGGAGAAAGTAGGCTATTTTGGTTAGAAATGAACATGGATTCATTAACATTATCAGCTAATTTATTGTAAACCTCTATAACTCATTCTACCTCTTTGCTTCTGTCTGGAAAGCATTTTCTTATATTGCACTGAAGAATGTATTTAAGAACTGAATCAAGCATTGGTGTATCATAGAGATAGGAATAATGGTTATTAGTTTTATGACTAAGCAGGTAAAGAATTAGTCTGCAAAGCCGGAGACACAGGTTCAATCCCTGGGTCAGGAAGATTCCATGGAGAAGGAAATAGCAACCCCACTCCAATATTCTTGCCTAAAAAAATCTCATAGACGGAGGAGCCTGGTGGGCTACATCCAAATGGTTGCAAAGTGTTGGACACAACTGACTGACTAAGCACACACACGCACTGCTCCTTTCTTGCCAGCTTTCCTACTTGATTCTAAAATAATAATCAATTCTTAAACAGAATGAAGAAATGAACAAAACACTGTAAGAAGAGTAAAACTCCCAAGTTATACTAAGACACAACTTGGCAGTTTTTTAGAAATGAAGAGAAAATAGGGTGGTTCTCTATAGGGTAGCACATGGCATTCATTTATAAGAAGTGCTTTAATGAGACAGCAGAAAGGTTTATTAGTCCCCTAATTGTGCCCTCAGCAAGATGAGCTTGGAAATGTTGCCTTACCCTTTCCTTCTGAAGTCTGGATTTGAAGGCCCATGCCTTATTGTGACAGTAGGAATGGAAATCAGATAGTAACAGAATTCTCAAAAACTGAATCAGAGGCTAAGAGGAGATACAGGAACCTAAGCAAGGAAGGCAGAGGAGTAAGAGGAGGGAAGGAAAAAAAAGAGGGAGCAAGAGAGAAGGCATACCCCTAGTTTCCTTTGATGGAGATGTTTTATACTGTCTCAGTTCAGTCAATGTTCAGTCCTGTCTGACGCTTTGCAGCCCCATGGTCTACAGCACACCAGACTTCCCTGTCCATCACCAACTGCCGGAGCTTGTTCACACTCATGTCCATCGAGTCAGTGATGCCATCCAACCATCTCACCCTCTGTCACCCTCTTCTCCTCCTGCCTTCAATCTTTCCCAGCATCAGGGTCTTCTCTAATAAGTCAGTTCTTCACATGATGTGGCCAAGGTGTTGGAGCTTCAGCCTCAGCATCAGTCCTTCCAAAGAATATTCAGGACTGATTTCCTTTAGGATGGACTGGTTGGATCTCTTTGTAGTCCAAGGGACTCTCAAGAGTCATCTCCAAAACCACAATTCAAAGCATCAATTCTTTGGCTCTCAATTTCTTTATAGTCCAGTTCTCACATTCATACTTGACTACTGGAAAAACCAAAGGTTGACTAGTCAGCAAAGTAATGTCTCTGCATTTTAATATGCTGTGTAGGTTGGTCATAGCTTTTCTTCCAAGGAGCAACCATCTTTTAATTTCATAGCTGCAGTTACCATCTGCAGTGATTTGGGAGCCCCCCAAAATAAAGTCTATCACTGTGTTGTTTCCCCATCTATTTGCAGAAAGTGATGCAACTGGATGCCATGATCTTTGTTTTTTGAACGTTGAGTTTTAATCCAACTTTTTCACTCTCCTCTTTCACTTTCATCAAGAGAATCTTGGGTTCATCTTCACTTTTTGCCATAAGTGTGGTGTTATCTGCATATCTGAGGTTATCGATATTTCTCCCAGCAATCGTGATTCCAGCTTGTACTTCATCCAGTGTGGCATTTTTCCATGATGTACTCTGCATATGAGTTAAATAAGCATGGTGACAATATCCAGCCTTAACTTACTCCTTTCCCTATTGGAACCAATCTTTGTTCCATGTCCAGTTCTAACTGTTGCTTCTTGATCTGCATACAGATTTCTTAGGAGGCAGGATAGGTGGTCTGGTATTCTCATCTCTTGAAGAATTTTCCACAGTTTGTTTTGATCTACACCATAAAAGGCTTTGGCATAACCAAAAAATCAGTACATGTTTTTCTGGAATTCTCTTGCTGTTTCAATGATCCAACAGATGTTGGCAATTTGATCTCAGGTTCCTCTGCCTTTTCTAAATTCAGATTGAACATCTGGAAGTTCACAGTTGGCACACTGTTGAAGTCAGGTTTAAAGAATTTTGAGCATTACTTTGCTAGTGTATGAGATGAGGTCAATTGTGTGGTAGTTTGAGCATTCTTTGGCATTGCCTTTCTTTGGGATTGGAATGAAAACTGACCTTTTCCAGTCTTGTGGCCACTGCTGAGGTTTCCAAATTTGCCTGCATATTGACTAGAGCACTTTCACAGCATCGTCTTTTAGGATTTGAAATAGCTCAACTGGAATTCGGTCACCTCCACTATCTTTGTTTTTAGTGAAGCTTCCTGAGGCCCACTTGACTTCACATTCCAGGATGTCTGGCTCTAGGTGAGTGATCACACCATCATGGTTATCTGGGTTATGAAGATCTCTTTTGTACACTTATGTGTATTCTTGTCACATCTTCTTAATATCTTCTGCTTCTGTTAGGTGCATACCATTTCTGTCCTTTATTGAGCCCATCTTTGCATGAAATATTCCCTTGGTATCTCTAATTTTCTTGAAGAGATTTATAGTCTTTCCATTCTGTTGTTTTCCTTTTTTTTTTTTTTTTTGTCACTGGTCACCGAGGAAGACTTTCTTCTCTCTCCTTGCTATTCTTTGGAACTCTGCATTCAAATGGGTATATCTTTCCTTTTCTCCTTTGCCTTTAGCTTCTCCTCTTTACTCAGCTATTTGGAAGGCCTCCTCAGACAATCATTTTGCCTTTTTGCATTTCTTTTTCTTGGGGGTGGTCTTGATCACTGCCTCCTGTACAATGTCATGAACCTCTATCCATAGTTCTTCAGGGACTCTATCAGATGTAATCCCTTGAATGTATTTGTCACTGACAGTGTATAATCATAAGGAATTTGATTTAGGTCATTCCTGAAATGTCTAGTGGTTTTCCCCACTTTCTTCAATTTCAGTCTGAATTTTGCATTAAGGATTTCATGATCCGAGCCACAGTCAGCTCCCTGTCTTGTTTTTGCTGACTGTATAGAGCTTCTCCATCTTTGGCTGCAAAGAATATAATCAGTCTGATTTTGGTATCAACCATCTGGTGATGTCCATGTGTAGTGTCTTTGTACTGTCTACTGAAGAGGAAATGTAAAACACTGTTGGCATTGTCTTCTGGACTCTATGTATTTGGTCTTAGAATGTTACAAGTCTTTGGTAATAAATTTAATTGTTTGAAATATTGAGTGTAGAGCTTTAGGGTTATACTTCTTTGTTTATTATGAATCTAAGAGCTGGAGAATGTGTAAGTCAGTGATCAGGATTTCAGGTATCTTTATAACCAAACTACAGAGTTTATATCTGTTTGCATGTGTGTTATATGAGCACATATAAATTATAGCGTTTCCTAGAAAATTCCTATGCATAGTACATATTTTATTACATTAAACAAAATCTTAAGAGTTCAGCAGTGGTCTTCTATGTTCTAGTAATTACTTGTTTGCCTTGCACTCATATCATCCTAAAATTGTCACGACCTATCACCTCTGAGCTCATTATCTTAAGGGTTTATGGTAGACTACACCACACTCTCTTTGGGACTATTAAGGCAGAAATTACCTGTTTGCTCACATGAGGGGGTTGAATGATTCCTACTCTGTCTTCTTAGCTGCCTGGATGGTTGTTTACTTAATCAAAAGTGGAATTTGAAGGAAAGAAGTTGTGGAGTGAAGTGAAGGAAAAGACTTCACAGTAATCTCATGCTCGTGCAGTTAGTTCAGTTAGTTGCTCAGTTGTGTCCGATTCTTTGTGATCCCATGGACTGTAGCATGCTAGGCTTCCCTGTCCATCACCAACTCCTGGAGCTTGCTCAAACTCATATCCATTGTGTTGGTGATGCCATCCAACCATCTCATCCTCTGTTATCCCCTTCTCCTCCTGCCTTCAATCTTTCCCAGCATCAGAATCTTTTCCAATGAATCAGTTCTTTCCATCAAGAAGCCAAAGTACTGGAGCTTCAGCTTCAGCGTCAGTCCTTCCAAAGAATATTCAGGACTGATTTCCTTTAGGATGGACTGGTTGGATCTCTTTGAAGTCCAAGGGACTCTCAAGAGTCTTCTCCAACACTGCAGTTCAAAAGCATCAGTTCTTCAGTGCTCAGCTTTCTTTATAGTCCAACGCTCACCCGACCCCACAGTGAGAGATTTTCTTTGTCCTCATCTACCATGTTCCTTTCTGAATAAGATCCATTACAATATTTTTAATCTTCATAGGGAATTAAAGTTTACAAGTCATTTTTACTAGAATTATGACATTTTAGGGTATAAAGTATATACATACATGCTTTCATATTCAGTTAGCTTTATTCAGCTTTAAGTTTCTCATCCTCTTCATTGTTTTTCTACAGCCACACGTTGACTAGCTATGGCTTTTGGGTCATTCTAATATTTCAGGATATCAGACTTGTACTTCTCTTCCTACCTAAGCCAGAAGCTAAAGGTATTTTTTTAAACAGTTTTCTAATTGAGTTGTAGGTAATTTACAGTGTTGTGTTAGTTTCAAGTGTTCAGCAAAGTGAATGTTATACATATATCTATTCTTTTTCTAATTCTTTTCCTGTATAGGCTGTCACAGAGTATTGAGTAGAGTTCCCTATGCTGTAAAATAGGTTCTTGTTGTTTATCTACTTTATATATAATAGTAATGTGTATATATTAATTTCAAACTCCTAATTTATCTCCTTCCTCAATGCCCTGCTAAAGGTATTTTTACCATGTACTTTGTCCTGAAAATGTAGTGTCTTTTCTCTTTGGTCTCTATTGTTTTTATGACAAAAATATTATTCTTTAATTATCTGTATGTAAATTCATTTATGTATTCTGCAGAGAAATGTGAATATAAATACTTCTCACCGAGGAAAGTCATTGGTAACAAATGCATCAAGTTGTGTAGGAAAGCAAGGTCATGTTTCACTGAGCTTGGAGATGGGAGCCTATTCCAGGTCTCTGACCACAGAGAGTTTGTTGTCACCTCTTGGCCTATCTGTGCTTTTAAAACTTCGTTTGTCCCCTTGTCTAAAGTTGTATCCAGTGCAGGGCCATGACCTGCAGTAATCATCCACTCTTCCTCTGGAATCTTAATGTGTAACTTCTTTGAAAGAAATTTTGTTCCCCATGCTCTCCATCACCCTCTGTTCTCTGCCTGAATCCAGTAGCTTTGCTGTGTCAAAACCATGAGTCTCTAATCACAATCCATCAGGAAACCACTCAAGATAAATTCTTCTTAGATATTTTGTCCTTAAAAAGGAACACCAGAATAGGATGGGAACATACCTGTTACCCTTATTGTGTGGTTATTGAGACTCCTGTCACCCCTGTTCTTTTATTTTTTTAAATACCCTATTTTTTGAAGAGGGAGAAATGCCTGCCACACCATTAGTAGGACAGTATATAATCTGGATAAAGGAATTTTGAACTGTATGAAAAACTCCCTTAAAGCTGACATCCTTTTTTACAGTTCCATCAGTAACTTGGTTGAAAATGTGGAATGCAAGCTCATTAAAAATATGCCTGATCAAAGCTTGAAGAGGGGAAGGAAATATTTGAGGACAGAATTAGGATTTCAAGAAAATGAATGATGGCTAAAATAATCAAAAGGAAATATTATAAGGATATATGTAAATACTGAATTTGAGCTCAAAATGTCAATCACATAAGTACAGGTTAGGGATACCTGGCTTGGGAGCAGGTGTTCATCAATACTGATTAATAACAAAGCAAAACAAGAAACAGAGCAAGCTACAGAGTTTCCACTTAAGCAATAATATGATGTTTTTTCTAAAATAGCTTATATAATGTTATCCTACGTAATATTATTAAAAAGAATAAAATATCCTATGTAGATATATATGTATACAAGTATATTCATTATTTATATGTGTTGATATGAATTATAGAGTGAGGCATGGGAAACCACACAGAAAACTATTACATTGGTTAACTTTGGAGACAAGTTTTTTTTTATCTAATCTTTTGTTTTAAAAATTTGAAGATATAATTGCCATTATATAAAATAAAATAATGTCAAGGGTATATAGAACTCCTAAAGAAGTAAAAATAATAATAGCATCTATATTTCTGTTATATTTGTATATAAAACCACAGTTTATATTATATAATAAATTGACATTGTTAATTGAAATTATTCTTTAATTTTGATTTTGTTTCCCTATAACTCTGTAAGATATGTAAAGCAGGACTTTTTTACTTTTAGGTGTTAATGTAAACCCATAGAGGCAAAGTGACTTAATTTGATCTGAGTTCCAGTGATCATAACAATAACACAAATATATCTTTCCAGAAGCACTGTTCTGGTTAAGACAGATTAGCAACAGAGGGAGAGAGGCCTGATTTGGTATTCTGTGTTGAATGTATGCATGTCTGAATGGGAAAATATAATATACAGTGTAAAATAATATCTTAATGTATATTTTATCTGTATAAGTAGTGTAATAGAAAATAATGCCCTATAATGTAAAAGCCCATAATAAAGTTAGAGATTTAATCATGTATTCAGTTCATTTAATGTTTTAGTAGGGATATTAAAAAGCTGAAACTCATCAAAGATAATCATAGAAAAATGTGCTAACATTCTAAAAATCATGGTTTAAAATATTAATGTGAAAGAATTGAGAAATGTTTTTAAACAGCAAGCTCCAAAGGAGTAGAGACCATTTCTATAGGCACAGAATAATTATTTGTTCAATGACATTATTTCTGTCATTTATTTGAAGAAAAGGCATTTGCATTACTTTAGGGGATGGTCATAGAAATAAGTACTGAAAGTTATATTGAGACAAATTCCAGCTATGTTTCTATAACGAAATAATTTCTCATAAGTGCTTTTTTTGAGGCTTTTAAAAATATTTGGGATTACTCCACTGCAGTCTCTAAAGTGTCTACACTTCAGTTTAAGTACTAAAAGCTGTTTTGAAAGTAGCAGAATATTTGCAGGTAAATAATAAGTCATATACATCTGATATTTTTTATTGAAACTTGGACTATTATCAAAACTCGTCATTTCCACGACCTCAAGGAGAGACTAGTTAGTTCAGTGAGTGCCTAGGCTCAGTAGTTGTGGGTGCGGGCTTAGGTGCCCCACGGCATGTTGGATCTTAGTTCCTGACCAGGGGTGGACGCTGCATTCCCGCATTGCAAGGTGAATCCTTAACCACTGAAACTGCAGGGAAATCCCATAGTTTTTCCAGTTTTTAATATAGAATGGCCAGAAGGAAAAAGGACCATGGCTGGAGGAAAGCTTTCTGTTTGTGTTGGAGAGTGATTATGGATGACATGCATAGTGTGTGTGTGTGTGTGTGTGTGTGTGCACGTATGAATTCACACACACACACACACACACACACACACACACACACATACACTTAATTGCAGCCCAACTCTTTACAGCCCCATGGACTGTAGCCCACTAGGCTCCTCTGTCCTCTGTCCTCTCTCCATGGAATTTTCCAGGCAAGAATAATGAGGCAGGCTGCCATTTCCTCCTCTAGGGGATCTTCTTGGCCCAGGGATTGAACCTGCTTCTCTTGTGTCTCCAGCATTAGCAGGTGGATTCTTTACCACTGCGCCACCTGGGAAGCCCCAAAATGCACAGTATACTTTGTGTTTTGGGAGAAAAATATGTTTTGATATGCCAACAATTATTAAATTTTATTTTTAGTTTCCTTTATTATGGGTAAATCCTTTGAAGTCTTGAATATATTAGGAAATTGTATATGGGACATTGTTAATGGAGCTTCTTTTTACCTTTCAGAAGAACTGAATTTAGGGAAGCTCAGTATGCGTTAAGCATGTACTGGATCTTGATAGTCACCAAGGGAACATATTTTTGTCTTGCTTATTTTAAAATAAATGGCCTATCTGTTTTTTTCTTTGATGATCAGTTTATTTCTTACATATATATCAAACCAAATTGATTTTGTTGAGTGTTAACCTCATGATCCAATTCATTTAAGAGAAAATCTATAAAATACAAGTTAAAAAATTACTTGAAATTTAAGTCAAAAACTATTGATGCTGACAGATATATATATATATATATATATATATATATATACAAATATATGTTATCAAATTTTGAGGCATCTTTAAAAGTCTACAGATTAAAGAACAGAAATTTATACATGAAAGACAGGCCCAGAGATCTTATTTTTTTGGAGTGATAAAACTTTTCATCGTAAAAGTTACAATATTATATATTGATTTATGTGTCATTTATTTTATATATGTGTGTATATATACACACACACACATATATATATATATATATTTGGTGGTGTAGAAGCGTTATAGACTCATTTTCTTAGGCCACATTATATAATAATTTAACTTAGAAATATCTTTTTTGATCAAGTGGGTATAAACTCAGGGTTCAGGGCAGCTTGAAGTTTTGTGGTGGGTGTATTTCATAAACACAATATATACTAAAATGTGTCACGGTACATATAAAATATGAACAAGACTCTTGAAAGAATTAGAGCGAAAGTTTATGGTATTGTAGCATGTATTCCTCAAGTTGACTGTATCGCCTGACCACTGCTTCACTGTTCACAATTAGTTGAAGGCTCAGCTTGCCTATCGGAATGGTGAAATTTTGATCTTTTTACTTGGCTTGTGTTTCAGGAAAGGCAACTCTGAATCCCTTGTCTACTTTCATAGACTAAGAAAGTCTTCTTAAGCATATGGAAGCAACAACAGAATTTATAACTATGATTTTAAGAGTAATATTGTGTCTCAAGAGTGATACAAATAGCTGACTCATTTTCTTTCTAGTTGTGTGATAGGATGACAATCTTTTGCTTAAAGTTTCTCCACGTAAAAAATGGATATGTCACGAATATCATCTTTTTGTGAATGAAAATAATTTATAGGATGTATAAGAGTACTTTGTAAGTGTATAATGTTCTGCAAAGGCTCAGTAATTAAGAGAACAGCTCATTTAAAAATATAAATTGAGTTATCTTAGAGGAGGGAAGAATTCCAGGAAATAAACCAGGCAAAGTGTCACTGTGTCACCATTCCAGGCAGATTGTTTAGCTGCGGCGAGTGGTGGTAGTTTTATCAACTCCTCGAAATATAAACCTGGAAGACACCAGGTTACCCTTAGAGCTGACCTTGCCTGGTGATAAGATCTCTGACTTGAAGTCCTATGCAGTTTACTCAATGTGAGTCTTTCTGAAAATAAAGAACATGAGGTTTTCAAGAAGCTCTTGGTTTAGTAGGGAAAGCCAGGGTTAAATAAATCTTAATAATATCTTGCATGGAATTGACAAGTGGCAAGGCAAGTGCAAGCTGCTCAGAGCGCACAGTAGGAACGCAGAAGCTCTTTCCATGTGGATTAAGAATTGGTTGGCAAAACCTTTCCAGGGACGTGCCTTGTGCTTAGCTCTCTGGTACTGGGCACAAGTTTGTGATGGGAAAGGGGCATAGGCTCCAAAGAGGTAACACTATAATCAGAAATATTCCAAAGAAGATTATATAAGAATTTTTGTTTATTCTGTTTATATCGTTTGTGGACTATTGTCTCTCTTCAGTCTGTGTTTTATCATGTGTACTCCCCTCCTACCTTACAGGTTTTTACAGTTTCCTTATTGCACAATAAAGTCCTGAGTTTAGCTTCCAAGTTTCCCCACAATCTGACACTCACTCATAAATCTGAAAATTCAATCAAAAAGAAGCACCCTCTAGACAGGGTGGTATTTGAAATTTCTTGTATGTGAATTTTGGTCTTCCCATATCTGTGCCTGTAAAAATAATTTAAGACATAACCAAAATCCTATCTTCTTCATAAATTTTCTGATTCCACTCTTTGGAAGAAGACCTTCTTTCCAGAGAAAAAGATTTATTGTCTATAATGTTAATTTGTTACTCATTCCATGTGATATTTTCTGGGATTTCACTCACAGAAAATATTCAAATTATTGAATTGTTTAATCTGAAAAGAAAGCATGACTACTTCAAAAATAAGTGAGAACGTTATTTATAGACCATAATTATATTTTGAGCTCGTGAGACTTAATACCATAAAATTTTAACATACCTTTATCCCTGCTCTGCTTCAAACATTGAGTAACTCATTCTGAAGATTATAGCACATCTATTTTATAGCTTGAGAATTTTTTCTTAACAGTTTTGATTTTAAAGCTATAAAATTATGCCTAAGATATTATACTTTTCTGTATGCTTTTATTTGGTTCTCTAGCTAGTTTATTTACAAGCTCTATTAGATAAGAACTTTTATTCCTTCTGTCCCATCTTCCTTGTCTTTTCCCTTGCTTTTTCTCTCTGTTTTCCCACCCTTCATTCTTTTCTTCTAATCCCTTCATATTTATTCTGTAAATATGGTTAAAATACACATGCATTTAGGGAAGATATGAATAGAAAAGGACTGGCTTAAATTAAATAGTGTAATATAAAGAACTACCAGGATACATCATGGAAACCTTGCGGAGGTAATATAGTTAGATTTCAAGAGATTCTAGAATTAGAATCTGGAAGATGTTTGCTTACCAAAAATAGCTACTCGATTTATTTTTCTCTCTCTCTAAGAAAAACATATTCTCTTATCTCCAGTTGTCTCTTTTGTGTCTGCCCCAGTTTCTCCTTTTCTTTGTAAATCAGTCTCAACTAACTTTTCATCACAAATAACATACAAAAAAGTGACAGCACATCTTTCTCTGAGAAGCATGATCTAGATTCAGGACCACAAGCAACTGATGGGTATATTTGTATTTCAGAGTCCAGATTCTGGAGAGAGAGAGAGAGAGAGAATTGAGTTTGCTCAGTTCATGGGTTAGGTCTCCACTCTTAATTCAAACAGAAGAGGGTGAAGGATTATGAAGGGATAAACTTGTCAAGTGATGCTACTCCTCTGGCTAGACTCATGGCAGTATCAGACAGTTCATCTGATAAGAGAGCATCCTGAACCTGTCGACTGTATTTGTCATATGTAGGCATTATCATTACCAAAGGGTGACATTTAGGAGGCAAAAGTTGAGCTAGAATAAAGGAATGAAATTCAAAAAGAAATAGTGAGTATAGAACTTCATAAGTACATCAGCAAATTTAAACTATTATTGCCACATTAAATGAAAACATAATTTGAGAAGAATAAAAGTGCAATACATTTTTAAGTGAAATATATTTTTTGAATTACTTTTTGAAAAACAAACAAATATGGATTAGATGTTTCAAGATAATTCCTTCAGCTATTTAATGAAATATATACCTCATATGTGTGTATATGTGTGTGTGTGTGTGTGTGTGTATATACATATAATGTGTGTGTGTGTGTATGCCTACCATATCTTATTTTCTGTGCTAGATTTTAAGGAGATGATAGTGAAAAATATGATTGTAGGTGATTTCTTCAAGTAGTACTGTCATTAAGGGAAACAGACAAGTGAACAGAAAATTATAATGCATTACAAGTTATGTGAAAGAGCAGGTTGATTATGGGAGTACATGAGAAGCAATTATCTTAGGAGTCTGGAAAAGCCTTCTGAAGGATACTCCATGTAAGTTGAAACCTTAAGAATGAGTAGGAATTAATCAGAGAAAGAGGCAGGGTAAAGAATTGCAGACAGAGGAACTGCATGTGTAAAGTTCCTAAGACTAGAGAAACCATGATTGCTTTAGGGGATTTAAAAATGTTGACAAGTCTGAAACGTGAAGAAGCAGCAAGGGATGTGACTTGAGAGAGAAGGAGACACAGATCAGGAAGCACCTGGTAAGACATGGTAGAATTTACAGGGCGGAAGGTTATATAATGTAAAGCCCTTATAGCGTTTTATTCAGGGGCAGAACATGATCAGATTTGCCATTTATCAAGAAGGAGAACTCTGTTCAGTGTGGCAGAAATTGGAAGAAAGCAGCATGAATTTTGAGTATTGCAACAATTCTCCTGTAGGGTTATATGAGTTTATAAAAGAAGTTTACAGTGGGAATGGAGAGAAGTAGATGAAGTCGAGAAGTATTTTGAAATAAAATGCGTAGAACTTGCTGGTTGTAGAGCGTAATGAAGATAAAATTGTTCCTTATGACTCTCAGGTTTCCATTTGAGGATACCGTCTGAATTGTGGTATCATTCACTAATGTAGAAACCCTGGAAGAAGAAAAGCAGGCTCGTTTGAAGAGGAAAATAATAATTTTAGTACTGAATAGGTAAACTTCAAGAACCCGAAAGGCACATAAAAGTGTCCTTAGTTGTGGAAAGTTATTGTTTGCTACCAATATTTAGTAGCACTTTCTTATTTTTAAGATACAGTTTAGTCCTGATAAGAATACATTAAATACATTTTAACTTTCTAACTTTAATCTAGCCACATCCCACCCTCGATTGAGTTTTCTAAAACACATTTCTAATTATGTTACTTACCATTCAATATCTTTAATGTTTAATAAATATTGCTGCTAAATGGAAAATAAGTATTTTATTTATTATTATTGTTTTGCTAACATTTTATAAATTGAATATACTAAAATTTTTTAATGATTCATAGTTTTCTTTGAATTTACTTATTAAAAGCCTATAATATGCAACATACTACTGATAAACAGAAAGTAAAATGGAATGAGGTAATGATCTTCAGTAGAATTTAAATCTATATAACATTCAGTTTAATAATTTATGTAATTGTATATCACAAGAATGAAGTAGAAATAATCAAAATAAAGAGTGATTTGAAAGCACTATCATTCAACAGAGCCTCAGAAACCCAGAAATGTTAGGGAATTCATAGGGCAATAAAGATTAACCATGTGGGTATTGAAGATACTGAAAATATGAAAAAAAAAGATTCTCATTTATCTAGTGATGAAAAAGGTCATTCATTATTTTTGTGAGGGCAATTTCAGGAGATCAGTGAGTCCCTAAGTCAATCGTGAGAATATCATAGAGAGAAATGAAGAGAGCAACCATGGTCTACATTCAATTGCCTTTTATATAAATGGATGAAGTTGATGGACAAAAGCTGGAGCTAGAACTGTGATTGCTGTGTATGTGTGTGTCTCTGTGTGTATATACATGCATGAGTGTATATGTATCATTGTGAACCTTATAAAGAATTCAGACAGTCGGGGTCTTCAGAGAGAATTGTGACAATGCTTATAAATTAAAAGTAATATTCGGTATCCATTCTCCTGAGTTGGAATAATTAATATTGGGGAAATGACCATACTACAGAAAGAAATCTGTCATTTTACTGTAATCCCTATCAAATTAGTCATGAAATTTTTCACAGAACTGAACAAATAATTCTAAAATTTGTATGGAACCACAAAATTGCTTTGGCAATTCTGAGGAAAAAGAATAAAGCTGGAGGCATAACCTTCCTGGGCTTTGGATACTACTATAAAGCCACAGCAACCAAAACAGCATGGTACTGGTGCAAAAACAGACATATGGGTCAATGGAACAGAACAGACATCCCCAGAAGAAACCCACATGTCTACAGTCACTTGATCTTTGACAAAGAAGGCAAGAATATACATTGGCAAAAAAAAAAAAAGACTCTTCAGCAGGTGGTATTGGGACAGCTGGGCAGCTGTATATAAATAAATGAAGTTAGAACACTCCCTCACACCATACACAAAAATAAAAATTACTTAAAGTCTTAAATATAAGGCAAGACCCCCAAAACTCATGGAAGAGAATATAGGCAAAATATTTTCTGACATAAATTGTAACAGTGTTTACTTAGGTCAGTCTCCGAAAGCAAAACAAATAAACACATGGTACCTAATAAAAATTATAGGCTTATGCATAGCAAATGAATCCATAAGCAAAACAAAAAGACAACCTACAGAATAGGAGAAAATACTTGCAAATTATGCTACTGACAAGGGCTGAATTTTCAAAATACAAGAATAGCTCAAGCAGTTCATATCAGAAAAACAAAGCCCTCCTCTCCAAATAAACAGAAGACTTAAGTAGACGTTTCTCCAAAGAGACATACAGGTATTCAACAGACACATGAAAAGATGCTCAACTAATTATTAGAGAAATGCAAATTAAAACTATATTGAGGTATCACTTTACACCAGTCAGAATGACCATCATCAAAAGTCTGCAAATAACAAATGCTGGACAAAGTGTGGAGAAAAAGGAGCCCTTCTGCACTCTTGGTGGGAACGTAAATTCATGCAGTCACCATGGAGAACAGTAGGGAGATCCCTTAAAAAACTAAAAATAGAATTACCTTATGATCCAGTATTTCCACTCCTGGGCATATATCCAGAAAAGGTGAAAACTCTAATTTAAAGAGACGCATACACCCTTTTGTTCATAGCAGTACTATGTACAGTAGCTAAGATAGGGAAGCAGCCTTGGTATCTATCGACAGATGAGTGGATAAAGAAGATATGGAACATAAATACAATGGTATATTCCTCAGCTATAAAAAATAATGCAATAATGCCATTTGCAGTGGGATGGATGGACTTGGATATTATCATATTAAATGGATTAGGTCAAAGACAAATATATGATATCATTTATATGTGGAATCTAAAAATAGATATGTGTGTGTTAGTCGCTCAGTTGTGTCTGACTCTTTGTGACCCCATGGATGTAACTGTCCGGGGTCCTCTGTCTATAGAATTCTCCAGGCATGAATACTGGAGTGGGTTGCCATTCCCTTCTCCAGGGGATCTTCACGACTCAGGGGTTGAACCTGGGTCTCCCACATTGAGGGCACATTCTGATAAAAAGAAGATATAAATGAAATCATTTCCAAACAGAAACAGATTCATAAATATAGAAAACAAGCTCTTAGTTATGAAAAGAGACGGAGGGATAAATTAGGAGCTTGGGATTAACAGGTACACACTACCGTTTTTAAAATAGATAAATGGCAGGGTCCCACTCGATAGCACAGGGAACTATATTCATTGTTTGTAATCTATAATGAAAGGAATCTGAAAAAGAATATATGTATGTATGTACACATATATCTTATGTGAGTAAATACATATTAAAAGAGTTTTGGACAATTTCATAGATGTGGAAAGACCATGCAATAGAGTTCAAGACTGCCAAAGCAGTCAGGACTTGAGGGAACAAGGTCCTAGATAAATGGCAGATACAACCAAAGGTCCAATGTTCACCAGCTTTCTCTCTTGAGAAGTTTATGGGATTCTTAAGTTTCACAAGGTAAAACATAAGCAGAAAGCCTCTAAAAAGCAGAGAACCAAATTTAAAATTTCAAGGAGACTAAAAGCATAGATCCGGAATTGCCAATGAAGAAAGATCCTTCTAAATAACCCAGGTTTTTAAATCTGAAGAGCTAGGTTCTAATCATAGTCATTAATTAGAAGTAGAGAATCAACTTTACAAAAACTGCAGTTCAATCCTGAGTCATGCACAGACAAGGGAAAAAAAAATATATATATATTGTTAGCAGAGAGAGAAGAAAGCCACAAATGCTAGAAGAGCAAAATAAAACTGAAGGACTACATTTTGAAGCAAAATGAAGGCAATTAGAAAATGATGGAATGGCATTTTAAACATTGTGAAAGAAGACAGCTGTTTACTTGGAGTTTTAGAAACTAGTCAAACTATCCTTCAAAGGTGAAGATACAAGTAAATATTTCCTGACAAAAATGGTAGAATTTTTCCAATACAAATTAAATTTTAACACATTGAATAATACTAAGGTGCATTCTTAAGGTTAAGGAAAATGCTGGGAGATGGAAATACAAATATGTATGAAGAAGTTAGACCCCTGAAAGGGCAAACATGTGAGTCAATATGAATGCATATTCACTGCACAAAAAAGTAGCAAAAATGCATTCCTACACTAGCACAAAATATAGAGTAGGTATATGGAGTAAAAGTGGATATTGTAATCTCTAGGACAGTCTGTCTCACTATTTTTATCCTAGAAAAACCTAAATGGAATAATAATTTTGGGGGTCTCAGGAAAGTTCTACATAACAGTTGACAGAACTATATTTCACAGAACATTATTAGTATGATCAGTTAAGTTGTAGATATAATGATGTAATATTGCTTTCAATGCTCTTTTTAACAGAAAATGGCATTTTCTGTCTATTATTTCACTATTTACCTTTTCTTTTTGTGTTCTCTTTTGCATAAAAGGATCAGTCTAATGAAATTCAATAGTGTAAGTAAAAAACCTTTTACTTTCCCTTCAAAAGTTATAATTTACTTTTATCTAAGAATGTTCATGCAAAGTATAAGATATAGTACATAGTTTGTGGTATGTACAAGAATCATTTTTCCTCCTATTTAAAAATAATATAATTGAACTTAGCTAACTTTTCTTAAAATTAATTTTCATTCTTCACAGATTTTAGATCATATAATTTTACATATATATATATGTATATAGTTTATAAGCTAACTAAAACCATCAAGCCAAGAATACAGAAAATTTATAAGCACAAGAAAGGATAAATAAACAAAAAAAATTAGGTTCTAAGCACATTATCCTAATACACACTTAAAGGCAAAGACAAATAATAGTATCAGTAGAGAGAAAAAAGATATTGATGTGCTTTTCTCTTAGGCTTGTATTGTTGGGTCTTATCTTTGTAACCAGTCTGATAATGTCTGCATTTTAAGTGGACTTTTAATGTCATCATATATTTAATGTGATTACTGATGTGATTAGATTATAACCTAGGAGCTTCCCTCATAGCCCAGTTGGTAAAGAGTCTGCCTGCAATCCAGGAGACCTGGGTTTGATTCCTATGTCAGGAAGATCCCCTGGAGAAGGAAATGGCAACCCACTCCAGTATTCTTGCCTGGAGAATCCCATGGACAGAGGAGCCTGGCGGGCTATAGTCTATGGGGTCACAAGAATTGCACACAATTTAGTCACTAAACCACCACCACCTACATTTTAACCTATTATCATGTTATTTTTTTTATTTACCCCTTCTGTTCTTTGTCATTTCTTGCCTTATTTTCTCTCTTCTATTGTGTTAATTACTTTTTATGATTTGTTTCATCTCCTTTTGGCTCATTTTGGTGAACCAATATTTTAGTGTTTGTTTACACTAAAACAATCACTCAAATAACAGAACAATTATAGCAGTGTTTGCTTTGTATCTGAATGATTGCTTAAGTGTTAATAGTGTGTATTTCTAATTTATCACATTTTATCTCCAATTTCTATTATACTACCTCATGTATAGGGCTTCCTTAGTGACTCAGACAGTAAAAAATCCACCTGCAGTGTAGGAGACCCAGGTTAGATCCCTGAGTTGGGATGATGCCCTGGGGAAAGGAAGGGCTACTTACTTCTGTATTCTTGCCTGGAGAATTCCATGGACAGAGGAGTCAGGCGGTTTACAGTCTATGTGTTGCAAATAATTGAACATGAATGAGCAACTAACACTTTCATGTATAGTAAAGTAACTTTAAAACATTATACATTTGCTTTTCCTCTCCTGATCTTTGTGCTATTGTTGTCTTATGTTTTGTGTTTGTATATGTTGTTAAACTCCTAGATACCTTGTTCTAATTTTTTATTTAAACAGCTAATTATCTTTGGAAGAGATTTAACTAATGAAAAGTTTTACATTTATCCACGTATATACTATTTCTGGTGGCCTTAACTTTTTTGTGTGGCTCTAGGTTTCAATCTGGTAGTATATATATATATATATATATTTTTTTTTTTCTGATTGAAGGACCTACTTTAACATTTCTTACAGTGCAGATCTGGTAATAAGGAACTATTTCACATGTTATGTATCTTAAAAAGTTATTATAATGCCTTCATATTTGGAAGATATTTTGACTGGGTAAGAAATTACAGGCCAAATCTCCCCCAGTACTTAAAGATGTTGCTCCATTGATTATATCACATTGATTGTATCTTACTAAAGATGAATTTCAAACAGCTTAGTGGTGCTAGTTGAAGTCAGCCATTATTTGACATCAGTCTTAAGAAGTTTTCTTGTCTGTTTGTAGAAGCAAGTTTGCATTCATAGGCACTTTCCCAAAAGGGATAAAACATGAAGTGGTGATGAAAGGAGAAAATTGTCTAGCTAGCTATGCTGACTTATTTAATTCTTATGGCAATAAATAACACACAATGTATATTTTTTTTCAGAAAGAAATTTTAGTGGTCAACGTCCGAATTCAAGGAGACTTGGAAAAAAGATATTCTGTTGGAAGTTTAGAAAAATGACAGTATGTTTCAGTATAAATGTTATACTATTTTGTAAGCTTTTATTTCAAATAAAGTTGTATATTATACATTCAGTCAATGTGAGCATTTGGGAGTTGTTCACAAAACCTGTACAGATGCTTTCTAAGTGTGAAAGAAAAAAATAGATAAACTAAAGTTTGTTGAATTTTAGGCAATAAGATTAATTGTTTTGCACTTTCATTTCAAGAGAGACAACTCATTTGTTGCTTTGTTTTGCTTCCAGAATGTAATTTATCTTGTGCCAAAGAGAGCCAACAGGGAATCCAAATCAGACAATGAATGTAGAATACTTGGTTTTCTACCCAGATACAACTAAAATGATGGCAAGAATACAAAAAATTTTTTTTTCATAAACCCATAAGGCAAAAGATAATGAGTAGGAGTGAGGGGGATAAAATAGCAGGTAATGGAGATCAACATGATATTTTAAAATATAGCTAAAATGTGCAAGTGGCAGCTCCCCCAGCAAACTAGACAAACCTGAAGTTTTAGTTTACATTTTGTAATGAGAATCAATCAAGAAATAATCATATTGTCCCACAGGATGCATATTGGATAATGGGATATAGTGATGGGAGGGTGGGTAGAAGCAAAGAAGGTTGGAAGTTGGTAATACAAAGCAATTAAGTGACTTGTTCTGTTTATCCATTCCAAACAACTGTCAGACTACTCCCTCCCCAACTGTAGCATAGATTTGTATGTTTATTCTTCTGGGAAAATGAACCAGATGACTTTGGATTTAGGGATAGTGGGCACAGTTGAGCAAAACGGTACTAAGGTCATGGGTTTGTATCTCCATGGGTTAAGAGTGAAAGATTCCTTTGTAGAAACTGGTGAAACCAAGAGAAAAGCGGTACATTGAAGTCCTTCAGCTAGTAAGATCTCACATACAGTATGATTTTAATCAACTTTGAAAGTGTTAGTCCTTCAGTCATGTCTGACTTTTGGGGACCCCATGGACTGTAGCCCACCAGGTTCCTCTGTTCACAGAATTCTCCAGGCAAGGATACTGGGGAGGGGGGGGAGGGAATTTAGGAAAGTATATTCGTAAGATGAATAATCAAAAATTTCCTAAATAGAACACAAAGCACCAACCATTAAGCTATGTAAAAAAACTGAAAACTGAAATTCACTAAAATTAGTAAATTCTGTTCAGTTTTCAATGTTTTTCACTAAAAGATTTGTATGGTAAAGTTTATAGCAGCTTTGTTCATAACAACCCAAGACTAGAAATAACCTCAACATCCAACAGCAGTTGAATGAATAAATAAAAGGTTTTATATTCATATATAATCAAGTGTAACACAAAAGCACCTTGCTATGTCCTGTGTTATTGACATATCTCATCAATATATGTCTGAGTAAAAGAATTCAGACACCAAAGAGGATGTGATTCTCTTCATATGTTGTTCAAAACTGGCATAATTAATCTGTGATGATGGAGGTCGGATTAGTGGTTACCTTTGGGAGTATTGACTGAAAGAGGACAGGATGAAGTCTTTGGGGTGTTGGGGATATTCTTGATTTAGATCACGATGCATAGGTATACAGCATTAGTCATTCATTCGTGTCCAACTCTTTGCGACCCCACAGGCTGTAGCCCACCAGGCTCCTCTGTCCATGGAGTTCTCCAGGCAAGAATACTGGAGTGGGTTGCATTTCCTTCTCCAGTCATACATATATACATATGCAGTAATTCATCAATATATGTACTTAAATTGTGTACACTTTAATCTCATATAAGATGAGTCTCATAAATAAAAAAGAAAAGAGAAGACCTGTTATAGGATTTAGGTTTGTTCTTCAATATTCCGATTGTCTTCCTTTCAAGGACCTTGTGAGATTACATTTTCCCACTCTTTTGCAGTTAGGCATAGACATGTTACTTTCTGTATCTGATAAAATGTAAATGCAAGTTACTGCTGGGTGGAGGTTTTTAAAGTCATCATATGACTTGTCATGTTGCCTTTTCTCTGGTGCAGGCTTGATACCCTTTGGAGAGTATAGACTGTCACCTTAACCTCTGTGTAAAGTCAGCATGGAACAAAGCCCTGGTTTCTTCTGGACTTACAATGTCAATGAGAAACAAATCTTTGCTGTATTATTAAACCATTGATGTTTGGGTTTGCTTTTTTACTGCAGGACAATACAGCTTGTTTTGACTCATGCTAGGGCGTAACATTCAGAAGGAGACAATCGTCAAAGAAATAAGGGAAAGCATTTTCTAGAATTGATGGACTTTAATTTCAAGTTTGGAAGCCCCCTCCTAAAACTAAGTACAATAAATGAATGAAACATGACCCACATAAGGCATGCTACTGTGACATTTAGAATATAGGAGTAAAGAGACTATCCTAAAGTTTCACAGAGCAGTGTACAAAAGGATCACAGACAAAGACTTAGGAATTACAGGAGACATGGAGTTCTCAGTATCCACTCTGGAACCTAGAAGACTTTCAAAATTCTATTAAAAAACATTTACAATCTATTTTTATATACCAGCCAAGAATGCCGATCAAGTGATAAATAAAAATAAAGACATTTTTAGAGAGGCAAAGCCTCAGAAAAATGGATCTCTAGCTTACCCATCTTTAGTAATCCAAATATTTTCCTTCCTTCTTTCTTCATAGTAGACTGCTAAAATAAAGACCTCGGTTTCCTGTCTCCTTGCCAATTGGCATGGCCTTGTGATGAAGTGCTGCTTATGGGGTTTAAATGGAGATAGTGTGTGCAACTTCCAGGAAGAGTTTTAAAAGGGAGTGGATTTGTGCTTCCTTTTCTCTACTGTGCACATAACAACAGCAGAAGCTCGGGCAGCCAGCTTCCACTGTCCACTGGTGTCACAGGAAATGAAAAGCATCAAGACAAAACAAGGAGATTGGGGGGTCGCTTTATCCTTGGATCACATTTTTTTTTTTTTTTTTTTGCTGATAATAAGTAGACTCTTGTTTGATCCCTTCTGTGGAGTTTCTGTTTCTCAGAAGCAAAGGAAATTCCCACTCAAAGGGATTCTGTGAAAGGGGATTGAATACGAGTGACAGAGGAGCGCTCCAGAACTGGTAATGACGGAGCATCTTAGGTTTTGAGGGTGTGATCTTCTAAAAGAGGTGTATCTTATTTTTTATCCCAGAGAGTCAAAATGTAATATCTGTAACTGGAACATAGAGATTTAGCAATATAGGTACATTATTTAGGAAGATGTGTTAACAATAGCAGCGAGAACTTCTAAGAGTTCCAAAACGGGTTGCCTCTGGGGAGTGGGAAGCAAAGGGAAAAGGGGTGAAAATGGGTGTCTCAGAGGCATATTATTTTCCATTATGAGCCCTGGTGAACTAAGGCAACTAAACTCTGTTCATGTATTACCTTATTGTTTACTGTATTTACAGTGACAAATTAAAAAAAAGGATTTTTAGAAAAGAAAATGAATATTTAAACCTATGATTTGTATTTTCCGCTGCATCTGAATGAGAATGGTAAGAAAGTTCTATTGTTTGTGCTAGTTGACTTACCAGGAGGTGATTTAAGGAAATGGCATTCTTAAATTGAGAGACAAAGGTCAAAGACAAGCAATGCCTTAGCTGTTAAAACGTATATCATGAGGCCCGGATCCTTAACTGCGAACGGTGGCAGTCCACGGGGAGTGGTGAGGAGTGCCTTTAGTTTGTGTCTGTGACTTATTGCTGTGACATGACACTATTACATTTTGGTTTTTAGCATTTTTAAAGAGGAAGTAATAGTTATGAGAGATGAAGAACTCAGAATTAAGTACTGTAGTTATACACAGAAGGGTAATTTGGTTTTGATGTATTGGCTCGAGGCTGTTAACTAATAATACCAAATTTTAAGTAGCATCTCACCAGTATGAAAAAGAGGTAGCATCATTATTAATGTCTAAACTATAGTGTGTTTCACACAGGATTATGGTAAAGGTCAGGCCATGTTTCTCTGAATTAAAAGCTATTCTGAGCTATCACATTCCTAATCAACTCAGACCTAAAGGTGCATAGCTCAGTTATAATGAGGCACAATGAATTTAAATAAACTGCAAGATACTGTATAGTGATTTATATGTGCACTGTGGTATCCTTTTAACTCATTAGCAATGAATGATACTATGTGTTTGCAACTGTTTTTTGCTGTATAACTATTTTTTAATCACAATATTTCTTAGTAAAAGTGCCTTATGCTCCCATTTTCTTCCTGTATGTGTAAAGTAAAAGGTGATGGGTGCTCCTGGCATATACCCAAACATGAGTCACAGCAGAAAGAAACCAGCAAATATTCACTCAAATAAATTTCATAAATTAACCATTTGTGACTATGCTTACATGTTTATGGTTTCATAGTATGGAATGGCCATGGAATTGAGAATAAGAGTTGAAGGTTCTGTGGAGGTTTCTGAATTATACTTCAGAGTTATCTTTGTGGAGGAATTAAAAAAATCATTGACCACATTTGAGCATTTGCTTAAAAATCATCAAAATTTATCAAGAAACTTTTCTGTCTAATAATTCAGAAGACTTTATTTACCATCTTTCATCATCTTATGTATACCCAATAATTTTTATAAACAACAGATCCCTATAGCTTTCTCATATACCAGGTTTTCATACACTATAGGGCTTTCTTTCTTTTAGGAAAATCCTTTTGTTGCCTTTATTTCTAGATTAAGAGAGAATCTTATGCATGGAATGCATAATCAAACATTTAACTAAAAAGGGGGAAGTGATTGCATTGATAATATTATCTTTATAACTGACTCAATTATATCTACTTTTTTGTGGTCGTCAAAGGAGACTGGTTATAATATCCTAAAAAATCTGTTTCTCCTAATGATCAAGAAACCTATTCAGATACTATATTTATCTTCAGTTATACTCTCCACACTTGAAATAGCTTCACTACTCTTAAAATTGATTTAGTTTAATACAACCAGGTCATTGTATTAAAATAGGATTTCTGTCTTGGGGCTCAACTGCTTTTGAGTTTCACTGTCAATTATTTATCCTTCCCATTCTTTTTCTCGGTGAGTTTTTATCTAATACAGATTTGGCTTTATACTTTTTAATTCTAGAATAATGGGACAGATGTTTCTAAATATTCCTCAATATCTATTCTCTTTTCTTTCCTTTAAGAAAGAGGAGTAAAGTTGTTCTTAGCTAAATGGACATCCTACTAAAAACTTAGTCTTCCTTGAAGTTAGATATTATGGGCTGAATCATGTCCTCTCAAAATTAATATGTTGGCTTCGTGACCCTCAGTACCTCAGAATGTGACTGTTGAGACTGGGCTTTTAAAAATATAATTAAGGTTAAACAAGGTAATTAGCATGGGTCCTAAGCCAATATGACTGTTGTCCTTATTAAAAAGATGAGACTAGGAGACAGACAAACTTAGAGAAAAGACCACATGAAGACACCAGAGAAGGCAGCCACTTTAAGCTTTGAAGAAAGGCCTCGGAGGAAAGCCACCCTTTGATACCTTGACCTCACACTTTTATCCTTCAGAATTGTGAGGCAAATAAATTTCTGTTGTTTAAACCACTCAGTTAGTGAGACTTCGTTATGGCAGCCCTAGCAAACTAATACAGTAGGAGTGGCCATGAATTTGGGTTTCTGGGGTATAAGCAAAAGCGATGTGTGAATTTTATAGGTCACTCCTTAAAAGACAAGTTAGAATATGCTGACTTATCTCATTTTCCTTCTCACAGGCTTGAACACAGATGTGACAAGGACTTCACTTTGAGTATTCAAATAAGGATAATACATGGGACGTGGTAGAGCAACATTATGGAAGAAACCTGGCCCCTGAATAACCTTGTGATGAACAGCCGGCCAGCCAGCCAGGACTACTGAACTATTATGTAAGAGATAAGTGAACTTTTGTCTTGTTTAAGCCACTGAATTTTTGGGGTCTCTAGTACTATAGTTTAGCCTTTGTTATTGTTTAGTCACTAAGGCCTGTCCGACTCTCTTGTGATCCCATGGACTGTAGCCTGTCAGCTCCACTGTCTGTGACATTATTCAGGCAAGAATACTGCAGTGGGTTACCATTTTCTCCTCCAGAGGATCTTTCTGATCCAGGGACTGAACCTGCATCTCCTGCCTGGCAGGCAGATTCTCTGTTACTACCAGGGAAGGCCAGTTTAGCCCTTACTGAAACTAATAAAACATGTATTGAGTAAGTGCAGGTGGAGAACCTCTGTTCTTCTTCCATTTTAATTTTTCATTTATATTCTATATATAATAAATAATATATATAACACAAACTATAAACATTTATAATTTAAATATATAAATGATGATATCTATATAGTATTTGATTGTATATTACATTGTCACACAACTGCTGTTTTCATTACAATTCCATTGCAGTTCTAGCAATAATATTTCTAATGGGTGGTGGTCTCTCTTTCCTTTTTCTGGCGGTCATTCTCCAAGTGGTCTTTATGAACTAGTATTAAACTCAATTTCATCCTTCACAAAGATCACTAAACAATAACAAAGAGACCAAAGACATCGCATAGTCATCATCATTCATGGGGTCTATCCACAGCCCACCCCTAGCCAAGCACTTGTCTGAGGTTTTTATGATTAAGTTCTATTATTACTCTTCTTATCAATATTTTACCAAATTATAAAGCTGAAAAACATGGTGCTTTTACCACAGGCAGGCTTATTGATTTTCCACATTTTCACTGCTAATCATGCCGTGTGGTTTTCTTTTTTTGACAGACATTGGTAACCATGGTATGTGAGTTCAGTGGACATAATATCCACCCATTCCATCTCCTACTTATTTCTAGGTGTACTAGATGATTTATACTAATTTTAAGAAACTTCATTGTATAGAGCTCTTTTCTTATTGTTTTTGTAGTCAGAAAGTCCAACTGTCTTTCTAACCTAACTTTATATAATATACTTCTCTTTTTTGTTATCTGTTATGTGTTGAATAGACTGTCTTAAGGCTTCAATCCTAGAATTCACAGCAAAGGGAAAAATGCTCCTCCTGGAATGAATTAGGGCATCAAATGCTACTAGTAGCCATTTAGACATTCTTTCCATTGTGACTTACATAAAAACAGCTTGCAAGCAAAGAAGCAGCCTCACAACCACATCTTTTTTTTTTTGTTTATATTTATTTTTTTTCTTTACATTATTGTGTTCGTTTTGCCATACATTGACATGAATCAGCCATGGGTATACATGTGTTCCCCTTCCAGAACCCCCTGCCCACCTCCCTCCCAATGTATACAACCACATCTTTAGAGTACTAAGAGATGGGCGTTTGCTTCCTCTCTAAAGAAAAGGATGAGTTTAGCTTGACTGGTGGTAATTCCATATCCCCACTCTTGCACTAAGTGATTAATCCACTGGAAGTCTATGATCTGCTTTAAAGTCCTGAGCATTGAAAGACACCCCACATGAGACCTATTCATGTAAATCTGAATTCCTCTAAATAGAAAAAAAAATCTGCATTCACTTAATTTTTTTTCAGTTGATGAAATATCTTCAAGCATCAGTCAGATTTTGAGATTATAATAATTTCTTCTCAAATGCAGTACTGAGAGAGTAGAGCTCGAAGGTCCTGGTACATAGGGTTTATATTTAAGTATGAAATAATACATCAGGAATCCAGGGTATTATAGGAACTTTGGAAGCTGTGCTAGAAAGTAGTAGAGGGAGGTGAATGCTGAGAGTATGGTTTTTGAAAGATTTCTATAGAACTAATAGGTGTTATTTAATATAATCTGAAACTCTAATACTTTGGCCACGTCATGTGAAGAGTTGACTCATTGGAAAAGACCCTAATGCTGAGAAGGATTGGGGCAGGAGGAGAAGGGGACGACAGAGGATGAGATGGCTGGATGGCATCACCAACTCAATGGACATGGGATTGGCTAGACTCCGGGAGTTGGTGATGGACGGGGAAGCCTGGCGTGCTGTGATTCATGGGGTTGCAAAGAGTCGGACACAACTGAGTGACTGAACTGAACCGAAATGGTTCACATAAAATGGATGCTCACAGAACCAAAATCATTAGCATTATCTGTAAAATTAGAGAATGACAATGGTGAAAAGAAATTGATTGACTTGAGGTTGAAACTAAAACTTCCAAAAAGACTTGATAAGGTATGCTGTTTATCGTGATTTTGGCTTAGGTATATCTGGTTCTTATTATCTATTGGGACAGATGTGTTGGTTTCTCACAGTATAGCTGCCACATATTTATCTTTCCATTTTTTTTTTCTTCTTTCTCCCTTCATCTCTAACTTTTCTTCTAAAAATGAAATATTTGTGTGTATATGTAAATGCTGCTGTGCTGTGTAATGTGTGCGGTAGTGTCTCTTTGCCACTCCATGGACTGCAGCAATGGAATTTGCTCTCCATGGAATTTTTCAGGCAAGAATACTGGAGTAGGTTGCCATTTCTTTCCCCAGGGCATCTCCACAACCTAAGAATGGAATCTGCCTCTCCTGTATTCGCAGGCAAATTCTTTACCACTGCGCCACCTGGGAAGCCTGTATATGTTCATGTGTACATTTATTTTTAGCTTTATTGAGGTATATTTGACAAATTTGTAATATATCTAAAGTGCATGTTGTCATGATTTGTATTTATATGTTTACATATCTAAAGTTCATCATGTAATGATTTGATATTTATATTGTATATATGTGTGTGTGTGTGTCTAAGTCACTTAGTCATGTCTGACTCTTTGCAACCTTATGGACTGTAGCCTACCAGGATTTTCCAGGCAAGAATACTGGAATGGGTTGCCATTTCCTTCTCCAATATACACACACACACACACACATATATATATACACACATATATGTTGTAAAAGGATTCCCACAATCTACTTAATTAAACATCTATTATCTCACATATTTTCCTTCTTTACTTCAAAATTCCACACACAAGTGATACCATTATGCAATATTTGTCTTTCTTTGTTTAATTATTTCACTTTACATAATGCTCTCCAGGTTCATCCATGCTGTCACAAGT
Source organism: Antilocapra americana (assembly GCA_007570785.1). Lineage (NCBI taxonomy): Eukaryota > Metazoa > Chordata > Mammalia > Artiodactyla > Antilocapridae > Antilocapra > Antilocapra americana. Next base: position 17,776,535 of record ML660765.1, on the reverse strand, counting down.
GACAGAATTTCTTTCTTCTTTAAGACTGAATAATATACCACTATATTTGTATATGTGCATGTGTATAAAATACTGTTTTTCAATGCTATACACACACACACACACACACACACACACATATATGTAACTTTTGTTTTTATCAGTTCATCCATCAACAAACATTTAGGTTATTTCCATACCTTGGTTATTGTGAATAATGCTGCAGTGAACATGTGAGCATGGGTATCTCTTTGAGATGTTAATTTCTTTTGCTTTAGATATCTACACGAAGTGGGATTGCTTTATCATATGGTAGCACTAGTTTTAATTTCTTGAGGAACCTCCCTAACTATCCAGAGGCTAATTATTTTTAAAGTAGTGTAAGTTTGTGTGATATGAAGAAATTCCATCTGAAAGGAACATTAGCCTAAAAAGGGACTTGTAAATATTGTATCTTAATCTAGAATGCTCCAGGCTACCTTCCTTTGTCATTCAGATCTCAGCTCACATTACCTCTTCTTTTTTTTTAGATTTCATTTTTTAAATTAATTTATTTTTTTTAATTGGAGGCTAATTACTTTGTAATATTGTGGTGGTTTTTTCCATACCCTGACATGGATTAGCCATGGGTGTACATCACATTATCTCATTTTTGAGCTCTCTCTCAGTCACTACGGGCTTCCCTGGTGACTCATTAGTAAAGAATCTACCTGCAAGGGAGGAGAATAGGCAGGAGACACTGGCTCCATTTTCCAACCTGGGTTAGGAAAATCCCCTGGACAAAGGAAATGGCAAATTCACTACCAGTATTCTTTTTTAAAAATTTTCTTTACTTTATTGTGTTGGTTTTGCCATACATTGACATGAATCTGCCATGGGTCACAGTCCATGGGGTCACGAGAGTTAGACACAACTGAGCGACTAAACAACGACTTAGTCACCAAAGGTAAGTAGCTGTCTCCTCATCCTCTGCTGTTATCACAGATAGATTTTGTCCCACCAGTGTAGTTTATATTCTTCAGAACATTTATTGCTGCCTTGTATTATTCTCTGGTATATTTACTTTTGTTAACTGTTTCCTCCATTAGTAAATAAGCTTCATGAAATAATGAATGTTGTTTGCTTTGTTCAGTGTTATTTTGAAAGTTCCCAAATTATTTCTGATGCACAGCACACTCTCATAAATTAAGGAACTTCACACGAAATTCATTTTTTCCCCTAAGTGTATTAACTGATTTTCTCCCCCTTTTGTCATGAATTAATTCACCATTATTTGAATTGCATATTTTATATTTTCACTAAGATTTTCTTTTTCTTCTTTTTCCAATTAAGTCTTCTAAATTCTAGTGGAGGAATAAATGTTTGTTTGCAGTTCTGTTTATTTTCCATTTGTATTTGTAGCCTAGACCTTTGGGAAAATAAATGAAAACAAGAATCTGTCTTATTATGAACAATTTATTTCAAAAGTATGAGGGTTATATGAGGAACAGGGCTTTATCAAAACTTAATTTGTAGGATGAAAAGAGTTGCCAAGTTCCATCACCAACTCATATATGCCTTATGAAAAGATTAGCCCCCACGAGAGGTCCTTCAAAGACATACTTTCTGGTTTTGTTTACTGCAATCTAGTTTGCTTTGTTCTGTAGGTTGCTTAATATATCATTTGGTTCTACATGTTTATTTTTCTTGATATTTCTTTTATACTGTCAGATCCTGCCATGTCCATTCAAATCTAAAATTGTCTGAAACTATCTAAGTCACAACAAATCTGCTGTGTGAATAAAATCTTTATGGAGAGCTGTGAGGTTTCCAAGGCACATGCATAATAGAAATTCAATATCCCTTCATTTGAGTACAAGCAGAACTACCAATAGCTTCATATCACAGAGACCTACAAATTTGTGCTAAGAAAAGAATGATTATGACAGAATGCCAGGCCTGTGTACAGGAGCCTGGTAATGTATTCCACAGGCAGTTGTGTGGCCACCCCAGGGTGCTGGTGTTAGGAGAAAGGGGCACTCCTGAATTTACTGTAGTACTAGAAGCTTCAAATATTAATCACATCTGATTTTTAATAACATATTCCTCAGTATAAAAGTTAAAACAAAATAGGAAAAATGATAATCTCTGCATTAGCTTCTTTAGCTTTAGTGCTAGCAAAGCAATTAGCTCAGAAGAAAAGCTTATACACAGAAAGTTTAATATGCTATCTATTTTATGCTTAAAGTGTTAGTAAGAAGTAATTCTCTGGACAAAAACTAAGGTAGGAAAAATATCTTATGTGTTTGTGTATACAGAAGAGGCAGACAAAGTTCAAATGGGATTAGAATAAATATTATAAAATTTATTGTTTCCTTAGGATAATTTTGTTGGAATAAATGTTGCTCAAAATAAGGAGGAAAAAAGTTAAAAGTTAATGAAGATTAAAATTATTTAAGGACTATTTCAGACCAATTTGTGATTAAATTTACCTTATGTAGACTATGACCTTTAAGAATATAACTAATATAAAATTTAATATACTGAATTATGTTTATATTAGTACTTTTCATTTTAGGGGATTTTTTAAACTGATATTTTTACCTAATATCTACATTATCAAAATAATTATAGAATCCAAATTTACAGTTTTAGCTAGCAACATATATGAAAAATTAATGATCTGATAATACTCCTTGGTTAGTTCATATGTCATTTTCTTTTTTTTTTTTTCCATTTTATTGTTTTTGCCATACAATGCCATCATATCACCATGGGTTTACATATGCTCCCCCTCCAGAATCCCCCTCCCTCCTCCCTCCCTCCTCCCTCCCCCCGGGAGATCTTGATGCACCAGCCCCGAGCATCAATCCTGGGCTGGCAATTGATAATTAACATGTTTCAATGCCATTCTCCCATATCATCCCACCCTTACCCTCATCCACAGAGTCCACGAGTCTATTCTATACATCTGAGTTCCTTTTGCTGTCTCGCATGTTGGGTTCTCATTACCGTCTTTCTAAATTCCATATATATGCGTTAATATACTGTATTGTTGTTTTTGCTTCTGACTTACTTCACTCTGGATAATGGGCTCCAGTTTCGTCCATCTGAATAGAACTGCTTCAAATGAATTTTTTTTAATGCTGAGTAATATTCCATTGTGTATATGTACCACAGCTTTCTTATCCATTCGTCAGTTTATGGGCATCTAGGTTGCTTCCATGTCCTGGCTATTGTAAACAATGCAGCGATGAACATTGGGGTACACGTGGCTCTTTCAATTCTGGTTTCCTTGGTGTATATGCCCAGCAGTGGGATTGCTGGGTCATATGGCAGGACTA